>BROG01000743.1:0-85000 GCA_030159075.1 Atrina japonica | reverse complement strand
GTTATAGTCTGGACAATTCTGCCCATGGCTACTCTGTGGCCTTAGATATGTGACCAAGCAAGGGCCGGACTGTTATAGTCTGGACAATTCTGCCCATGGCTACTCTGTGGCCTTAGATATGTGACCAAGCAAGGGCCGGACTGTTATAGTCTGGACAATTCTGCCCATGGCTACTCTGTGGCCTTAGATATATGTGACCAAGCAAGGGCCGGACTGTTATAGTCTGGACAATTCTGCCCATGGCTACTCTGTGGCCTTAGATATGTGACCAAGCAAGGGCCGGACTGTTATAGACTGGACAATTCTGCCCATGGCTTCTCTGTGGCCTTAGATATGTGACCAAGCAAGGGCCGGACTGTTATAGACTGGACAATTCTGCCCATGGCTTCTCTGTGGCCTTAGATATGTGACCAAGCAAGGGCCGGACTGTTATAGACTGGACAATTCTGCCCATGGCTACTCTGTGGCCTTAGATATGTGACCAAGCAAGGGCCGGACTGTTATAGACTGGACAATTCTGCCCATGGCTTCTCTGTGGCCTTAGATATGTGACCAAGCAAGGGCCGGACTGTTATAGACTGGACAATTCTGCCCATGGCTACTCTGTGGCCTTAGATATGTGAACAAGGCAAGGGCCGGACTCTGTTATAGTCTGGACAATTCTGCCCATGGCTACTCTGTGGCCTTAGATATGTGACCAAGCAAGGGCCGGACTGTTATAGACTGGACAATTCTGCCCATGGCTACTCTGTGGCCTTAGATATGTGACCAAGCAAGGGCTGGACTGTTATAGACTGGACAATTCTGCCCATGGCTACTCTGTGGCCTTAGATATGTGACCAAGCAAGGGCCAGACTGTTATAGACTGGACAATTATTCTCTCCAAGAGTATACTGTGACCTTGACCTTGATTATATGACCCAGTGTCAAGGTCATGACACTCTTTCTAGTAATGACCAATATTTGGATTCATTCCAAGCAAGGGTTGGAAAATTATAACACAGAAACAAATGCCATCCATTGGTGACCTGTGAGCTTGAGGACAGGCCACAGGGTCAAGTTCATGACACACCTTTAGGTAATGGTCAATGACATACCTAATCAAGTTTGAATATATTCTAAGCAAGGACTAGAAAATTATAGCCCAGATGGCAGAATCAAAAACTGTCCATGGGTAATTTGATTTGTGACCTTGACCATAAAACATGACCAGGGGTCAAGATTATGGCATTCCTTAGGGTCATGACCAATACAATATTAAAGTTTGAATGGATTCTAAGCAAGGGTTGGAAAAGTTATAGACCAGAAAATAGCTGTCCATTGGGTGATTTGTATCCTTCATCTTAAAGATACAATCCAGGGTGAAGGTCATCAGTTCATAACACACATTTAGTTCATTACCAATAATATATCAAAAGTTGAATGCATTCCAAGAAAAGGTTCAAAAGTTATAGCCCAGGATGGACAAACTGACCACACTTTGATTGGTGAAGGTGACATGTCCAGTTTGATATGTATATTATATTCGACCAATTAAGTGCCCAGGGGACAACAAAAATAAAAATCAAGAGGCCCAAGAGGGCCTCAATCACTCACCTGAGAATCAAGAAGACAAAGAAGTATATGTACATGTAAGCTGATCTGGCCGAGAAACATAAATACTGCTGTTTTAAGAAATTCATGAAAAAATCCTAGAGATTAAATTTCAGCAAAACTTCTTGCACAAAAACATTTCTTCAACTATGGGTACATGTATATACAAGTAAAACACATCATTGCGAATGCAAGAGGAGATAATTGGGAAATCGTGCAAAAATGAATGAAAATGACAAAGTCTGAAAAGACCTCAAAAATTAAAACTCCAAATTCTATGAACATGAGGCCCAATGGGCCATAACAGTCACCTGAGAAAAAATTCCTATCAAGTTTGGTTCAAATCAGTCCACTGGTTCTTGAGATGAAGCTGAAAATGTTTCAAATTTGACAAAAATACTATTTTCTATTTACTTAGGTGTCTGTGACAAAATTTTGTTTTCATTCACAAATTTTGTAGATATTGACTTAACAATCATGCATACAAAATGAGAAGATTTTTTAAAATGTACCAAATTTTGGTCCTTTTTAGCCCTTATAGAGCCCCTATGGGTCCTAGCCACTTTTTATTCACATACTTTATGCAGCTTCACATGGGATGCTATATGCCAAGTTTGGTTAAAATTGACCCATTGGATAATATAATATTTTTCACTTTTAATAAACTTATGAAATAGATCTACATCATACATGTACATGTATTTTATTTTTAGTCTTTTAATTATTGTATCAACACTAGCATAATCAATACTATGCTGACAGAATTTGCAAAATTAAACGTCACTTTCCTCATAAAGATTCCATGGAAACTATCAACCTGTACTATGTATTTATTTTTCAAATGGGAACCTTGCGTACTTGCTTCCTGTAAAGTATCATCAAAATCCCTTTTGTGGTTTTGAAACAAAAGCTGATAGTGTGAAAAATGCACCCCTTTCCTTCTTTCTTGCTGTCTTAAAAAATCAATGAAAACTTCTAGAAATTAAAGTTTGGCAAATTTTTGCACAAAAACATTTCTTCACCTAATTCCAGGGAAAAGAAATTAAATGGCTGCATCAAAGCGAATGAAAGGGGAGATAATTGAGGAAATCATGCAAAAAAGAATGAAAATGACAGAAAAGACCTCAAAAACACATCAAAAATTAATATTCTGATTTCTATGAAAAATACAAACTTGAATCATACATCCATGTAGATCACTCAGAAAAAATTCATCCATGTAGATCACTCAGAAACAATCTGTTTTTCAATTCATACAGCGGTTCTGAAGAAGAAGAATTGTAAAGAGGGGTACCTTTTGGGACATATTCTGCCCCACCCTGTATCAAACCAGGGCCAATCTGGCTGAAAATTATAAACTTGGTAAAGGACCTTGAGCACTTGCTTCCTGTCAATTTTCATCAAAATCCCTTTCGTGGTTTCAGAAAAGAAGTCGAAAAGTTTATGGATGGATGCCGGATGGGGAGTTATCATAAGAGTTCACCTGATCCTTCAGTTTGTTTGTTTGTTTGTTGTTGTTTAACGTCCCACTCAAGAACCTTTCACTCATATGGAGACGTCACCAAATGCCAGTGAGCAGTAAGGGTTCTTTAACGTGCCGACACTTACTGTGACACAGGACCTCATCCGAAGGACAAGAAACCAACCTGCCATCGGCTGGACTTGAACTCACGACCTCACAATCAAGAGTCTTTTTTTAAGTATGTGCTTGATTCCGTGTTATTGTTATTGTTTGTTGCTGTTTAACGGTCCACTCAAGAATATTTCACTCATATGGAGACCTATCAACATGTTTCTGTTGCTGGGGGCTTCAGATTAACTGTAGCTTACATTTTTTTTCAGGTCCACATCTCCTTGTCAACCAGGTAGAAAAGATTATCGATTGTATGTAAAAAGGGGGAGGGGTGCTTATAGGAACATGGGCAGTTAATGGGTTGAATATGGTATGTATTTTTTCATTTCCCCATGAATAATATGCAACATCCAGGCCTTTTTTCTGATGTAAGTGATAATTTTCCGAAAAAGCCACGGGTGACACAATTTGGAATTTAATGTGAATTTGTATCATAACGAGAAAAATAGTTTGCAGACAAGTATAAATCTAAATGAAAAAAATTATCATCTGTGATACTATACTCTACTTTGCTCAATATATTAAAAAATAAAACAAAACTTGGACACAACCCAAACTCCTGTCTATTTTTCTCATGGCAATAGTAAACTAAATATTATTTATACACAGCTAAGACATGGTTGCAGTAAACAAAAAAGCTAATTTAAATACAGAGTTAACTTGGTGCTAAATAGTCAGCGTATGTGTGGATATAGTTTTGAAAATGTCTAACATTACTTTATATATTGGTCCTTTAATTATATAAAATAGTGACATAAGGCATGTTTTGCTAAGAAAAATCAAAAACGCTGGTGTAAACTCTAAAACTGGCACCATTCTCATACAGTGACCAAAATATTTCTAAACAATACAACATAGAGCTAGTTAAAACTAAGTGTATCTATAACTTCATGATCAGAAGCAACTGTTTCACCTAGTCCTTCCCCATCATAGGCGTCGGAAGCAAATCGAAAGTTGGGGAGGGGGGGGACTAAACCAACTTAAAACACACACACACACGCCAGAAACATCTGGGGGCTAGTTAAAACTAAGTGTATCTATAACTTCATGATCAGAAGCAACTGTTTCACCTAGTCCTTCCCCATCATAGGTGTCGGAAGCAAATTGAAAGTGGGGGGGAGGGGCTAAACCAACTTAAAACACACACATACGCCAGAAACCTCTGGGGGCTAAGCCCCAATTTTCAACACCTATGTCTATCTTTGCAAAAAAAGTGGGGGGGCTAAGCCCCCCCCCCAGTTCCGACGCCTATGCCCATCCCTACCAACTTTCTTCTTTACATATGATCTCTTGCAGTAATGATTTGTACCCTTCTTGCTCTATGTATCCACTCCTTTTAGTAGATAGCACAGTTTAAACTCCAAACTCCCCAAATGCTAATATTATCATCTTTTAGTCATCTTTTTACTGTGGTTATAGTCTTAGACGTATCTATAGGAATATATTTAGGTTATTTTTTGGCCTTGTATAATGATTCCGCTGTTTGTTTCAGGACTCTTATGTACTCTACACGATATTTTGAATTCAAAATTTCAAAGTCAACTGATGAATTTTAGTCTTATTGTTAAAAACAATCGTGTTGGGCATTTGTTTTGGTCCCAATTTTGCAAATTTGGTGTAATGTTCATAATATTGTAACACATTGTTTGTTTGTTTGGGTTTTTTTTTAATTCCTTATCATCTATGATCTAACTAGGTTCTATATATAATTATTCACAGAAATAAAAACTTCAGGTATGAAAAGAAAAAAAAAACAGATTCAATGAAATCGCTCGTGTTCATAATTAAGACAATCAGAAATATAACTTTTAACTCTGTCCCAGTAGACCTGGAGTCTACTCAACACACATGTATATGAAAGGCCGTTTGGGTCACAAACGGATGAACTTACGCGATGTCAACTTTCAGGTTAAATAATTTTTAATGTGTTAAAACATACTTTTTGCATGCAAGTAGTGACTTTTAACATGAAATACATATTTGTATGCAAACCCCATTTCATTGCGTAAGTTTTGCTTGCATGTAAGTCATAATCAAACACTTGCATGCAAGATTGTATTGTGACCGAGAGAAAACAGCCAATCCGAACACTTCTTACATCATAAAAAGAACAATCAGAAATGAACTGAATAGGATAATAAGTTAAATTTGTATTTACGATATTTACAAAATGAAATACGAAAATCTTTAGATTTTATCTGATAATGTAGATGCATATGCTGGGAGTATCTGCACACATTAGATGTAAAATGTCAACAATGTGTAGTACATGTACCTAAAGACGTGACCAAATGACAGTGTGTTTTGATCTCGGAGATACCTGGACAGAAAAAAATGTTATGTCAAATGCTGTCACTGATATTTAGCAAACAAACAAGTGTTTTTTTTAATTAAACTATTATTGGAATAAAGATACATATATTTAGATTTTCAAAAAATAAAGAAATCAACAGACTGTCGGTATTTTCTGGACAAACTTTTGTTGTAATGAAAATGCGTCTCGCTATCTGGAGCCATTTCATTACTAATTAAATCAAACGAGGCCTCTGATTGGTTAACTTCATCACGTAAGTTCATATCGTAATTTTCCATTTCTAACCCGGTAAAAACCTGTTTTGCATGCAAAAACTTGAAAATCAACACCAACGCGTTTAAATATCCTCTTCCACGTTAAAAATCACTAATTGCCTGCAAAAATTACGTTTTAACGACTTAATAGTGGGCTTTAACGCGGTAAAAGTGAATTTTAACGTGAAAGTGGTCATCGCATAAGTTCATCCCGTTTGTGACCCAAACTGCCTTTCATACCTATAGGTCTATGCTAATCACTTACTCGTTTCCTAATCTATTTCTCTTTGGAGGCGTATGCTTATCCTGAAAATTCAACTCATCCTCCTTATTAAATTCGTCAGATTTTCTTTTAGGCATGTTGTTTTCATCGGGGAAGTAAGGTATAACCGCGTAAACCGCTACACGTAAATTCCTACTTTCGCTTTGCTTGAAATATGAAATTTAAACTGTTTCCCTGAACTGTGACTGACGTTTTAAATTCGGAAACCAGTTCAACTACAAGAAGCATCAATTCGCCGCCAAAGGTATTTCAAAGGAAGTATACATGTACATGTATATAAAACGTAATTTAGAAAAACATTTATGGAATAATTCAGAATTATTTTTTTTAAAACAAGTCCATATTCCAGTCTGTTTCGTTCATTGTTGGCCTAGCCGGCTAGAGTGGTTCGATCTTGTTTAACATGATAATTCTGACTTTATCCATTATGACACAAAACTCGTGTTAAAAGTAACATTTTATTATATGTAGACTTTAACATGTACTACATGTACTACAGTTTTTATGTCGAAATAAAAGTAAAAATGGTGTGCTTCAGTAATTAAGGTCTGTTTCGGTAAATCGTCCGACCCGTTTTCACTTTGTTGTTCTCCCAATCATCAATATTTCATACGACACATTTCGTTTTCGGTGTTATATTTATTCCGTTTTGCACAAACGAAATAATTTTAAATGATAAAAACATTTTGTTCCAAATTTCCGTCGTCCACTAAACTTATATAATAGGATATCATGCTCTTATCAAAATCAAAAGCAATCACGTAATGATTGCTCCCATCATTTCGACTAATGTCTCCCACTTATCGTTATTTCATTTCTTATGTCTATGTCTCTACAAAAAATACGAATCGCGGTATTATACCTTAATTGCATTAAAAAAATTTAGATGCTGATTATTTATGAAACAAACCAACATCACTTTCATATCTGAATTTAATAGCGTTTTTGCCTCAAATAAAATTACTAGTCATTACTTTCGCGTTCAAAGAAACTAACAGCTCCTTCCATATACTACTTCCTAACTTAATTTGAAATATATTCGCCGCCTCCTGGCGGCGAATAATAAAAGCATAATACGGGATATATCTAAACCGGTCAAGAAAATAGTTTCAATAAATAGATGTAATTAAGCAAATAATACTCCCTGTGTTACTAAAACCCCGTGTATTCTAAATACATGTATAGTAGGGTGACAAAAGTGAGGATTTGAAAAATTTTTCTCTACATTTTTTTTTATAGAAAACACATTTTTTCAAAACATTCATAGTCATTTCTAAAGCAACCGTTTGATGAAACTTCTACCATAGACTCAAAATATCTAATACACATACTTTTATTGTATATATTTACTAATAATGTTAAACTGATTTTCTGTTTAACAAAATTTTAAAAGCAATTTTACCAAATTTAAATTAACACATTATTTATGAAGACATTAAAATTAGTACCACGTAAAACGCAGTACTATAAAACAAAAAACCGGAAATTTAAAGTGCACCCCAAAACGCTATAAACAACGTTTCAAAAATTGTTAGTTTATGATACATAAACGCATTTGTCGAAATTTTAAAGTCAATCCGATGTCTCGTTTCCGAGATATTTAGCAAAAAGTTACTGAATCCCGTTTGCACACCTTTAAAATTCTCGCGAAGGGTTTTAGGTCTGCTACGTCATCTGCGGAAAGCCATTACTGGCATTAGTCTAGAGTATTACAAGCAGCGATATATAAAGCTAATATTAGCTTTATATAGGCGTCGAAACCAAATCTAAACAGGTCCCGCTGTTCACAAATTTCCAAAAGATAAAAAGATAACTTAAAGGCAGTTGAGGACTAGATTACAATATATGTAATTGTTTTACCGAGCGTAACGAGGCCCGAAAATTTTAGTGATTTACTTTCATTAATTTTCTAATTTTTTATATAGAGGTTTTAAACAATTTTTGTCAAATTCTGGGCTGTTGAGTTTATTTTTACTGCACATACATACATCATACAACCAAAGAGGGTTACGCCCTTTACGCCCCTTTGAATCCGCCACTGCTCTAGAGTTGTGTTTTAAAATTGAGAAAAGTCGTTTATGAAGTATGACTTACGTCCCTTCCTTGATGATGTTACAGAATACTGGCCACATGATAAGTCACAAAGCAAGGTTGTCTGTGTCGTGAATGAAATATGAGAGTTATTTTTATTGTGGTTTTCCTTTTTTATTAAACTGACAAGTTATAGCAAAATTTTCATGTTTTTGTATTTGGTATAAACCTCGATAATACTGCTGATTTAGCGGTTATTTCTAGCTTCCATCAAAGTGATAAAAAATTTAAAATATTATGTTACCAGGTTTATCATCGAGGTGTCGTTTACTCATTTCCAGTTTTGGTAAATTTGTGGTATCACATGTCCTTCGTCGTTACATGTGTCACATGATACACTACAGTGCTTAGTATAGATTCTGAAATAACACACCAATATATAAATTCTAAATTGTCCGGTAAAACTGTCAACATATTTAAGAATATCATTTTTGACAAGAAAGGTAACACCACCTGAAGATTTGACTGGTTTCTTTTTTTTTTTTCTTTTTTTAATTTTTTTTTCTATTGTTAGAGAAAACCTGAAAACCTGGTATTTCAAACTTTTGGTAATCATTAATTTTTGTTTCACATAAACCGATTATATGCATTTCACGCATAAAATAATGAAATTCAGGGTAACCGGATCTTGTTAAAACACCCACTACAGTCAAAGAACGTATATTAAGATATTTATTTGCACTACTCTGTGCTCTGTGTTATTGTTTGTATATATATCTTGACTGTCCAACTGTACAGTAGCATTGGTGTCCATCTCTGTGTTATTGTTTGTATATATATCTTGACTGTCCAACTGTACAATAACATTGGTGTCCATCTGTGTGTTATTGTTTGTATATATATCTTGTCTGAACTATTGTACAGTAGAATTGGTGTCCATTTCTGTGTTATTGTTTGTATATATATCTTGACTGTCCAACTGTACAGTAGTATTGGTGTCCATCTCTGTGTTATTGTTTGTATATATATCTTGACTGTCCAACTGTACAGTAGCATTGGTGTTCATCTGTGTGTTATTGTTTATATATCATATATATATGTGTATATATGTTATATATATAATATATATTATATATATATATATATATATATATATATATATATATATCTTGACTGTCCAACTGTACAGTAGCATTGGTGTCCATCTCTGTGTTATTGTTTGTATATATATCTTGACTGTCCAACTGTACAGTAGCATTGGTGTCCATCTCTGTGTTATTGTTTAGTATACATATCTTGACTGTCCTATTGTACAGTAGCATTGTTGTCCATCTCTGTGTTATTGTTTGTATATATATCTTGTCTGTCCTATTGTACAGTAGCATTGGTGTCCATCTCTGTGTTATTGTTTGTATATATATCTTGACTGTCCTATTGTACAGTAGCATTGGTGTCCTACTCTGTGTTATTGTTTGTATATATATCTTGACTGTCCTATTGTACAGTAGCATTGGTGTCCATCTCTGTGTTATTGTTTGTATATATATCTTGTCTGTCCTATTGTACAGTAGCATTGGTGTCCATCTCTGTGTTATTGTTTGTATATATATCTTGACTGTCCTATTGTACAGTAGCATTAGTGTCCTACTCTGTGTTATTGTTTGTATATATATCTTGACTATCCTATTGTACAGTAGCATTGGTGTCCTACTCTGTGTTATTGTTTGTATATATATCTTGACTATCCTATTGTACAGTAGCATTGGTGTCCATCTCTGTGTTATTGTTTGTATATATATCTTGACTATCCTATTGTACAGTAGCATTGGTGTCCATCTCTGTGTTATTGTTTGTATATATATCTTGACTATCCTATTGTACAGTGGCATTGGTGTCCATCTCTGTGTTATTGTTTGTATATATGTCTTGACTGTCCAACTGTACAGTAGCATTGGTGTCCTACTCTGTGTTATTGTTTGTATATATATCTTGACTGTCCAACTGTACAGTAGCATTTTTGTCCATCTCTGTGTTAGCTGCTTCATTTACGTAAACCCTTTGTCCGTCAATGTACAATTTGTCCGTTGCTAACTTAGCCCTTTTACTTTTGTCTTTCGCGTCCCGAAATAATGGCAGTTGCTTCCGACAGGTGTCATTGACTTCTTTTGGGAACTGCTCGTTGACCCCGAATCTAGTTTGTCGTAACTTTGCAGGTGCCGCCATTTTAACTATTTCCCTTTTTTTAAAAAATGCTAATTTTGCAACTAGTGGTCGGGTCTTGGTTGCACCATCGTTTACCTATCCGATTATTGCTCTCTCCAGTACTATTTCATCTGTTATATGTAGCATGGTTGCGATGAAATATTTTACGATTTCCTCTGACTTTTTTTCTGCCCTTTCTTCTATTCCATGAAAGATTAGATTATCGCGCATACTTCGGTATTGTAACATAATGATTTCTTGTTTAAGGTTTTGATTTTCAGTGATGTTTCTGATCACTCTTTTTAAATCGACGATAATTTTGCCTAAATCATCCCTCATCTTTTGTCAACGGTTGTTTTAGGGCTTTGGGGATTCATGATGGGTAGTGGATTTGCCAGATTGCTAGACTCTAACCTTGGTTTACCTTTTCCCGTTCTTCTTGGTCAGTTTTCGATTTCTTACTTTTCTTATTTTTTCTCTTTCTCTTTGTTATTGTTTTCCATTCCATTTTTATAAGATCAATTTTGGCTCTCGTGAGCAGTTTTCTCAATTGTCACTTAAACGCACTGTTACATATAACAACATCGCTTTACCCAGACAGGTATACGGGTATGCCTTGTATACATGTATATGTGTGTGTACGTGTGTAACACATTACGTTGGTCAGTGCAATAATTCATAAATAGATCTATGTTATTCAAAATTATTTGCGAGCGAATGACCTTTTCTATCTAATGTTTCTAAACAATGAAGCTTGATTCTTGCAAGAATGTTATATTACACTTGTTTCCTGTAATTTTTACCTCTGTATTCCATCCCGGTGTCATGTTGTAAATTTTGAATTTACTGGGTGGGTGTAAATGCAAAATTTACAACATGACAACATGACAACCGCAATGTCATTTTTTACTAGCAATATCATTAAAATTAACAATGTATAAATGTATATACAAGTACTGTACAGTTATCCTCAAATTTTGAATTGATAATATAAATAAGTTCAAATAGAGTAAATAAAGGTTATCATTTATGGTACATTGTATATAAGAACTTGTATAAGTTATAGAGATATTTCTCTTATATTGACAATTATATATTTTACATATCAATTCTTAATGTTCATAATGCAATGTACATAAATAATGATTAATAAATATCAAAATTGAAATGTTATTTAAGTAAATGCCATTTCTTGAAATTGAATGTCTATAACAGATTGTCCCAAGTAAATGTCCTTGCCTGAGTTTGAATGTCCGAAGTAAATGTCATTGTTGAATTTGAATGTCTATAACGAATTTAAATGTCTATAACGAATTTGAATGTCTATAACAAATTTGAATGTCTATAACAGATTGTCCAAAATATTACATATCATCTACTGATTTGCACATCATCTTCGAAGGAACTATTCCATTTATCTAATTATGAACTTTTTTCCGTTTATCAAATAGATTTTGACCAGTCACTCTGTAACACTTGGCTAAACGGAACAGCACATTTACAGATTTGGTATATATCTTTAAGAATTGAAGCGGTGGCTCATTGCTTTTTTCACACTTTGGTTTTTCTTCTTGTCATCGTTGTTACTCTCATCGTTGTCGTTGATGCAATTATTCAATTTCACTCAGTGGCTGAATTATGTAGTATCAAATGAGATATATGTCCTACTGTTCACAACATATTTTTTACGGAGAGTAAATGTGTTTTTCTCCTTATTGGTACGTTACATACTAATGCTTATAATAATTCTACTAAGCATTAACAGTGGGATATTTCAATAACGTAAATTATATTATATTATATGATATTATATATATATATATATATATATATATATATATACATGTATATATATATATATATATATACATGTATATATATATATATATAAACCAAAGTAAGTAATTTAATGTTACGAATTAAACAGTGGTCATTTCACGCAACAGTATACATACTAATGCTAATAATAATTCTACTAAGCATTAACAGAGGGATATTTCAATAACGTAAATTATATTATATTGTATTATATATATATAAATATATATATAATATATATATATATATATATATATATATATATATATATATATATATATATATATATATATATAAATCAAAGTAAGTAATTTAATGTTACGAATTAAACAGTGGTCATTTCACGCAACAGTATATAAAACTGTGCCTTGTTACAACCTGAATTATAATAAGAACCTGAATTGCAGTAAATTTATTACAATTCTAGTTGCAATGCCAAAAAGTTATTACAATTGGGTAGTCAACCTGAGTTGTAATAAAAACCTGAATCTTAAAAAAATTATCTAAATGAGAAGGACTATATTTCCTGAGGTTTTAATAATTATTACATCTTCAAATATATCGGGATCGTGTTATGACATATAGTCGTCAATAAAGTATACAAGTACACACAGAATATTACGGTGTATTTCTCGTCATATATACGAATTATCTAGTATGTAAAAAGCAATTTCATACACGATATACAAAACTATAATTTCAAGCAGTTCTTGTTGAATTGTAAGCAAGGATTTTAGTAAATTTGTTACAAATTGATTGCAATGCTAATAAGAGATTCGAGAGAGATCTTGGCGCCCACCAAATGTTCTGCGTAAGTTCTCTGGCAGACAGTTCTTTTCCAACTTTTCCCTTCTTCACTTTCATTGTCAAAAACAATGGCCATATTGTTTTCAAAATGGTTTGAAAATAGTGTCACATCAGAGAAACCTACATGTCAAATTTCACAAAGATCCTTTCAGTACTTTCTGATAAACGTCGACAGCAAAATTTTCATTGTCAAAATAACCTCTTTGCATTTCAATCGGTTTTGTAATAAATTTATTACAATTCATTTTCTATAACAATTTAGGTTGGCTACCCAATTGTAATAACGTTTTTGCATTGCAAACAGTTTTGTAACAAATGTATTACAATAAATGCTTAGAATTCAACAAGAACTGCTTGAAGTTATTGTTTTGTATATCGTTTATCGGGTTTAAACTGGGTTATTAGCCATGATGGGACATATAAAGTATTATATAGGACGAAATATACACCGTAATATGATTGAACATGATTGAATTCTGTATGTACTTCTTCACTTTATTGACGACTTTATTACGTAACGCGATCCAGATTATCCACCACCGAACAGGTAACTCAACATTTCACTTAGTGAAACAGAGTAATCGCAAACAAGATTATTATACCGACCGTAAAATTTGCGGAACGTTGGCATCAAACGCAGTGTTCGAAAACCCTGTCTCAATAATTTGTCAGTAAGTAGTTAGTTAACTGAGTTATTATCCATGATTGACATATAAAGTAATGACTAGATATACGCCGAAATATGATAAGTTTAATTCTGTATATACTTGTATACTTTATTGACGACTATATGACGTAACACGATCCATATTCTATCTTTGAAGATGAAATAACTTAAAACCTCAGGAAATATAGTCCTTCTCATCTAGACTTATTTTATTACAATTTAGGTTTTTATTACAATTCAGGTTGGTTACCCAATTATAATAACTTTTCGGTATCGCAACTAGAATTGTAATAAATTTATTAAATTTCAGGTTCTTATTACAATTCAGATTATAACAGTGCCTACTGCCTAAGTTGTCTTATCACCTCACACGGTTATGTAAAAATTATATACGACTCAAGGGTTTTCCAATTTTCTCCCTATCACGCCTCTTTGCGTGCCAGATTTTATAACTGGTTTCCAGCCTACAAGCGAATTCTATACTTGCAGTTACACAAACCGTATAATTACTCATTCTTAATAAAATTCATTTAATTAATAAACTATATATGATATTAATTTATATAATTATAATAAAAAATATAACAATACTTATTTATTAAAGCAATTACAGTTTCATTAAGAGATGCATGTTTAAACTATTTGTGTTTATAACTTATAATAAAACTACATGTCTAAATATGAATAAAACTTGTAACAATTAACCTATTAAATCGATTAAAGTTTACCTCACAAAGTGAAATATAAGGCGGAAAAATACAACTTACATGTACTTTAATGTGTGGACAACCGCTGGCTGTTTTCGCTGTCACGGCGCTAATATAGTTAAGACAATGCAGTCGATGACCGTATGCATGGTATTACTTGTACTTCGTCGTTGTTGTTTGTTCTGTCGAGATGATAGATGTTACGTTGAGTCCATAACCATAAAGCGACATCTTAATTTCTGTACAACATTTAATGCCGTCTAAATCATATGTACAATATATACATTATAATATACATCACAATTGATGGCCCTGCATCCTTTCAACTTTATCGCACCGCTTTGGGACCAAGGCCCCTTGCGACGACACACCACACTTTATGCTTCCTTGGTCTGTCTGTAATGTGATGTCCTCTTCTCTGCCCATTTCCAAACCTTATATATATATATATATATATATATATATATATATATATATATATATATATATATTTTATATATATATATATATATATATATATATATATATATATATATATAATATATATATATATATATATATATATATATATAGTAAACTCCCTAATTAGGCTATACATGTAAAATTACATCTAAATTATTCATTTGCTCAAGCTTCTTGATTAAGCTTTTACATGTGAAGCAGTTACTTCGGATTACCTAATAATATTCATTGACCTGTCAAATGTAATTAACCATGCACATGTGACTTACATCAGATGTACTGATATTGACTTGTTCAAAATACCTTCAGACGGTACACGAATTTCGAAATTCTAGTAATATAATAGAACATGTATTAATATGTAATTTCCATAGGCATTTCTATGTATAAAAATAAATCTCATATTTACTAAAAAAACATTTAGTTAATTTCTAATTTGACTAATTATGCCACAAATTGAAAATGAGTACACAACTATCATTTTCAATTTACCAAAATTGGAAATGAATAAACGACAGAGGAAACTTTATTATTTGTCTCATCAACCCCTGAAATTCAATGCACTCTTCTATGAATCAATGATTTAGAGCAGTCCAAATGTGTCTTTAGGGGTGAATGAGTTTATTGTCAGGTGAATATTACATAATCACTTGGAGCAAACAGAAACCCCAAAAGATGAACGTTCATTAGATTTCTTTTCTGAAAAAGGGAGATTCTGCTGGCCACTATATCAATGAATGTTTGTTAGAGAGATTTTCTGAAAAAGGAAATTTCAGTGGACTGCTGGCCATTATATATAACTGCTCGTTTTTAAGTATACGATGGTTGATAAAATCTCGTATTCGAAAACTTAAAGGGACTATGAAAACCTTATCCTTCTGTATTCAGTGAATTCTAGAAGTAGTAACTGAACTGGATAGATTACATGACCTATATGTACTGGTACCAGCAGACAAAGCCTCAAATAATATAGTTTTTATTTGTAAGGCACACTACTATGATTGTTTATTAGAAGAGCTTGGGTTTAATACGAATTCTGGTAATCCTACATACACACGTAGCTCACTTTCAAAGGATGAGATTCTTCAAAATTACGTGTCCGTATTACGCTCATTTGATATAACAACAATGGATATCGATTTTGAGCTACCATATTTATATTGGATACCTAAACTTAACATAAACTAAACTAAACTAAACATAAAACCCAATATAAGCAAAGACACTTAGAAGGATCCAGCAAATTTTCTCCAAACCTTTATCTTTACTCTTTACCAAGATATTGACAGCCGTTAAGGAGAAACTTCAACAATACTGTACAGTTGCTTATTCCAGAAGCGGTGTAAATCAGATGTGGATACTACAAAATTTCTAAACAGCTTTTAGAAAATTTGAAGGCACACAATTTTTCTCGAATTCACAGTATCAAAACATATGACTTCTCTACTCTTTACACAACTATTCCACATAAAAAATTAAAAGAAAGACTTTTTAGCATCATAGACAATTGTTTTTTCACTAAAGGTGGTACCCGAAGATTTAAATATCTAGTGATGGCTATCAGGATACTTATTTTGTCCAACATCACTCTGATTCTACACATAAATACACTGAAGTTGATATAAAAATCATGCTGGAATTTCTAATAGACAATATATTTGTAATGTTCGGAGACGTTGTCTTTCAACAAACTGTCGGCATCCTATGGGAACCAGTTGTGCCCTTTATTGGCCGACCTGTTCCTTTATTCATACGAAGCAGACTTCATTCAGAAACTGCTGAATCAAAAGAAGAAAAAGTGTCCTTTAATTTGACATTTAGATATATCGACGACGTTTTGTCAATTAATAATGACAATTTTCATACATATGTCAATGCGATATATCCCAGCGAACTAGAAATTAAAGTACAACAGATTCAAGCACACACTTCATACTTAGACATTTTACTTAATATAGACACAAACGGGAAATTGGCAACTTAGCTATACGACGAACGCGACGATTTCGGTTTTCCTATCGTATCGTAAATTTTCCACATTTAAGTAGTAATATCCCTCAGTCACCCGCATATGGAGTTTCGATCTCACAAATGATCCGATATGCCAGGGCGTGTACAACACATGATGATTTCATATACAGAGGTAAACTACTTACCGACAAATTATTGACACAGGGATATCGAAAACCGCGTTTAATGTCAACGTTCGGCAAATTTTACGGTCGGCATAATAGTCTTGTTTGCGATTACTCTGTTTCACTAGGTGAAATGTTGAGTTGTCTTTTCGTTGGCGGTTCTTGAGACGTCTGTACCAATTGTGACGAGGATTCACTCTTTATGTATTTCATTGGACTTGACTGTGGACTCACGGCGGGTGTGACCGGTCGACAGGGGATGCTTACTCTTCCATGGCATCTGATCCCACATCTTTGTTTCCAGAGGTCCGTGTTTGTCCATTTTACCGGATTTTTATCTATGTCCTGGACATTCTATTAATTTATACTTTAGTATCTGAGATTTTTTTATATAGCTTTTCTGTAAAAGGTAGTTTTAATGGAGTGCTGACCACTATACCAGTGGACGTTCATCAGATAAATTTTCTGTAAAAGGACATCATTGCACCTTTATTAGATATCTTTTCTGTAAAAGGACATTTCAAAGAGCTGATGGCCACTATATCATTGCGTTCATAGGCAGCTCTTCTGTAAAAGGGCATTTCAATGAGCTGCTGATCACTATATCAATGAACGTGAATAACTGAATAATTTTGCCATCGCGTCTTTCCTATATAAAATGAATTTATTTTTATCATTATTACTATTATTATTATTAGTAGTTGTAAAAGTAGTAGTTGTAGTAGTAGTAGTAGTAGTGGTAGTAGTAGTGGTAGAAGTAGTAGTAGTAATAGTAATAGTAGTAGAAGTAGTAGTAGTAGTAATAGTAGTAGAAGTAGTAGTAGTAGTAGTAGTAGTAGTAATAGTAGTAGTTGTAGTAGTACTTTCAGTCGTGGAAGTACTAGTAGTTGTAGTAGAAGAAGTAGTATCATTATTATTATCATGAAAAAGGGAAAGTTGGTATGGTAACGAGAATCTTGGAGATAGTTACATTGCGTTGTTGGTTGGTACTTAATTTATTCTCTTTTTCATTCATTTTTTCCTTTATTCTACAATATTTTACCAACTTTCATGGACGATGATTTTGCAAAGACGCACTATGGGTGATCATAATTGGGTTATAAGCATACAATGAGAGAAAGGTTTATTTGTTATAAACATTGGACTTTTTATTTCTAAGTTTGTAACATGGAAGTCTCACCCACGTTGCTTTCTCAATAAAGTCTCGTAAAGTGTGAAATTATTAAATTGTGATTAAAAACAATTAATTAAAGGAGCACTAACAATAAGAAGAACAATAATTAAGATTATCACGAGTCCTATTTTCTTGTCAATCTATTTTTCTTGTTATACCTTTTGCGTTCATGTCATTTCTTAATCAACCACGGCGACACTCAAGAGCATATTTTTCTTTAAAATTGCCAGACCACTTCTTTATATTATATACATATTTACAATAAGACATTGAAACATACAACATCAGATGCATTTTGAATCTTCAAATAACTCTAAACTCATTTTCATCTAATTATACCTTTTCAGCATTCTGCTCATTTCTTAATCGGCCATTGTGACCCTTCATGTAGGCCTACATATTTTTCGGTAAAAATTATGTTAATATCTATCATAAATGATACATGTAAATTATATTTGCAATCTTTATTACCCCCAAACACATTTTCATGTCATTGTACGTTCATGCATATTTTTATACCCTACCGGCACCAACACAGCGATGTGAATTCCGTAACCATGGTAAACTGCCTACCAAAAATTATTTCTGGGGATATTGGATGCCTGGTTTTAAAAACCGAGAATTGAGTGCTATATTTAATTATTAATAAACTTTCTTAACTGGGAAGGAGTGAAACTTCTGTCAAGGATGATACAATAAAAGAACTGTGGACGATTTTCCGATTTCCAAAGTGAGCCGCGTGGACAGAAGATATCGATAGCTTTCCTGCAAACGTCTAGTTTGTCAATATGGCATCCATGATAAAACATATATAGACTAATCATTTGCGTCGGAAGCAAATTGAAAGTGGGGGGGGCTAAACCAACTTAAAACACACACACACGCCAGAAACGTCTGGGGCTAAGCCACAATTTTCAACACCTATGTCTATCTTTGCAAAACAGTGGGGGGGGGGGGGGGCTAGTGCAATGAGAGAGAGAGAGAGAGAGAGAGATGGGGCTAGACTCCAAGCAAATCGTTTGATAAATTATCACGTTGAAAAGTTTAAGGAGCGCTTTCACAGATTGTCGCCTGAGAATTTTTTTCCTGAACCATTACTATACTTTTAGCAATGAGTCGAAAATAGCTAGACTTGCATATAAATGACCACAACAGGTAAGTAACATCAACAAAATTAAGATATCATGCCTTCTTTATTGGTTTTTACTTTATAATGAACATATGGTATAAAAATATATAACAATAAAAATTAATATTACTGTCACGAACTATGTATATGCCTATTACTGAACACAAATCAAAACATTAAGAGATTAAGTCAAAATGACACAACAAGACAAGAAGCACACTATGCATTACAAAGGTAAAAGCCGCACATTTTACAGATATTATAGGCGATTTGTATCAAGTCACTTACAGTGATAATTAATGTCTATGTTTAATTCATTTTGTAGGAATGACCGAGAATTAATTTTCTAGAATATTAAAAATATTTTCAACATATTACAACCTCTGTAACTATATGAATATATCAAAGTACATCATCATAACAAATTTAATAAGCATTCTGGGATTACTAAAGACTTAATACATGTTCCCTACCAGCGAAATCATTACGAAACTTTAATCGCAACCGTAAACGAAGGGGCTGACATAGACAAAACGTATTGACTCCTCCTCCAGCCCTACTATTTTACCAGTAAGGAACAGTTTAAGGCAATATTAAAAGCGAAACATATATGGTCTCAAAATCAGGAGTATTATGCAAAAAACTATTAATTGTCTAGACATTTTGATTATACATATAACTTGTAAAAAGTAGATTAAAATACACAAAAAGGTCATACTTTACACGTGATTGACACAAGAAAAATAACAACAAATAAATGTACATGTAAAATGTATATATCCAGCTCATAATAACATAATGCGCATTTACAAGGGCATACATCTAGTCCATGATAGTATATTGCTTACTTTCATGTACATGTGTACATACATCTATCCCATGGTAACATATTGCGCATTTCACTTGTATACATCTAGCCCATACTTATATATTGCACATTTCACGTGCTTTAAATGTTTCAATGAATATCAAATATGTTTGTTATAATGATTGACTAAAACATTATGATAGTGGTCTACTCATTACTTACTTTATGCCAAATATGCCGATATGTTGGTCCCGAATCATAGGTATAGACAATAAGGGGTCATGAGGTAGTTATATCCATCATACCCTACACACACTCAGTCTTAGTCGGTAGCGCACTCGACTCTGGATCGTGAGGTTGTGAGTTCGAGTCCCGCTGACAGCAGGTTGATTTCCTGTTTTTCGGATGGGGCAGTAAAACTCGAGGTCCTGTGTCACAGTAGGTGTCGGCACTTTAAAGAACCCTCACTGCTCAAGTAAGTTCCGAATATAGGTCAAAATTTGAAGCCATTCACCGGCATTTGGTGACGTCTCCATATGAGTGAAATATTCTTGAGCAAGACGTTAAACAGCAATAAACAAAAACAATAATCATCAGTGATATCCAATTCTTTACACATAATGAACGCATCGTTTATCATGTGAACGGCGTCTTCTCCCCGCCCCCAAAAAATCAAAACTTTGGGCTACCCCTGACGAGTTTGACAATTAATGAAATTTTTGACCGAATAAAAACAAGTCACAATGCGATAATTAACTTTCTGGGCTTTTAAATTTGAATATTTCTGGAAAACATACCCAGATGGGCCACGGGGAAACAATGATTTTGTGTCTGGAAGCTAGATAATACATCATCTGGCTTCCGAATTAATCTATCAATAACATATTTTTAACGATAAAGAGGTCAGAGGTCAAAATGAAATGTCCGGAGGATATTAGAACGAAAATTCTTCCTCAATTTTAATTGATCAGTCCCCAATCACTAGGGCCCTCATATATATATAATATATATATATATATATATATATATATATATATATATATATATATATATATATATATATATATATATATATATATATACACTGACTACATCACATCAGACAAAACTACAATCGGATGGAAGGAATTTTAACTAAAAAAGCAAAAATGTAATATCTATAAACGAAAACATTGCATCAGAATGGGATAATGGGAACTTCTGTGCTACAATTTTTACAAAAAACACCAAGAAGATTTAATTTATAATACTGAAGCAATGAAAAGTTAATAAAAGCTTAACAACTAAGTAATGAAATAATGATTATGGATATTTTGGTATTAAAATGCTGTCGGCTCATTTGATAATTACAAAGCTGTAATACAGTGGGACCTGTTTTCAGAGACCACCCTATCTGCCACTAAAATGTGGTCTCTCAATACAGGTGGTTTTGTCCCCCATTATTTTATTATTTGTCTAATTTGAAAGAGATCAATTTGGACCAAAAAATTAGCATATCATTTTATTTACAAGGGATCACAGAGGGATCTTGGGCGCACTATGGAATGTTCTAGGTCTGATCTATGACAGACTGTTCTTTTCTCTTATTTTGTGTCTCAACATTAAATCTGAACTTAAATCCATATTTTTGTGAAATACTTTTTTCATAAAATTATAGCAAAACTGAACTTGAACTGAAAATATTACATTTTAAAAAAGAATGGAATTCAACATGGACGACAGGTGTCCATCTTGGATTTTGATCTCTCTGAAAATGTAATATGCACATCTAGACCTCTGGTGGAACCTTCATAATCAATTTCGAAAAGATTCCTTCAGTATATTCTGAGAAATACAAAGTTCCATTGTCAAAATCCAAGATGGCTGCCTGTCAGCAATGTTGGAATCCAATCTCTTTGAAAATGTTATATGCACAACTAGACTTCACGGGGAAGATTCATGTCCAATTTCAAGGAAATCCTTTCAGTCCTTTCTGAGAAATAGCAACAACAAACTTCCTACGGTCAAAATCCAAGATGGCCGCCTGTCAGCCATATTGGATTTCAATCTTTATGAAAATATAAAATGCAAAACTAGATCTTAAGGGGAACCTTGATGTCAAGTTTCAATGAGATCCCAACAGTCCTTTCTGAGAAATAGCAGTAACAAACACCATTTGGTCAAAATCCAAGATGACCGCCTGTCAGCCATGTTGGATTCCAACCTCTCTGAAAATGTAATATGCACAACTAAACCACAAGGGGAACCTTTATGTCAAATATCAAGGCGATCCCTTCAGTCCTTTCTGATAACTAGTGGTAACAAGAATTGTTTAGGATGGACGGACCACAGATGCAGGGTCATATGAATAGCCCATCATCTGTTGATGGTGGACTAAACATGTCTGTATAATTGGTGATTGACTTTGGCAAAAAAAATGAACATGATGCATTTGTAAAACAATAATGCAGATAATAAAACATATATGTCTTGCTAATGAAATAATGTAAATAATATAGAGGTGTCTTGATGATATAACACTAACAAAGACCTTTAAATGTTATAGCAAAATGTCTCTTATTAAAGATGTATAGAATAATGAACTTTACAACAAATACACCAACAAGGTCACAGTATAGTTCCAGTTTTACACTTTCTTTCATGTAGACAAACACAGTGTATCACTAACCTCTAATTACTGTATACATGGGAATGTTTGCTCCAGTTTCATTTTTGCCATTTTTATCCTTAAATGAGAGGGCAAATTTTGAAAGGCAATTTCAATGTATGTATATGGTACTTGCATGCAAAAACAATAAACAACACTAACCTCTAATTACTGTATACATGGGAATATTTGCTCCAGTTTCAATTTTGCCATTTTTATCCTTAAATGAGAGGGCAAATTTTGACAGGCAATTTCATTGTATGTATATGGTACTTGCATGCAAAAACATTAAACATGTTTCTATGTCATTTGAATATATGATCAGTTCAACATTTATTCCACTGGAACATTCTTTTTTATGATTTTCCATTTGTTACAAGTATTACTTTATTAATTAACAACTTGTTTCTCTGGTATCTACTGGATCTTGACTTGGCTTGCTGTTGCTTCTATCTCCCTCTCCTACTAAATATCCTGTTGGTTTTAATTGTTCTGATTTAACATCCTTTTTATCATCATCAGATGCTGAATCATCAGAAGACGATGAGCTTTCTTTCCTTTTCACTGACAAATCTTCATTTATTCTTGAGCCTTCTCCATTTGTTACATTATCTTGTGGTACAGTTGAATCATAGTCAGATGGTTCATCACCGGTTTCATTCTTTTCTGCTCGAGGATCTGAGGTTGATAGTGGTGGGTCTTCAGCACCCGTACTGGCTGTGGCATCCTCATTTACCTTCTTGGTCTTTTGGGAATTGACTTTTTTCCCTTGAGCCACTCCTTTTGCAAGAAGGGGGCCATCCTCATGAAGATATAAAACTGGCCAAACAACAAAGTCCACAAACTTTCCAGATTTTGTGTATGACCGCAATAAATCAGTATTGAACGTATCATTTTCTTCAAATTTCCACTTCATGTGGACTGGAGGATCTTGGACTCTCATCATCCAGCACAACTCGGCACATTTCTGTATATACTCCTCACAGGCATCTAATCTGGTTTCAGAAAGATCTTTGATTAAAGGATTTTCATTGTTCCTGAGTTCTTTTCTTATGACCTGCAACACCATGAATGAGTTCAAAAGAATAAGTAGCTATAGTGTAAGTCATATTTGTTTTTAAGTATTGGAAACTAAATTTATATAAAAAAAACGTTAAAACACTCAATATTCACAAATTTTTGGCCCCTTGGCCTTTACCAAGTGAAAGACAAAAATATGTATATTTGTTAATGATTTGCCATGAAGCTGTGAAGACTTAATACTATGTAACTAATAAACATATCGTCGTCTTTCACTTGATAAAGGCCAAGGGGCCAAAAATTTGTGAATATTGAGTGTTTTACTGTTTTTACGCATAACTATACTTCCCTTTGGAGGACATTGAGTATTAAATTAATATATTTAGTAATATCAATACCAAAGTTATAGTTTTACAAACCAGTCTAAACTAAATGCTCAAGACGATCGTCTCTGTCAACCAATAAAATTCAGAAAGATTCAAGCTACAGGTATGTGTTCCAGTCGCTGTTTTGCACTTACTCATTATTCTTTGTGTTTCATCAGTAATTATATGTTTGCCATATTTGTTTAATTACACACACATTCTATTTAAAAAAGAACACTGACTTACTCTATAGATATCGACTTACTCTACAGATGTTACGTAACCTGAAGAACTTGGAATTTCTCTATACAAAACGTAAGCTCATGAATTGTTTCTATTTTATACAGTCTATGTGTTCTTATGTGTTATTTGTTTGTGTTTTAATTGTCTCTAAATATTCACATTATAAAGATTTGTTTTTTCAATATCAAAAGGTTCTCATATGACATTTATGTGCTCTGTCCTGGTTTATAGATTTTTGAGTGACATTAATCGCATTTCCATTGTCTGTATGTACTGTAAAGTAACATACTATGCCTTTGTTTTTAGAAGTACTTACATAACATTTATCTAAACAGGGCCCAGTTAACAAACTTACTCAGTACTCAAGCTCAATGAACTTTTCAGGATTTTAAGGTGAAACATACATAAAATGTATGTTGAAACTGGTCATGTTTGCATACTGATGGCATACAGTTGTAAATAATAATAGAAAATCATTTCTGATTTGAAGAAAACTTTGAAAGCAAAATTGAAACATTGTTTAGTAAGTACTAAAATTTTGAGTTCCGTACTGAAACATATTCATTCATTTTGTACAGGAATATTACAAGTGTGACCCAAATTTTTTATGTGAATGATGAAAAATAATGTTTCTTAATTAGTCAAATCAAGAAGTTTTAAAAACGACTATAGTCAAAAGTCAAAATACTGAAATACAAGGTGAGTTTGAGTACTGAGTACATTTATCAGGGCATCGTTTCATCAAAGGTCCGAAACTTTACAATTACTGATTAGTTTAACGACCAATTACTGACAACGTTTATGACCATTTCATATGACAGTTTGTAGAATATAAAGGTTAACACATCTTTATTATTACTTAACACTGGTGTTGGAACCGGGGGGGCTTAGCAATAGACATAGGTGTTAAAACGTTTCTGCCGTGTGTATGTGTTTTAAGTTGGTTTAGCACCCCCACTTTCAATTTGCTTCCGACACTGATGCTTAATGAATAGAAAAGGTGACATGAATTGTAGGAGAGTCAATTATTCTGTCTGTATTGAACTCAAGATCAGTACTTAACTTGAAATATATTATCCCGAAACATGACATGGGTGATCCGTTATACAAACCCCTATCTTATACGATCAAATGGAGGTAAGTGGTATGTCTGTATGGAAAACGCTGGGTCTCCTACAAGTCTTATTTCCCTCTAACTCATGAAACAAAATAATTTAGTCGGTCATTTAAAACAATTTCACAATATATTGATCTAGATAAAAACAATAAGGATTAAGAACTTACCACTGCCTAGACCCAGTCGGAAATTACCGAAAAAATGTTTTCTTAAAACGGTAATCGGAAATGTTTATGAAATGGTTGGTAATCGTAGTACTGGGTTTACGACCTTTTATGTAACCAAGCCCTGGCCCTGATAGCATGAGAAATAAACAAAACTTCAAACACATTACCGTTAAGAAAACTTTCTTTTTTAAATGAGAGTATTTAATTTCTGTAAATGGGGAGTGTTACAGAAAGAAAGTAATAAGGCTTTACCTCCTGAATGACAGCGACTGCTTGGTTCGCATGACTCTTTCTGAAATCCTTCAACGGTTTTAATATCTCTGATGCAAGTAATGGCAGCTGTGGTATAAAAAAATATAAGAGATAAGAAATTTTCAATCTATAAAATTTATATACTTAGTTTTTGGGGTTTTTTTTGTTACTTTTTGTTTATTTTGTTTATTTATTTACTATTATTATTATTATTATTTCTTTTCGTGTTTTACATTTGAAAAAACATTATTTCATATCAACAAGCCATTTTCAGGTAAAAGTTAAATGCCAATATTTTGTTATGTAGATATTCCCCATAACACATTCATTATCTACATTGATAAATATTCTGGTTGAAATATGAGGATTTCATTTGAATTTTGACCAATACCATACCTGTACACATAGACACACACTCACACATACAAAAACACACACACACACACACACACACATACAAACACACACACACATACAAACACACACACACACAAACACACACATACACACACACACTCACACTGTAAACAAGGGGGAATATAGTGTACACAAATACATAAGCATTAAACATTAACATAAACTAACTGTGAACTGAATGTTGACACTTTTTAAAAAAGAAGAATAAGGAAATGTATTTATTCCATAAATAATCTGAATCAGTGAAATCTCCCCTTTATACCTTTATGCTTCATATTTCAATAATATCTATAACAGGAATCTGTGTGTTGTATGGCTGTGTACACACAACATAAATTCTGTTACAATGATTCACTCAAAAACATAAAAAAAATTTATATCAAGTAATGCATATTACATAAAGTATACTGAAGTAACAATGGAAATTCCAAGTCCATTAGAATATAACAAATTAGATATGACAGGAACAATTGTGAATCCAAAATGTTATTAGACCAGTTGTCCAGACAAACGTTCCATGGAAAACCTCAAGTTTGGTTAAAAGGTCAAGTTCAGTGAAAAGGTCAAGCTAAATTTGATAACTGAATGATAATGCCACACTTTACCTTGAATTCTGTTTTGCTCATTGAGATGTGCTCAGGTAGAACAAGGATCTGTGGTAACTTCTTTAGATGTTCAGCAGCAATATCTTGACACCTCTCAAAAATTTTCTGATAAATAATTGAAATCCTGAATAAAATGTTTCCTGAAGGGTACTTTTTAAAGTAAACAATGATATTTATTTATAATGGTATATATATATATATATATATATATATATATATATATATATATATATATATATATATGAAACTGTACTCCTGTTATAATCTTAGTAACTCGTTGGCTGAGACTGGACACATGAAGAAAATGTATGTTCTCATCTAACATATCATGTCAAATTGCATTTTACAGTTGCATCATATGCAAGTGAATTCATTTTTGTGCGATTTTCTAAAAAAATTACATTGTTTTATATTTTCATTTCCCGCAGCAGTCTCCCACATATAACAGAAAATTTGTTTAGCCCGATAATTGTCCACTAAACATAGGTTTAACTGTACTGATATATACTTATAATATATAAAATGTATAAATTTGTGTGTGTGTGTGTATGTGTGTATATGTGTATGTGTGTGTGTATGTTTGTGTGTGTATGTGTGTGTGTATGTGTGTGTGTATGTATGTGTGTGTGTGTGTATGTGTGTGTGTGTGTATGTACCGGTATGTGTATGTGTGTGTGTATGTAAGTGTGTGTGTGTGTGTGTGTGTGTGTGAAAAACAGAACATCTATGTGGTTGTGTAATTTTCATACCGTAAAAATGCCAAGTAATATGACAACACCCTCTTCTTCCTCTATGTTGATATCCTCCAGATTCTCCATAGCGTTTGTCCATTCATTATCATACAGCTCCGATATTTTTTCTGCCAGTTTCAGAGGTCTGTTAGGATCACTTAGATCTGTAATGCTCGGATTGTTGTCTCGAAGTCTACTTGCTGCTGCAGCACTCAACCTATAAAATTAATTGATTTTATATATGTGTAACCCCACAGAAAAAAGGGCGTTTATCATCGCTTTTTATCAAAGTTTATATTTTAGTCAAAACACATTGTTCAATTAAACTCTAAACTTTTAGAAAAATAAAACTTCAATGAAGTCCGTCAGGTATTAAACCTAAAAAAAATTGCTTTAAAAATTATAGGTTTACGCTGCCGATGTAGAAATAATGTCATACAAAATATAACGTTACATGATGTCGTTTTTCCCAAAATTGAAGTGAAGATGAAATGATAACATAAACTCCCAATAATGTATAAGGAGAGTAAATCTATTTGAATAAAATTCAAAAGGATATATCCAATAAGTTATTGAAAACAGGTAACGCATCTGTTGTGTTTATATACTGCCGCTACGATATTAGTTCCAATTTTCTTCCACAAATATTTACATACATATAACAGATGATATAGTGAAACACTGTATATCAGTGGCGGATCCAGAACTTTTCATGAGGGGGCTGGGTTGGGGGGGGGGGGGATAATATAATTTTTCTGTTTAAAAATTGTTATTAAATACATGCCTCGTTGCACAAAATTGTCAAATTATCAATTTAATTATGCAGCAAGGATGCCTAAGAAGGTTTATCTCTTCAGAAAAAACCGAAAGTCAGAATCATTATACAGCTTCCACAACCGATATAACACCAACAAAGGTTGAAAATGTTAATATATCTGATGAATTCGTGTTTAATAACCTGTGCTACCTTATTTACAGAGATATTGCCCTTTGTTCATTTCATTGAAATATTTCTGTCAGCACTCTAGGGAATTTTGTGAAACTTGATATAAGTGTTTACTATGATAATATCTTGGACGAGGTCACGTTTTGTAACCCGCTCCATCATTTACAGAGTTATTGTGCTCGATTACTTCACTGAAATATTATTGTCAGCGCTCTTCAGGTATTATACAATATTTCCATTGCAAGGGGATTAGTATCACTTGTGATGCCATGTCTTACCTGAGTTTACAATGATCTCAACTATGTTCTGTTATCTTACCTGGGTTAACAGTGATCTTACCTGTTTACAGTGATCTTGCCTGGGTTAACAGTGATCTTACCTGTTTACAGTGATTTGCCTGGGTTAACAGTGATCTTACCTGTTTACAGTGATCTTGCCCGAGTTAACAGTGATCTTACCTGTTTACAGTGATTTGCCTGGGTTAACAGTGATCTTACCTGTTTTCAGTGATCTTGCTTGGGTTAACAGTGATCTTACCTGTTTACAGTGATCTTGCCTGGGTTAAGTGATCTTACCTATGTTTACAGTGATTTTGCCTGGGTTAACAGTAATATTACCTGTTTTCAGTGATCTTGCCTGGGTTAAGTAATCTTATCTATGTTTACAGTGATATTACCTGGGTTAACAGTGATGTTACCTGTTTTCAGTGATCTTGCCTAGGTTAACAGTGATTTTACCTATGTTTACAGTGATCTTACCTATGTTTACAGTGATCTTACCTATGATAACAGTGATCTTACCTATGTTTACAGTGATCTTACGTATGTTTACAGTGATCTTACCTATGTTTACAGTGATCTTACCTATGTTAACAGTGACCTTACCTATGTTTACAGTGATCTTACCTATTTTAACAGTGATCTTACTTGGGTGAACAGTAGTCTTACTTATGTTTACAGTGATTTTACCTATGTTTACAGTGATCTTACCTATGTTTACAGTGATCTTACTTGGGTGAACAGTGGTCTTACGTATGTTTACAGTGATCTTACCTATGTTTACAGTGATCTTATTTGGGTGAACAGTAGTCTTACTTATGTTTACAGTGATTTTACCTATGTTTACAGTGATTTTACCTATGTTTACAGTGATCTTACCTATGTTAACAATGATCTTGCTTATGTTTACATTGATGTTACCTATGTTTACAGTGATCTTACCTATGTTTACAGTGATCTTACCTATGTTTACAGTGATCTTACCTATGTTAACAGTGATCTTACCTATGTTTACAGTGATCTTACCTATTTTAACAGTGATCTTACTTGGGTGAACAGTAGTCTTACTTATGTTTACAGTGATTTTACCTATGTTTACAGTGATCTTACCTATGTTTACAGTGATCTTACTTGGGTGAACAGTGGTCTTACTTATGTTTACAGTGATTTTACCTATGTTTACAGTGATCTTACTTGGGTGAACAGTGGTCTTACTTATGTTTACAGTGATCTTACCTATGTTTACAGTGATTTTACCTATGTTTACAGTGATCTTACTTGGGTGAACAGTGGTCTTACTTATGTTTACATTGATCTTACCTATGTTTACAGTGATCTTACCTATGTTTACACTGTTTTATACACGTTTTTAGTGATCTTCCCTATGTTTCTGTGACCTCCTCTCTTTATAGTGATATCCCTTATGTTTTCAGTGATCTCCCCTGTGTTTCAGTGATTTCCCCAGTTTTCATTGATGGTATCTATTTTTTTCAGTGATAGGGGATATGCTTTCAGTGATCTATGTTTTCAGTGAACTCCCCTATGTTTTCAGTGATCTCCGACATCCTTTCAGTGATCTATGTTTTTATTGATATACCCTATGTTTTCAGTGGTTTCCCCTATGTTTTCAGTGATCTCCCCTATGTTTTCAGTGGTCTACCCTATGTTTTCAGTGGTCTCCCCTATGTTTTCAGTGATCTCCCCTATGTTTTCAGTTGCCTCCCCATGCTTTCAGTGATCTCCCCTATGTTTTCAGTGGTCTACCCTATGTTTTCAGTGGTCTCCCCTACGTTTTCAGTGGTCTCCCCTATGCTTTCAGTGATCTCCGATATGCTTTCAGTGATCTATGATTTCAGTGATCTCCCCTATGTTTTCAGTGATCTCCCCTATGTTTTCAGTGATCTCCCCTATGCTTTCAGTGATCTCCCCTATGTTTTCAGTGGTCTCCCCTATGCTTTCAGTGGTCTACATTTTCAGTGAACTCCCCTATGTTTTTAGTGATCTCCCCTATGTTTTCAGGTATCTCTCTTATATTTTTAGTGATCTCCTCTATGTTTACAGTGATATCAGCTCTGTTAACACAGGCCTTACACTGGGTCTAAGAAAGAGGGAGACTGTTGGAGGGAGACTTCTCACATCAGTAAGGAGACTTCTAAAATACTGAGGGAGACAAAGTGCTGCAAATCATTTCTAAGCATTATATATATATACAGTGGATTCTAATGCACTCTGTTTGCTTTGTGTTATTTCATTGGTCGATGATGGTGAAAACTTGCTGGGGATTCACTTTTCACTGTTATTTTTATATATGCTGTCACACAGAGTTCTGCTGACCGACTTTGACATGTTTGATACACTTGATGAACTTTACTGATTCCATATTTTATAATATAATGTATATATCCAGACATTTTTTCACTGTCTAGAGTTCCTAGAAACCTAAAAAATATATCGTTTCACTAAAATTAAATCGGTATCGAAATTAACAAATACATATGATAATGCAGTAACTATCTCTAGCATGGTGGAAGTCATCAATATATTCCACAAAGTAATTTGGTTGTAGATAAAGGTTGGAGCCAGCATAAGTCAACGTTTCATGTAATTTCTTTCATAAAAATGCTAATTTAAAATGTGCAGGCATTAGGATAGGGTTAGCAGGTGACTGTTTTACAAAACTTGACAGGGTATCAGCGATTTCCCCGGTCAGATATGTCCATTTCACCGCATGGCTGATGCTTTGAAACTTCATTACTGACAGGGGAATCGTTGATACCCTGTCAGATTTCGTAAAACAGTCACATGGTAACCCCTAAATCTCATTATACTGAAACTCACTGGACGGCCCCCATTACTTTGATATGTCCAGAATTTGAGATAACAGAAATTTTTAATTGATATATTATTCTATCTATTAATATCAGGACCGGACTTTCACTTTTGACATATCCCGAATTTTGACTCATCCAATTTTGAATCCTCTGTATATATATATATATATATATATATATATATATATATAAATATATATATATATATATATATATATATATATATATATATATATACATACACACATACACAGTTCACCCCCAATATACCGCCTTTTGTTTTCCTGAATTTTGGCAGTATAACAGGTTTGGCAATATATAGAGGTTTACTATTATCGAGGTGTGGTTGTTTTCATCTTGACATGTCTTTAATCTCTTTTGTATATCATATCCTGTTTACAACTCACTATTGTAAATTTGGATATTTTGTTTATTGTATAAGTTCAGACAATTTGGCAATCCTATTAAAATGGACAAAATCAAAATATGTAGCAGTAGGGCCTACATGTTTGACAGATGGAAAATCTAGAAATAAAAGTCAAGAAACCGAGAGGGAGGGACATCAGCAAAATGCAAGGTGACATGAACTTCTCCTTGCTGCAAATATAGAACGACTTTGACAGGTGGGTGGTGACTTTGTCGCCCCTTTACAGTGGGCCACATATTACAGAGATCTTACCTATTTAAAGCATCTTCTTTTGCCTTACGCTCTGCGATTACATTCTGATGAAGACTATTAATTGTATCTTGTAACTTGTTGACACTTTGGACATAATTTTTCTTCCTGAAAGACAAAAATAGGTCAGGTTATGCACGTTCATTCTTTAGCCTGTGATAGCTCACCTAGCCAATGTGGGTAAATGAGAATGATTTAATTAATATATATGCTATTTAAATCAATGAAGCTGTATCAAAATGTTTAAAGAGTCTTTTAATGTCATCATAGCTGGTTGTCAAGGATACATATATTATAATTCAAAAGAATGAGAATTGTGTAAATTTGGTGACTTCAAAGTCAGGCAACAAATTACAAAGTTGTAAAAATTTTGTTCAAATTATTGATGTCCTTACCTTGATTCTAATTCTGTCCACAATTCACAGTTTTTGTTATTTAAGTCTGACAACTGTTGAAATAAACTGAAAAAGAAAGATGATATGAAACTGAAAATAAGTCTTGCATTACTGTTTTTACAGAGGAACCACGTTTCCATTCTTAAAAGTGTTTTCTATGTCAATCATACAAACAAAAACTGAATATGATATGGCCGTTACCATGGTTATTTCATCATTTGTTTTTGTGTATGGCATTAACTTCAGAATCTAATTTTTGCATGTCAAATTTTCTCATTACTGGCTTTGTGTCTATGACATTTACTTGTACTTCACTGTTTATTTGAAAACGAATTTGTAACTTTCCACTTCATATTTATATTATCAACCTTTTTCAGATGACAGACCAGAATAGAACGGTCTAAGGCTACAGAAAAGAGCATACCAATTAGATAACTAGGGGTGAAAGGATTAGAAGTTTTATTGATCTGCAGATAAAATTCAACAAAGTTCATAGAAAGATATTGTATAAACAGTCAATTCTCGATTTATCGCGACTCAATTTGTCGCAATTCTCAAAATTACCCAACATTTTTTTTTCAGGAACTGCTATATGAAATTCTCTTTATAATGCCAAATTCATTATATCATTTCTGTTGTATTATTGCCATTAACAACTCTGTTTTTAGAAAAAAAAAACATCTATTATAATGTGATGCTGACTAGAGATCCACAGTGTAAAGCAAGGCGACAGTTACGTTAGACCGGGTTATTGATTAATTAAATAAACAAGATAATTACTTATAATTAACTGTGTGTTGTCCTGTTTTCTGTTCATAAAAGAAATATCTATGATACCAAAGAACTGTAAACCCTACTTTACCAAAGATTGTAGGAATTCAATTCATTGCCAATCTCGAAATACGGCCATAATTTTTAAATAACAAAATATGGAGGTTTTCCAAGAATTGACTGTATTACATATTTGTAGTCAGTCAGCATAAAAAACTAGGTGATACATCATATATATATAAAAGTCGGGTGTTATTGTAATACCCTTGATTTTCCTCATAAAGACTTTTGTTCTCCATCTGTACTTCATCGATTCTTCTCTCGCAAGTCTTAACCATTTCCATTAAGCTAAAAATAAATTTGTCAACATTTTTGTTAACAAAAGTTGGCATGAAATGTGTATTACGATGTATCAAGCACCATACATTTGTCATATATCAACAACAAGTCATAAATCAGCAACAAGTAATATATCAACAAGTCACATATCAACAGCAAGTCATATATCAACAATATGTCATATGTCAAGAACAAGTCATATATCAACAATATGTCATATGTCAAGAACAAGTCGTATTTCAACAGCAAGTCTTATATCAGCAACAAGTTATATATCAACAAATCATATTTCAACAATTAGTCACATTTCATCAAGTTATATATCAACAACAAGTCATACATCCCTGATATCTTCCAGATGATATGAATCATATTCCATCTGGGGGGTCTTTGTGGCTGAGTGGTTAGAGCACCACACTTTGAAATATAAAGTCTCTCACTTCTGAGCCCCATGGAATGCAAGCTGATTTTTGTGAGAAAGTTTGCCAGTTTACTTGTGGAAGGCCGGTGATCTGTTCCTGAATACATTGTAACCGGGTTCTCTTCTCCACCATTTAAACCTGGCATCATTTGATTCAAAGTTTTTTGTGTGTGCCATTAAACACTATTCCAAATCAAAATCATATTCCATACAACAGATATATACATGTATCAGCCAGTGTGTATCATACAAGTCATATACATGTATCAACCAGTATGTACCACACATCAGTCATATACATGTATCAGCCAGTATGTATCATACAAAACATATACATGTATCAGTCAGTATGTATCATACAAGTCATATACATGTATCAGCCAGTATGTATCATACAGTCATATATACATGTATCAACCAGTATGTACCACACATCAGTCATATACATGTATCAGCCAGTATGTATCATACAAGTCTCATATACATGTATCAGTCAGTATGTATCATACAAGTCATATACATGTATCAGCCAGTATGTATCATACAAGTCATATACATGTATCAACCAGTATGTACCACACATCAGTCATATACATGTATCAGCCAGTATGTATCATACAAGTCATATACATGTATCAGTCAGTATGTATCATACAAGTCATATACATGTATCAGCCAGTATGTATCATACAAGTCATATACATGTATCAACCAGTATGTACCACACATCAGTCATATACATGTATCAGCCAGTATGTATCATACAAGTCATATACATGTATCAGTCAGTATGTATCATACAAGTCATATACATGTATCAGCCAGTATGTATCATATAACAGTCATATACATGTATCAACCAGTATGTATCAACAACAGTCATATACATGTATCAGCCAGTATGTATCAACAACAGTCATATACATGTATCAGTCAGTATGTATCATACAAGTCATATACATGTATCAGCCATTATGTATCATATAACAGTCATATACATGTATCAACCAGTATGTATCAACAACAGTCATATACATGTATCAGCCAGTATGTATCATACAACAGTCATATACATGTATCAGTCAGTATGTATCATACAAGTCATATACATGTATCAGCCAATATGTATCATACAACAGTCATATACATGTATCAGACAGTATGTATCATATAACAGTCATATACATGTATCAACCTGTATGTATCAACAACAGTAATATACATGTATCAGCCATTATGTATCAACAACAGTCATATACATGTATCAACCAGTCATATACATGTATCAGCCAATATGTATCATACAACAGTCATATACATGTATCAGCCAGTATGTATCATACAACAGTCATATACATGTATCAGCCATTATGTATCATACAACAGTCATATACATGTACCAACCAGTATGTATTAACAACAGTCATATACATGTACCAACCAGTATGTATCATACAACAGTCATATACATGTATCAGACAGTATGTATCATACAACAGTCATATACATGTATCAGACAGTATGTATCATACAACAGTCATATACATGTATCAGCCAGTATGTATCATACAACAGTCATATACATGTATCAGCCAGTATGTATCATACAACAGTCATATACATGTATCAGACAGTATGTATCATACAACAGTCATATACATGTAACGGCCAGTATGTATCATACAACAGTCATATACATGTATCAGCCAGTATGTATCAACAACAGTCATATACATGTATCAGACAGTATGTATCATACAAGTCATATACATGTATCAGCCAATATGTATCATACAACAGTCATATACATGTATCAGCCAGTATGTATCATACAAGTCATATACATGTATCAGCCAGTATGTATCATATAACAGCCATATACATGTATCAGCCAGTATGTATCATACAACAGTCATATACATGTATCAGCCAGTATGTATCATACAACAGTCATATACATGTATCAGCCAGTATGTATCATACAACAGTCATATACATGTATCAGCCAGTATGTATCATACAACAGTCATATACATGTATCAGCCAGTATGTATCATACAAGTTATATACATGTATCATCCAGTATGTATCATACAACAGTCATATACATGTATCAGCCAGTATGTATCATACACCAGTCATATACATGTATCAGACAGTATGTATCATACAACAGTCATATACATGTATCAGCCAGTATGTATCATATAACAGTCATATACATGTATCAGGCAGTATGTATCAACAACAGTCATATACATGTATCAGACAGTATGTACCATACAACAGTCATATACATGTATCAGACAGTATGTATCATACAAGTCATATACATGTATCAGCCAGTATGTATCATATAACAGCCATAAACATGTATCAGCCAGTATGTATCATACAACAGTCATATACATGTATCAGACAGTATGTATCATACAACAGTCATATACATGTATCAGCCGGTATGTATCATACAACAGTCATATACATGTATCAACAACAGTCATATACATGTATCAGACAGTATGTATCATACAACAGTCATATACATGTATCAGACAGTATGTATCATACAAGTCATATACATGTATCAGCCAGTATGTATCATATAACAGCCATAAACATGTATCAGCCAGTATGTATCATACAACAGTCATATACATGTATCAGACAGTATGTATCATACAACAGTCATATACATGTATCAGCCGGTATGTATCATACAACAGTCATATACATGTATCAACAACAGTCATATACATGTATCAGCCAGTATGTATCATACAACAGTCATATACATGTATCAGCCAGTATGTATCATACAACAGTCAAATACATGTATCAAACAGTATGTATCATACAACAGTCATATACATGTATCAGCCAGTATGTATCATACAACAGTCATATACATGTATCAGCCAGTATGTATCATACAACAGTCATATACATGTATCAGCCAGTATGTATCATACAACAGTCATATACATGTATCAGCCAGTATGTATCACCAATTTACAGTAGTTATATATCAACCAAGTCATATATCATACAAAAGTCATATATCAGCCAGCATGTATCACCAACAAAAATAGTTATATACTCAGCAGAAGTCATATGTATCATAATCTGTGTTCATCACTTTTACCACAGTATGTGTTTTGTTTGTATGACATTCACTTCTCAGTGATTTGTGTAAATGACATTTATTTCACAGTCCGTTTTCTGTATATGACATTTGCTTTACTGTCTGCTTTGTGCATATGACATTTATTTCACTAAATATTTTTGTATGACTTGTCACTCTCTTTTATATATATGACATTATTATCATGACTGCAGTAATATGCATTGAAATTTCCCAAAAATCTGATTTGTGATTATGACTTTTTCTCACTATCTATGTTGTGCATGTAACAGAAAATTCACTATTCAGTATACGTTTTATTTATGTAACATTTTTGTTAAAATATGTTTTGTATACATATGACTTTCACCTAATGATCTGACTTGCATATTTGAGTTTTACCTCACCATCTGTTTGGTTTGCATGACTTGCTTCCATATTTGTTTTGGGTATATGATAATGTCTTATTTATCTGTTTTGTGTAAATGACATTTTCTATACTATCTGTTTTGTGTATATGACATTTTCTGTACTATCTGTGTTGTGTATATGACATTTTCTATACTATCTATGTTGTGTATATGACATTTTCTATACTATCTGTGTTGTGTATATGACATTTTCTGTACTATCTGTGTTGTGTATATGACATTTTCTATACTATCTGTGTTGTGTATATGACATTTTCTGTACTATCTGTGTTGTGTATATGACATTTTCTATACTATCTGTGTTGTGTATATGACATTTTCTGTACTATCTGTGTTGTGTATATGACATTTTCTATACTATCTGTGTTGTGTATATGACATTTTCTATACTATCTGTTTCATGTATATGACATTTTCTATACTATCTGTTTAGAAGCTATACAGGGACATCACCATACTTTCCATCAAACTATGACTTATTCACAGTGCAAATTTGGCCATACTTGCCTAATCCCCTTCCCATAAACCATCAAACATGTTTTCAAAACTCTTATCATTTTTTTCAAACAAAAATTACAATTTAATAACACTTCATATCTGAAGGAATATCGGTATCATACCAGAAACTCGTGTTATTGTTCATGCAGTTAGGTCTCTGAAGAAGTTGATTTTCTTTTAATAATAATTATTAAACTAAATAAAATATTCTTATGATTTTACCCTGGATCAAGATTTATATGTCAGGAATATGTACTAATAATAATACGGTTTTATCAACATTTAGTCCCTAAAAACGTAGCCTGATCAAAGTGTGTTACGATCTCAATGTCGCCATTTTATGTATAGCACTATACACTGCAGTGTTCAAATTCACTTGAAAATATCTACATAATCAAAAACACCAAAATATAACTGATTAAATATTTTCAAATATTAGATATAAATCTCGATTACCATAAAATGTCAGCTGTAAACACTGATTGATTTTGGAAATATAGTTGGCTGAATTTGTGCATACCCCAGCAGCAGTTTTAAGTAATAAAATTGGTGTCACCGAGATCATCCAGTTGTTTTCAGGTACTAAATACATGTATTGTATAAAATGTATTGCAGGCAGTATTTCTGACATATAAATCTCGAGTCAATGTAAAGAAAATTTTATTCTGCAAGTCAAAGTGTACATGTACACACAGGAAATCATATATCAAAATATTTTCATTTATTTTCATCTTTTATCTTCAGAAATCAGTTAGAATCTACTTTTGAGATAATAAACAACTTTTACAAACAATAATTTGAAAATTATTTTGGTTGATATGATCCTTACCTAGATTTTAGGAGTTGATTGATAAGAAGTTCATTTTTTCAAATTATATTTTAAATATTTTCATAAATTTCCGATTTTGTTGCACTTTAAATCCAACCAAAATGTTGATACACAGACAGAGAAAATGTGATAAACTTTTTTTAAATTATTTGTGGATGACTCTTGGCCAATGAAATATGAGTAAGACTGGTAGAATTTAAATCTAAGGGGCCCATGTGACCCCTTCAGTCTGAACAAAAATTAAAGTTAAAATCTTTGAACTAAGCTTTGTTGTATGTCATATCTGGTCTTGTGGTGAGGCAAGTGAAATTACAGGTGGGGCAAGTCAATTTCACATTGGCGCAAGTGCTAAACAAATCAATTTGTCAGCCCATGTACATGACATTTTCTTTATCTGTTTTGTGTTATGACATTTTCTTAACTATCTGTTGTGTGTAATGACATTTTCTTAACTGTTTTGTGTATATGACATTCTCTTAACTATCTGTTTTGTGTATATAACATTTTCTTAACTATCTGTTTTATGTAATGACATTTTCTTAACTGTTTTGTGTATATGACATTCTCTTAACTGTTTTGTGTATATGACATTCTCTTAACTATCTGTTTTATGTAATGACATTTTCTTAACTGTTTTGTGTATATGACATTCTCATAACTAGCTGATTTGTGTATATGACATTTTCTTAAATGTCTGTTTCATGTACATGACATTTTCTTTATCTGTTTTGTGTAATGACATTTTCTTAACTATCTGTTTTATGTAATTACATTTTCTTAACTGTTTTGTATATATGACATTCTCTTAACTATCTGTTTTGTGTATGTGACATTTTCTTAACTATCTGTTTTGTATATACAACATTTTCTTAAATATCTGTTTTGTCTTTATGACATTTTCTTAAATGTCTGTTTCATGTATATGACATTTTCACATCTGTTTTGCCTCAGAACCGGGGTTTTTAATTGACATATCTATCTACGTTTTGTTGTCATTTTTTTGGCATGTTATAAGTTCTTAATGTTTTTTTTGTGTTTTGTTTCATCATTTAATACATCATTAAAAAGTATGATGAAAATTACCCACCTACCCATATTCTAGATAGAAATTTCATCTTATGGTACAAATGAGTAAATTAGCTAAGAACATACTCAATTTTAGTTCAATCTTGATCGACATCCAAATAAAAACATGGCAAAGTTCCTTGGACTCACCAACTTTGTCTTACAAGTGTGTGACACATGGCTGTCCATGTGCTTTTTTGACATCATTTGATTGAGATGTCATAATCACACAAGTGTTTGGCGGGTCATTTAATTGTGACGTCATTATGGAAAAATTTGCCAAAAGGTGCCATGTCGAGCATTTGGCGATAGGTCAAATGAACAAATATAATGCATGTATACATTTAAAGGATATTTCATGTCTAAATGACTTTGTATAGGAAAATAATCCATAAAAAGGAAACATGAAAACCCACTACAAATGGGACTGGAAATTAAAATAAGATGGAAATCATTTCACCTTTGCCTGAGCACCAGATGTTTTAAGACGGCCTTATAAAACATTAGCAATATGCAATACATTCAATTTTTCTGAAGTGAAACATTTGCATTCAAGCAAATTAATTTCCTGAATTTGTTATTTACTTCACAATTTGTTTTAAGCTTATAAATTCAAAGATCATTATATGTTTACAAAGTTAGACATGTTAGACAAAACACTACTCATACCATACCTGTTGTTCTGCATATTAGCTTCCTCTAGTTGACGTTCCAGAGTTGTCTTTTCTTTTTTATACTCTTGAACTGATTTCTCGAATCTTGAAAAATATCAACAACATGAGGTTATTTTGCTATAAATTGCAGAAAACAAACAAATTGCTAGCATCTACAGGTAACGTAAGTATAAACAGTTACATTTCTTTCCACATACTGTGTATCTGGAAATTTTCACTTCCGCTTATTTTTTGCCCTTAGATGAGAGGGCAAATTTAAAATGAAAGCAAAAATTTTCAAGTTATATAACTGAAGCACAGATATACATATCATCCAAGGGGACTATGGTGATTGAGGGCAAATCTAAGACAGGGTCAATATGTTTTCTGTCGTAAAAGGGCGAAATTAAGCAGAGGAAATATTTTCCAGGTACAAAGTCTTCAATAAAACAGATACATGAACTAATTACACTTACAAGCCTGAATCACTCACCTGAAATAACTTTAATCAAATCTCATTGTCAGGGTCATGATATAAAAATTTGTAAACCTTGTGGGTGTTCTTTAAAGATCAATATCTGCTTTGACATGAGACCCAAAATCTAATTTTTTCCTTAAATCATATATCTTTTCTCATGCTATATATCCAGTGAGGTAATAGTATAAATCAGTGATAATTGACCTATCGCCAAGTGTCTAAGACATGGCTGTCCATGTGTTTTTTTTGTTGTCATTCGATTCTGATGTCATAATCACACAAGCACTTGACAGGCCATTTAATTGTGATGTCATAATTGAAAAGTTTGCCAAAATGTGCCGTGTTGGGCATTTGGCAAGAGATCAATATGGAATGATTTGATATAATTTAGTGGTGTTTTATATCCCACACTCAACAGTTTTTCAGTTACATGATGACGGACCACGTGGCTAGTTTATAATGATGGATTTTTTATTTATCTGTTGTTGTTTAATGTCCCACTCAAGAATCTTTCACTCATATGGAGACATCACTAAATGCTGGTGAAGTGTTTCAAATTTTGGTCTATACTTGGCACTTATGGCCATTGAGGGTTCTTTCATGTGACCTCGGGTTTTACTGTCTAATCCGAAAGCCAGGTCGGCTCTATAATGATGGAGGAGAGGACCCAGTTACAATGTACCCAAGAAGACACCGCCAGCCTTCTGCATGTAAATTGGAAAACTTTTTCACAAATTTCAGCTTAGGTTCCAGCAGCACTTGAATCTTTGCTGATATGAGGCTCCACTTTGAGTTCCAGATAGAAAATGATCAGTAGAGGGTGGGACTAATCAATAAGTCCCAACTGAGGCATTAGTCTCATACAGTTCACCCCCATTACAATGCCCTCCCTTATAATGCCATACCCACATAACGCCGCTATTTCGTGAAGAACGGATTTCCTCCCATATAATTCCCTCATTGTAAGGCCAAAATCCGCATACCGCCATTCGCCGTCAATTCTCCGCTACAAATGGTCATTTATACATGTTAAATCCCTCGAACATATCACCAGACCAGATGAAATGAAAAAAGAGGTCTGAGTAATACTTTTAGCCGATAGCAGCTTGTTTACCACTTCATACTTCGACTGAAAAGGGAGGTAACTGGAATATGGAGTGTCATAAACTGGTATCCGGTTGTATGAACAAAGTGTAGAAGTCAGACGGGGACTGGCTTATGAATGTCACGCTTCCGTGAGAGTTGGAAAAAATCAACACGTCGTGTATTTTCACAGCAATTATCACACACCAAGAAATAATTATGAGTAGATGAGGTATGTAAACTTAAAGCCTTTGTATTATCAGCCTGTCAAAGAGTTATTATCAACAAAAAATAATGAAAGTTAACATTAGAAATGTTTCCGGGCTAATGTTAGAAACAAATCTAGATTTTACTGCTACATATTTTAGACGGTTTAATTTTGGCCATTTTAAAAGGGTGGCCAAATTGTCCAAACTTAAACAATAGATAAAATTTTCGAATTTACAATAGTGAGTTGTAAACAAGATATGATGTAAAACAGGGATTAAAGACATGTCAAGATGAAAACAACCACACCTCGAAAATAGTAAACCTCGATATATTGCCAAACCTGTTATACCACCAAAATTCAGGAAAACAAAAGGTGGCTGTATATGGGGGGTGAACTGTATATGTATTTATCAGTTTGATTCATTTTAGTACATAATTCACTCTCCTTCACCCAGTGTCTACAAACAAATATAATCTCATGTAATACACACATATATTCATTTCCTTTCAAACAAATTTGGTAAGATTTTTGTGAAATTAATATTAAATTTTAACAATGTGAAGTATCAACATGAAAATCTCCTTGTTTACCATGTTTACAAACAATGCAGACAGTGTGTGTAGGGATACAAAGTGTTCTGGATCAGCAGTTCCAGATAGAATTTTGCAGTACACAAAAATGTACTGGTAAAAAAAAATGAGTCTATCTCATGTGCGAGAACATAGATTAAATCGTGATGGTCTGTCTTCTTGGCCAGGGAGGCCCCCATAGTGATAAAAAGTCATAAATATAACCATGCTTAATATGAACTATGACCTTTCTTTCACTAGACACTCCCTCAGCTGCTAAGTTTATGAATGGTCAACTTCATCTGATCAACTGTATTAAAATAATAATATTTGAATAAAACTAAAGACCCACTACATTAAATATTGAAATAACTACAAATGGGGTAAAAGTCAGCAGGCGTAAATGTGACAAAACAGCTCAAATATATGTATCAATACATAATGTAGTGGAGCAAATATAGTGTTTGTACAACTGGAAAGTTATTACAGGTTTAAATCTCAAGCTCTCTCTGTCTGTCCTCCCCCCCCCCCCTCTTTCTCTCACCTTGTAATTTGATTTCTGTATCCATTATTTTCCACTTCAAGAGATTTGACCTGTTCCCTCGTATCCTCGAGGTCTTGTATCAAGCTAGCAAATAAAAACATTGACATCTTAACATATATAGCTTTTACACAAAACTCACAACCACTGGCAAAATAAAGATTTAAATGAAAAAGTAATACATTTCATCAACAGAAAACTTCAAAATAAACTCTAGAAATCTCATTTTTGCTGTAGAATGGAGCAGAAAATTTACTGGCAATAAGCATTTAAGGCATATTGATGAATGAATGCAAGTAACCTACCTGTGAAACAATTATTAAGTAAAGGGTGGGCAATTACAAAGTAACTTAAACCAAAACTTTAATCAAAACCTAACCAGATTGACTGACAGATGGATGGATACAGACAAAATCTATTTTCCTCTTTCCCAGTTTCATCAGTACTGCCCGATAACAAAATCACTGTTTTCTCTTCAATATCTACTGTAAAGTGAAAAGCTAACTATGTTGACATGTCTATAACAATACCTATATCAAATATTTGAATAAAACCTCAGGTGGATAACATTAAATCATTACAGATGTAAAAAATCCTGTAATATAATAACTAAATTCTGTGAGAGAGGCTAGAATATGTACATGTATTAATACATTTTGTAGTGGGATATAGATAGTGTATGAACAACTGCAGAGTTCTAGCTGAAACTAGTTTAAATCAGTCAGTCAGTCAGTCAGTCAGTCACACACTCTCTCTCTCTCTCTCTCTCTCTGTCTGTCTGTCTCTCTGTCTCTCTCTCACCTTGTAATTTGATTTTTGTAGCCATTATTTTCCACTTCAAGAGATCTGACCCGCTCTGTCTTACCATCAAGCTCTTGTTTCAAACTTGCAAATAAAACCATTGACATCATATATATATATATATATCATCATATACATCATATATAACATGTATATAGCATACACAAACAAACCATTGACATCATATATATATATATCATCATATACATCATATATAAAAGTGTATAGCATACACAAACAAACCATTGACATCATATATATATATATCATCATATACATCATATATAAAAGTGTATAGCATACACAAACAAACCATTGACATCATATATATATATATCATCATATACATCATATATAAAAGTGTATAGCATACACAAACAAATCAATGACATCATATATATATATATCATCATATACATCATATATAACATGTATATAGCATACACAAACAAACCAATGACATCATATATATATATATCATCATATACATCATATATAACATGTATATAGCATACACAAACAAACCATTGACATCATATATATATATATCATCATATACATCATATATAACATGTATATAGCATACACAAACAAACCATTGACATCATATATATATATATCATCATATACGTCATATATAACATGTATATAGCATACACAAACAAACCATTGACATCATATATATATATATCATCATATACGTCATATATAACATGTATATAGCATACACAAACAAACCATTGACATCATATATATATATATCATCATATACATCAGATATAACATGTACAGTAAAACCTGCTATAGCGGCCACCTCTATATAAGGATCACCTGTCTATAAAGGCCACTTTAAAAAAGTCCCTTGACTGCATACTTCAACTTAATTGAACCTGTGTATAAGGGTCACCTGCACATAAAGGTCAATATTCTCTGGTCCCTTGGGTGGCCCCTATATACAGGTTTTACTGTATATAGCATACACAAACAAACCATTGACATCATATATATATATATCATCATATACATCATATATAACATGTATATAGCATACACAAACAAAACCAAATGACATCATATATATATATATCATCATATACATCATATATAACATGTATATAGCATACACAAACAAACCATTGACATCATATATATATATATCATCATATACATCATATATAACATGTATATAGCATACACAAACAAACCATTGACATCATATATATATATATCATCATATACATCATATATAACATGTATATAGCATACACAAACAAACCATTGACATCATATATATATATATCATCATATACATCATATATAACATGTATATAGCATACACAAACAAACCATTGACATCATATATATATATATCATCATATACATCATATATAACATGTATATAGCATACACAAACAAACCATTGACATCATATATATATATATCATCATATACGTCATATATAAAAGTGTATAGCATACACAAACAAACCATTGACATCATATATATATATATCATCATACACATCATATATAGATGAATAAAACATTTCATCACAGGCAAAAATTATTCAAGAGCAAGAAAAATATTAGCTTTAGTATATTATTGGGTAAGAATATTAACTTAAATCACAAGAACTCCAAGAGTACTGATCTATCAATATGAGTGACCTTTGTAAACAATTCAACTGCCTTGCGAAATGAATGTGGGCAATTACAAAACTTTGAACAAAACTTCAACAGAATGTAATGATTGTTTTGGTAAAATAAAACCAATACCATGTTCAGATGTATATCAAAGAGGGAATTAGCAAGATTCTGCTTCCCACTGAAAAGACTTATTTCCCTCAGCTTACTTTAACTGCATATTGTAAGATGTAAATCTACCTGTGATGTTTATAGCACTACCTATTACAAGATGTAAATCTACCTGTGATGTTTATACCAGTACCTATTACAAGATGTAAATCTACCTGTGATGTTTGTACCAGTACCTATTACAAGATGTAAATCTACCTGTGATGTTTGTACCAGTACCTATTACAAGATGTAAATCTACTGTGATGTTTGTACCAGTACAAAGTACTATTACAACCAGAATTACAAGATGTAAATCTACCTGTGATGTTTGTACCAGTACCTATTACAAGATGTAAATCTACCTGTGATGTTTGTACCAGTACCTATTACAAGATGTAAATCTACCTGTGATGTTTGTTTTTGTATCAGTACATAGTACTATTACAAGATGTAAATCTACCTGTGATGTTTGTACCAGTACCTATTACAAGATGTAAATCTACCTGTGATGTTTGTACCAGTACCTATTACAAGATGTAAATCTACCTGTGATGTTTGTACCAGTACCTATTACAAGATGTAAATCTACCTGTGATGTTTATAACAGTACCTACTGTAATGTGTTAGTCTGCCTGTGATGTTTATAACAATACCTATTATATAAGGTGTAAATTTACCTGTGATGTTTATAACAGTACCTATTGTAAGGTGTAAATCTACCAGTGATGTTTGTTACATTACCTTTTTTCATTATTTTTATAAACTGTGGCATTTTGCTGAAGTGACTCAGTTGTCTTCCAGTTTTCTTCAAGTGTTCTAATCATAAACATACAAAAAGAAAACAATATATATCAGTGACAAAGGCATAGAGGAAAATCAAGAATGCGTATCATTTCTGTAAACCCTCTTTATAATGACCATGTTGGAGTCTCTGTGGCTGAATAGTTAGAGCATGGCATTTTGAACCATGAAGTCTCTCACTTCTGGTCATCCCAGGTTCGAGCCTTGCTGAAACCTAAGCTAAATTATGTGAGAAAGTTTGCCAGTTTACTTGTGGAAGGCCGGTGGTCTCTTCCTGGGTACATTATAACCGGGTCCTCTCCTCCACCATTAAAAACTGGCCACCACCATGTAACTGAAATATTGTTGAGTGTGGCGTAAAACACTAATCAAAATTATAGAAAAAACAACTCTTACAAAGAAACAACAATTACTAAACTACAGTACATTTCACATTGTTTTTCTTTGTAGGTAATTATGTCATTTTTCTCAGGTACAGTGAGCGGCCTTTAGCACATTACTTTTGACATTTTACCCACTAGCTTTACAGGGTATATAATAAGCACCAATCATGTCTGCTGATTAAATGAGGTATTGTCCTATAGACATAAGACGGCGGGGTGGAGTAACCTTTTGATTATCATATGGATGATTCTACTCACATTCCAGTTATGACAAGCCTCAGGAAGAAAATGATAAGTCTTCCCTGTGTAATTTTAATGTCCCTAAGCTTTTTCAAAGACCAGGTCAAATAACGGGTTCACGAGAATCTACCCCGCGGGAGAGATACTTGTGTAAAGTGCTAACAAAACATGTTTTTAAGATAAAGAATACATTCACCTTTCCTTCACATAAAGTTTTCCTTTATAATCTTTAATTTGTTGTTCATGTTCTTTTAACTGATTTTGTAAACTGCAAAGAGAGAGTCAACTGCTTAAAAAAAAGTTTATCAACAACTAACATAGATTAGCGAAGATTACAAACACATGAAACAGAAAAATCTGTTTGAGCAATGTATTTTGAAAACACACTTCACTGTATCACTGGTATAAAGACAAATATGTGAGTCTCATTTAAAATTTGTCTGACAAAAAAAAAAAAAAAGGAAGTTTTTTTTCAGGATATGTACCCTTAATTGTTTTATTTTTGACATCATATTTCTTGGATTCAAAGTATTTTTTTTCTATGTGTACAGACTTCAGTCCAAGACAAAGGCAGAAATCTTAGAGTACTGAATCAGAGCTTATCACCATGCAATTTAAAGCCACATTCCGGGGAGTAGTGTTCATAAATAAACTTTTCTGTACTCTCTTAATGCGTATTCGTATGAACTTTCGTCGTATTTCCGAAGTCCAATTTCAACTTATCAGTTAACTAATCATGGAAAACACCTAACATATTGATCTATTTATAAATGGTAAGGTGTTGCCAGTCAGGTGGTGACGCTCTACTGAGCGTGTTTGTTTTACTGTCCAGGACAATCCAGACAAGTGGAACACCAATCAAATGCTCTGTAACACTGTCTTGGGCAAGCAATTTAGCCATAAACTTATGTGAATTATGTAAATTTTATCGACATCTTTGAAATAACTACTTCCTGCCCTAGTACATTGGATTGTTACATGTTCTGAGACTGTGCCGGAACAGTACTCTCACGGTGAATCGAGCATATCATTTATATCACTCGTTCACCAGGGTAAATTTAAAAATTCCTATGGAATGCCCCTAATAACTCCATTAATTCCTCGAATCTTCTGAATTTTTTTTCTTTTTCTTCAGTCAGGAGTGGTTTTATAATGAAAATGTCAAAAATTACAATAACGTCCTGAAAATTACAATAACGTCCCCGGAATATGACTTTAAGAATTTATTTAACTCATCAATCTCTGAAAAACAATGGACTCTTCTGTAAAACAATCCAGACCAGTCCATATGTGTTATAGGGGTGAATAAGTTAACCCTTTCAGACCATAATAGACTGATTCAATACAAAAGGAAATTGCAATGGTCTAGTCTACGAATATTCTTAACTTGGTAAATTTTTATGTATTAAGGTACCAGGCCCGGGTGAATAAAGAAGAAGGACAAAAAATACAAGCACACAATAAAATTCTAGTTCAAGTTTTAATTAAATCAGTTATCAAATCAAATAATTGATGATGGATATTCCAAAATAAGAGCAGACAGAAGGCAGAAAAAAGTGATTGAGCTACTTTTGAGTCTTACAGGGCTACCAGTATTTGGTCTAAGAAATAAAATTTACCACAACTCATTTTAATTTAAATCCTTTCAACCCTACAAACTATAATAGACTGGTCTAGGATGATAGAAAAGAGCATACCATTTAGATACTTCAGGGTGAAAAGGTTACAGGTTTGATTGTAAGTTTGCAGATGAAATTACCGACGTGAATAAAAAGTTACGATGTATATTAAAGTCTGGTCTTGTTCTTCTACCTTTGATACTCTTCTTTTTACCTTTTTATTTCCTCATCTAGACTTCTGTTCTGTATCTGTACTTCATCAATTTTGCTCTCACCATTCTGAACCATCTTCAATAAACTATGAATAAAAAGGGCATTAGCTGTGTTTTTTCTGTTTTTTAAAAAAATCTCTTTCCTTTTTTACTACTTAGATTGATATATAATGACAGATAAGACATACACAGGCTTCTTAAATTCCTATATATTTCGTGAAAATTGCTTGAGAAACCCAGTTTGGCTATTATTCACTTGCAATTGATCAATTCAACCTTTGTATATACTGGTGGTATAGGTATCTATGATGTTATAGATACAATCAAACTTGTCTATAAATGCCACTCAAGAGAACAAGCAAAAGTAGCCGGTATAGACAAGTGGCCTTTATAAAGAGGTTTGTTCATTACAACAAAATTAACAAAAGTTATGTTTTAATGGTGATTGCAGGCAGGTGCCTTTTATACAGAGGTGGCCTTTAATGCAAGTATGACTGTATACTGAAAAAGCTATGGTCTTCGTAGCACATGTAGTATTGGAAAAATTAGTATAAAAATTGTTCCTACTTGTTGCACTCTTCCTCTTTCTCTGTGTATTTTTCCTGAATTCTGTACAAAATCAAGCAATAACATTTAGTTTTATTCATGTCTCACCAACTCTAGAGGTGTAACGATGCATCGACTTATCCCACCACTTATCCACCTCTCGATGTCAATTCATCAATGCTAAATTTGCAAACCAATAGTATTGCCACTAGTGACGCTAGGATGGTGATAATCTCGATAGTTTAAAAATAGTCAAGATAACAGCTGATTAGCTCCTGAAATACTGTACAGGGGGAAAAAATGTTAGACCACTGTACAGTATATGAAATACACTTCTTCTGACATTTCAAGACAGACTTTTGATAGTGAAAAATATTGAATTAAATAAAACTGAAATAATCTTAATACAAAATGTATGTAGAAAGTTACAAGACTGTTAACACCATCATCAATCCCTAATTTATGAAATAATATTAATAAACAAACCCAAAAATCTGCAAAAATGAATAATTATGTCAAATTGTTGTACTATTGCAATAGTATTGCAAGTTAATCATTACATGTAATAAATCTAACAATCGCAATTCTATTGCAATAAATATAACATTGCTCAATAGTTATCCCTTATCACCACATACATGCATACCTCAATACACTGTCGATCAATCTGAACAGAACAATTTAGTCTCTAAATATTTTGCAAGAAATTCATTTTTTAACATTGAAAAGTACAGGAAAATTGTTGTTTAGCACTAAATATACAGGAAAATATTGTGTAGTTGTTTAGCATTGAAAATCAATGAAAATTACAGGAAAATTGTTGTTCAGCATTAAATTATACTTGATAAACACATGTAGATATAGCTGAAAAGTACAGGAAAGTTGTTGTGTAGCATTGAAAAGTACAGGAAAGTTGTTGCATAGCATTGAAAAGTACAGGAAAGTTGTTGCATAGCATTGAAAAGTACAGGAAAGTTGTTGTTTAGCATTGAAAAGTACAGGAAAATTGTTGTTTAGCATTGAAAAGTACAGGAAAATTGTTGTTTAGCATTGAAAAGTACAGGAAAATTGTTGAGTAGCATTAAAATTACAGGAAACCTGTTGTTTAGCATTGAAATAAATTACAGGAAATTTCTCCAGTAAAATAACTTTCTCATATGTGCTATTCAGTTAGAAATAGGTTTGACTCCGGTTGTTCAGTCCAGTACAAGGTGTTCTACATGTTATATAAGTGTAATGAGTTATAATATGAATTTTGTCATACACTAGCAGGGTTTTCCCTAGGGTCTAATTTTAGTAAGTAATTGAGACCCACAAAATTAAATTTTGTGAGTCCCATTTACCCATGATACTAAACTAATGATACTAAACCAATGTAATAATGAAATAAACAAGTGAGAAAATACTGATTTACAATATGCTTTTAATACATCATTTAAGCTTCAAAGTCACGGAAATCAAGATATCATACATTATACAAGAAAACATTGACAAATCAATTAATTTTCTTTTGGTTTTCAAATTTTCAAAAACATTAAGAGATAACAAAAATTTCATTTCTTGCAATGGAGGTCCTTGTAATTTTATCATCATCAACCTGCTAAGCCTTGCTGAATTTAACCTGTTCCTGATCTTGGTTTTTTTATGACATTTTGATGTGAAAAACCCCTCTCACAGAGTACACTTGACACTGGAATGACCAAAGCTATCTTGGCCAGGACTACAAAATGTGGGTACACATTATCATAATTAATCAGTAGATGCTCAATAAAATCTTCAAAACCTTTGTGATATTTATAACTTTTAACCACGTATTTCAATGGTATAAAGTGAGACCTGCATCTATTTTGATCCACAGAATTAACATAATGTTGACACATCAATTGCAGACTTGAATCACCATTTGTTTGGAGGTCTCCGTGGGCATGAGGATACCTCCTTGGATTAAAAATACAATCAAATGCCTCAAGCAGATCAAGTTCATCCTCAGGAAATCTACTGAGCAAGTTATCAATGATATCATCAATAAATTCACCTCTTTATTTTTCTGAATGAACTCCTCTGAGTTGAATTATCCTTTAATATACCATAACAAACTCCTTGTACTTGTTTTTTCACTTAATGGGGCTACATCACCCAAATCTACCAAAACCCTGTTTACAGTGCTAGAACCATTTTTCATTTCTATGAGATTTTGGATTGTTGAATCAACAGCATGTCTTATACATGATAAATTTACGTGATCTTTCTGAAAACTAAGACTCAATAACCCTATCACTGTCATAATATCAATAAGCTGAGTGCAGTCACTAACAAAAAATGTGATGTAGATAAAACTTTACATACACCCAAAGCTTTCCTGTCTTATCCATGTCGCCTTCTAATGACATAACAATGGAATCAAAATGTTCAATCATCATTTTGACTGCTGCTTCCACAGAAATTGATCTCACTGATGTACCTTCTGGTACATGTTTTGAGCGGCCATGTAGTAATCGCTGTAATTCACAAAGTTTGTCATAACGGACAGATGAATCGTTATAAAATTTGTAAAGTGTTTGAATACATGCTTTATAATCCTGCATATAACAGATATTTTTCCCAGCCTGGGATGCAGCAAGGTTTAGGCAGTGAGCAACACAGTGAACTCGTAGTCGTTCTGGGTTCAAAAACCTTTAATTTAACACCCACACCATTTCTGCACCCAGTCATAACTGACACACTGTCTGTTCCAAGTCCCATAAAAAAAATGTAATTCTTATTTGAAATTATGCCTTTAATCTCTAGAAATTCACACTGATGATTTTATCCCTTCAGCTGTGCAGTCTGTTATTTGTATATTATCCAGATAGGCTACAACAACCTTAGAATTCTTGATATATCTTGCATATATTACAAGTTTTTTAAAAACTGAAATGTCACAGGTTTCGTCCACCATAACACCAAAATAATCACTGTCTTTCATCTCATTGATTAAGTTTCTTTTAATAACCTCAGCTACTGATGACTCCATTTCCATGACAGTTTCTGGTTTTTTGTAAAAATCTAAGTTTGTACAACCAATCGTAAAAGTGTTGGACTTACCAGCCAGCACACACGTGTCACATGTCATTTTGTCATCGTCAATTTTCAGCCATGTGTACATACTAAGCCACTATGACAGAAATTTTCTTTTTTTTTTCGATGCAGGTGGTATTAATCGTGCATCCTCGTCACCGCTCTTGGTTGTTAACACATTAGTTGTGCCAAGATTCTGTCCATTACCACAGAAATAACTCGATATTGAGCACTTCATGATAATCAATGGACTGAATAGCATCTAATTATAGCCAAACAACACATAGCAATGGCGAATGTAAAGTAGTTTTAGTAGATGCAGAGTATGAATTTCTCAGGATTTTATTCACTTATGAACAATCACAGATGCAACCATGATTATAACGAGGTTCATTAGGGGTTATTCAACGTTTGGAAATGGAGCTATCAACTGCCGATTGAATAAAAGTAAAACAGAACTGGCAACATATCAGTATTTTTACAGATTCATTTCAAAATTATATTGCATCCTAAGAGACTCTGTTAAATTTATTTTGTGCATCCTAAAATGATACGTCAGAGACACCAAAACCACGAGTACCGGAAAACCCGGCACTTGTGCTGTTGTACCAAATTATACTTACTTTTTACACTCTTCTTCTTTTTCTTTATACCCCATCATAATACTGCACAAATGAAAATGAGTGTGTAAATTTCATGACATCATAATTAAATACAATTAAGTATAAAAATTAATTGATATTTACTCATCAACCCCTGTGGTCACATTTAGACTCACCCAAATCAGTAACTGTAAAGTCCATTGTCATAATCCAGGGGTGAACAAGTTAGTATTAAATACAAAATCAATTTAAAATTTGGATTCTAAATGAATATACACTCCTTAATTCTGACAGTGGACTTTACCATTCTTTGATATGGATGAGTCCAAATCTGGTTACAGGGTCTATGGGTTAATGGACAAGTACCATACTGACATTACTTAATTCTATGACATCATGATATAAGACAAATATACATGACATATCATCTGAAAAGACCATTATTTTAGTATTGTGTTATCATGATACAATATGTACATTATAAATAAAATTATTTGATAGGGCCGTGTATCACGACTCAAAAGTGTATCATGCTATATCATCACTGACAAATTTAGATTGGGGGGGGGGGGGGTTCAGGGGCCCACGCCCCCCTAATATTGCCTTTTTTCTTTTTATAAAAGAAAATAGTAAATAACATTTTAGTGTCTGGAAGCCAGAAAATGACCTATCAGAGATTTTAAAATAAAAAATTTTTTTAGACTGAATCCAGAAAAAGTCTTCCTAGATCTTTTACAAATAAAAAAAGAAAAATAAACATTTATTCTCATAGAAACACAAGGGTTTTTGTGAATAATTAGTCTGTCAATTCAAAGCATTATTTGCGATAAGAACAAGTTGCAAATGTGAAAATTAACTCTCTGTGCATTTCTGGGGGAAATGCGCTGGACCACAGGGCAAACGTATTCCTATAAATAGAACATCAGGTAGCGATATTTACATTTTCTTTTTCATTTACTTTGTTATATACTACTTTTATTCAATATTTTTACTATCAAACAGCTTCATTTCAAGAAAAATTAAAAATGTAAATATCAGCATACAAACATGAAATAATGAAAATACAATGTGAGGGGCTTGGGGAAAAAAGTTTTATGTCTGAAATCTAGAAAATATTTCATCAGGCTTTCAATTAAATGGATTATTCAAACTTTTCTCAGGAACTTACTTCTAAAACCCCTTGTCATCACCAAATTCCACTTCGATTTCAGGTTAAATTAATCTATCAATATTTTTTCCAGGATGAAGAAGTCATAATTCAGTGTCTGAAGGGTATTACCAATTTATGGCCAAAATTCTGTCCAAATTTCAGGCTACCTTTTTTGATAAATCAACCTTCTTTTGAGGAGGATAATCAGTGTGATATATTAGCGGAATCCAGGAGTATGTTCTGTCTGGAAGCAGAAAAATTCATCTACGGACTTAAAAATTTCAAGTGTTTTCTGAGTGTTTAAAACCAGACTCCGTTACGATCCAACATTTAGTATTATGTGTAGTGACCAGGAAAAGATTCAGGCAGAAGTGCAGTGACAAAAATAGGCGTAAAACCTCAGATTTTTAAGTAAAAAGCCAGAAAATTAATAAATTTCAAGAAATTTTCACACCTCGCTCTGTGACGATATTCTACATTTGCAGCCTTCAAAGCATGGGAACTTCTAGTTAGATCTTGTTTGGAAAGCTTCCAAATTTCATAATTAGTTTTTAAAAAATAACATTTCCCTATAATCTCAAATGAATTATTGCTTCCCAATTTATCCAAAAATTTGTGAAACAAAACATGTTCAATAAGGCTTGTATTATGACAGTCTAGTATAATTCTGTTACCCTCACCCCCACACGTGAACAAATTCTAGATCCACATCCTAGGGCACTGTGAAAAAAAAAAGCACGCCCACTCTAACCTAAAATCCTGCACACGCCTATGATCATGATACTTTAGATGAAAAGTGTATTACCATGTATAACAATGATCAAACTGCAAGGAATATTCAGTGTAAAATTGGAAATAGTAGTGTGAAACACAGAAAAAATTAACATAGAACTACTTATTACATGTATTCATAAATTCTTGTACATTGCACTAGCGTCGGAAGCAAATTGAAAGTGGGGGGGGGGGCTAAACAAACTAAAAATACACACACGCCATAAACGTCTGGGGGGCTAAGCCCCAATTTTCAACACCTATGTCTATCTTTGCCAAAAAAGTGAGGGGGCTAAGCCCCCCCTAGCCCCCCGGTTCCGACGCCTATGCATTGGTAACTTATTTTAGACAAAAAAGATAATTTGCTGATATAGCGCTTAGGTGACACCGATACACTTATAAAAGAACCAACATAATTCCGTATTTTATATTTCTGGAAAAATGTATTGTCAAAAATAAAATTGCAATTTATTGTTGTATCTATGTATTGTTACATTGCTATTATTCAATATGGCTAAAATGGCCGGGGTATGACAAAATATAAATCAGGTTTTACTACAAAATGGAGGACTTACAGTCCTAACAAAATCAAACAACGTATACACAGCAACCATGTCGTATGCCAAATGAGTAACTTTGAAAATATCATATAACCTTGGATCAAGTTCTTACCTAGCTTTGGGTAATTAAGAATATTTTTAAAAAGTATGGTATTAAGATCCATTAGTCTAATTGACAGGAAAACATCTTTGGGGGATGGACAGAAGCACAATCTTAATAGGACAAGGTTATGCCTATATACATCTGTCTTTAGAAAGACAAAGGTAAAAGTTTTTACTAACTTTTCATTTCGAGAAATTTCACTTTTTATTTTATTATTTGCTTCTTCATTCGATCTTCTTAGCTGATCAATTTCTCTATCTTTTTCATCAAGAAGTTGACTTTTATTTCTTAATCGATGTTGAAGTTCTGTTTCTCTTTGGTTTTGGATTTCAATTTCTGAGAGCTGCAAATGAAAATCAAATGTGAAAATTCATCTTAATGCATGTACATTGATATCACAAGGGATTTTTTTCAAAAGTTATTAAAAAATATTCATTTCTGAAACTAGATTACAAAATAGTTGTAAAATTAAAAGGGTAATCTGATATTTTTCCCTTCTTATTTCATTTAATTCTTCAATTTGTACAAAAACTATATTGCTACAAGAATCTCAGCGTAAACATAAAAATGATGCTAAATAAGACCAATTAAGATGATATTACTTATGTAGTACAAAGAAGTAATGAAGGGTTTAGAAATATATCTCTATTTCAGTTTCGAGATTAATCTGTTATTATTTTTGTATTTTTCGTCTTCCCATCACATGACTATCAATTTACTGCAGGCATGGATACTTCCAGCTCAGTAATTTAAATACAATTGATACTAATGCAGTTGCTTCATTTCATAAATAAATCAAAATGTCACAATTTTTTCGCATTTGCTAAATTATTCAGACATTTATGCTAATTGGTTATTGGTTAATTGGACTAATAACAAGCATCTGACTTTCAGATATAACTTATTGTTTTTGCATGTTCTTGTTCCATCATGTGGATCAAAGACTTCTAAATCAAACTCTGTTACAAGTTAAAACAAGTGAATTAATTCATGCTTGCTATTAGGTCAGAAAGGTTTTTAAGTTTTCTTAAGGAAAAGACACCAAAATCTCACACTTTCCACACTCAGAAATGTTGTCTACCTACAATTTATTTTTTCATCAACGTGATTGCACAGAGACTTCAAATTTGAAGAATTATCCTGTTTGATGTTCGTGTGTCTACATTAAAAGAACACCGAAAAAGACCGTAAATAAGAAATATGATACATTTTGAAATTTTCTTTCCGATAACCGAGGGGAAAAATATTGAAAATTAAAATAATACTCCCCTTATTCAGAGACTCTTTAATGAGACTGGATATCATTATGCCTATACAAAGGTGAAGCCACACGTGAAGAATACAGAACCACAATAGATTATATACTAAAGAGTGCTATACTGATAAAGGAAATTAGACTAACTTTGTACAGCAGATATTTGGGCAAGTTCTCTAGACCTATGTTTTTAAGCAGGGTATTACAGAAATTCTAAACTCATATAATTACATATTACAGTGTAACTTGAAAATTTTAAAGGAACATTCGCTGTGTTTACCCCGTAAGAATATTTCATTTTTTTTTCTACTGGAACTACTCGTACTTGATGTACAATAACAAATAAGAGCTACTTTAACAACTCGTACTTGATGTACAATAACAAATAAGAGCTATACAGGCATAAAAATTCTTATACAGTAAAACCTGCTTTAGTGATAACACGTGTATAAAGACCACTTGGTCACAAAGACCGCTTTTTACCGTCCCCAATAGTACCATTTGTGTACAAATCAACCTCTATATAAAGACCACCTCCCTATAAAAAGGAGGTTGTTATATACAAGTTTCACTGTATGCCTATATATTTTGTGAAAATAAGGTCAGGCCCATTGTGGTGTGCATATATAAATAGTAAAGTTGAGTTAATCAATTGAAATAGTGCCAAACTGGGTTTCTCAAGCAATTTTCACAAAATATATAGGAATTTAAGAATTTTTATATCTGTGTATATATCTCTTTTATTGCTATTGTTTATCAAACTAAATAGTAAAAAGGAAAGATTTTATTTAAAAAAAAAAAAAAAACAGTTAATACCCCTTTAATTTTGATGTTGACTTTATAGGTTCACATATATTTACAAAATTCTCACCATTGTAATGTTCATTTAACCTCCTACTCAAAATGAGTTTTGACTTGGGGCATTATTTTTTATTTACTACTTACATTGATGCTCAATAACAAGTATAGAGATATACACAGGCATAAAAATTCTTATATTCCTATATATTCTGTAAAGATCAGGTCATATATATGAATATGATATACAAAGAGTACGGTTGAATTAATCAATTGCAAGTGAATAATTGCCAAACTTGGTTTCTCATGTAATTTTCACAAACTATATAGGAATTTTACAATTTTTATGCACATGTTAATCTCCTTCTTCAATTATTGTACATCAATTTAGGTAGTAAAAAAAAAAAGAAAATATTCTGGAAAAAATTACAGCTAGTTTCCCCTTTAAATATTGTCTCTACAAATGTATGAATACATGTAAATGCAATACAATGATGTAACTAGATTTCCTGTACCATCAACTCATAAAAATGAGAAGTTTCAGATATTTGTCCAACAGAGATTAATCTAAAAATATTTCATTACATGTATGAAATAACTCGCATATACTGTATTCTACTCAATGAGCACCCATGTTAATTTAAAGTGTCCCTCCCCTATAGTGGGAATAATTGGACTTGCCACAAGACAATGGAGGCAAAAACTTTGTTATATCTTTTTTACCTGTAATACATTTCTTACCTGTAATATATTTTGAATATATAATTACATGTTGCATATTCATTATATACTGATCTTACAGGTGATGTCACATCAATTTGACTCTTACTTGGTCCCAATAAGTGCCAACCATTTTGTCCTATTGTTTAGTGACCTGGGTGCTTATTGGGTCGAATATGGTACATCAAAATAAACGTTAAAAAGATGTCACAAATTACATGTTTGTATTCATCCAAATTCTTTTGAATTCTTTCCACGATTTTTTCTCGTTCTTTCTCCAAACCAACAGCTTGTGCCTCCACCACTTTATCCAGCTTTTTATCATTTTTCTTCAGTGTTTCAACATCCTTTTTTATATTTTTAAGAATTGTTTTCCTTTGAAGATAAAGATATATTATCTATATTTAGCTTTATTGTAAGTGCAAATTCCTTATATTGACAATCAAATTAAAATAACATATTGATACAAATAAAATATTGGAAAAATAATTTTCATGGTTACTTTTTTATTTGATGGTGTTGTACACCATACTCAACAATTGTTCTGGTATACCATTGTCACCAGTTTTTATGGTGGAAGATAGAACCTGGTTCTGATATACTTAGAGTTAAGACTGGCAAACCTTATCACAAAATTAGCTTTACCTTAGGTTCCAGCAGGGTTTGAACCTACATGTATGCTGACTAGAAGTGAGAGACTCCCAAGTTTGTAAGCATGATGCTATAACCATTTGGCCACAGAGACCCAAAAATTGTTTTTATGAAAATCTAAAAATCAATATTTCAGTTTGGAATTTGTTGTAAACAACAGCATCTGCAAGGATCAGTCAGTCATTTCTCTGTCACCACCATCACCAGAAAACAAGTTTTGGCAAATTTGATTATAATCATACAAAAGAATAACAATACTCCTATAGGCCACATCACTCACCTAAACTGTGCACAGTTACGGACTGTACAGTGCTTCAGGACAGGACCCTGTCTTGGACCCCTCATTAAACACCCTAGCTCCCTTTTATCAGCATAAATATCTGTTTTCCAATATCTATATTTTATTTGTACCAATATCCTCAAGCACCCATATCATGGAGCTGTGTTGGTATCATACAAGAACGTGTATATGATTTTAAAATGGCAATCTTAATTTTTACAGTATTACGACATTCCTTGGGAATGGAGGTGAGCTAACAATTACATGTAATGAAAATGATAAAGTTTGAAAAGATGTCAAAACTTGTTCCAATTTCAATGACAATAACAAACTTTAATCATACATATATGTAGAAAATTCAGATGCATTTAGTTTTTTCAATCCATGTAGCAGATCTGGAGGAGGTTTTCAAAGAAAGGTAGTACTCTCTGAGACCTATTTTGCCTGACCCTAGATCTGATCTTGCTGAAAGACACAATTGTATGGAAGATCAAGATAGTACTTGCTTCCTATAAACTTTCATTAACTCGTACACCCCTAAAGACAAATTTGGACTGGTCTGAACCATTGATTCTCAGTAAAGTTCATTATTTTCAGGGGTGGATGGGTGAAAGTCCTTAATTGAAGTGGTTTTGAAGAATAAGCTGACAGTAAGAAAAAATTACTAGTTTTGAGCTAATAAGCAATATGTATAAAACTTTGCCTCTAGTCATTTGGTGTATCTTCTAAAGACATGTTTATGGAAAGATTTTAATTTTATTTGCAAATTTGATACTGGTGGTGGACCAGTAACCGGCTAGGACCAGTAACCGACTATGGCATGATTTGATGGCATGATTTCACATGGGGATATATAGCTCTTGCCAAGTCTATGCCTCTATGTTGCACTTGATTGACCGCTATATTACAAGTAACTAACATTATCAGAGAATTGTAGAAGGTGTAGAGGAATCACCCATCACCACACCTGTGACATCTGGGGTTTCCTCAGGGAACTGTCCTCCACTCCTCGGACAACTCCTATTCCTGGTGTATATCAAGGATTGGAACCCTTATCCAAGCATCCTTTAGGATGTGATGGAGGAGGGACATTTTCCAAATTAGGCGCAAGGCTACGAGGGTTTAATTTCATGTAAACGGTACACGTGGAAATAGTGTGACACAATATTCCATTTAAAATCCGAGTATAGCCTGGAGGCTCAATGAAGGAAAATTGCCAAGCAGCCGATCAAGGGCATGTCAAGGTTGTATGCTGATGACTATCATCTGTACAACTCAGTTATAATTTGCCAGTTGACACTGCCTCTGTCTGGCATGACCGTACTAAACAGTCTCCAGGAATAGGAGCAGGCATGGCATATGCATTTCAACTTTGACAAATGTGAGATTAAGAATATTACTGGGAAAAGGGGCGATATGCTATACTATATTTGTGACGACTTAGCACTGCCATCAACAGAAAAAGAAGAAAGACATTTAAACTTTTCCCAAGATATGACATTTTTTGGTACCTTATGAAGCACCTTCTGGTACAGGGTGCTTTTTGTTCACAAGCCTGCATTACATTGTATCTTCACAAAGGAATAAAGCCAGCCTGGCTCAGGCAGTAGCATGCTCGACTCGTGATTGTGAGGTCGTGAGTTCGAGTCCAGGCAGCAGGAGGTCGAATTCCTGTCCTTCGGATAAGACAGTGAAAACTGAGGTCCCGTGTCACAGTTGGTGTCTGCACATTATAGAACCCTCACTGCTCAATGGCCCTAAGTGCTGAGCATAGGCCAAAATTTGAAGCCCTTCACCAGCATTTGGTGACATCTCCATATGAGTGAAAAATTCTTGAGTGGGATGTTAAAGAGCAAGTACAACACAAGGGAATACTGATCTATTAACAAGTTTAATGGAAACTGACCTATTGATTCTTAGTGAAAACTAAAAAAAACTTTATAAGTTGAAATAAAATGACATTTTCAGTTTACTTAAGTTGGACATACAGATTAGACTCTGAGCTATGGACTGTCAGACTGTCATGGGGTGAAGCAAAGAGGTGGGCAAAAGACAGAGACGACTGGTGGACAGTGGTGAAGGCCCTATGCCTACCCATGGGCAAAAGGATTAAATGAATGAAATGAATAAATAGGTGTCTGTATAACCTTGGTGTTTAACCCCATGACATTTAGACTTTGTCACAATGATCCTTTGATAATTTCTTGCAACTTCTCTAAAGTCTTTGTATAACAAAAAGTTTTGAGTTAATAATAGCCATTTATATAAAACCCTATACAACATCATTTGAAGTACCCACTATAAATTTATGAACAAAATTCTTAATTCATTTGCAAACTTCTTTAAAATTTACTTATGTTAAACAATATTGTATATCAAAAGTTTCTAAGATATACCAAGTTTTGACATTTTTGGAAGTCCTTATGGATACAAGCCCCTTTTTCTTGGCAAACCTGAAGCCTCTTCCAAGAAGCAAGTTTACTGCCAACTTTGGTTCAAATCTGTCAAGTGGATCTTGGAAAGAAAATGTTTAAATGGGAAAGTCAACAGACAACATGGACAAGAACAGTTAATGAACATCACATGTAGGTCATGTCAATAACAGACAGAAAACTACTTACCACTCTGGAGTCTCGCCACTGAAATAAGACAAATAAAATAGGTCAAAAGAGAAAAGAAATTAACATGAATTGGTATAGCGAAGAGTGTATCAGTATATTGATGAAAAACATGAGTTTTTACTTCCTTTTATCAATACATACTCATACATTGGGTACACAATTTGAGTAGACTTGTATATAAATTGCAGTAAAATGCCAAAATTGGTGCACTTCCTTATCTGTAACAGACACAGGTATATACATGTTTCATAACAGAAAATAATGTTATGTGAAATCAATTTTAAAGAGGTGCATAAGGTATGACAAATTGGATTTTGGACCGACCAATATAAGTATTGAGACAAATTGACCAAGATAAGTATCAAATGGAGACAAACTGACCAAGATAAGTATCAAATTGAGACAAATTGACCAAGATAAGTATTGAGACAAATTGACCAAAATATTTATTGAGACAAATTGGCCAAACTAAGTATTGAGACAAATTGACAAGAAGTGGGGCATACTGGTATAAAAAAGGGACAAATTTGATTTAGATCAAACTGAACAGACACCTTACACATAAACCCGCATTTAGAAAAAAAAAACTATCACAGTGATTCCCTGCTCAATTATAACGTACATTGTAAATGTCTTTAAAATACAATTTTCACTTTCAAGCTTTCAATATTTTGATATTTTTATTTTCTTTGCTTCTATTTTATTTTTATTGTTATTTTATTTTCATCTTTTTGCTTTTTAGTAGTACTCAAGTGTTTTGCAGGACACAAAATATTAAGATCATCTAAAATGTGAAAATAGGGATATTGTGACATAAACATTTTCTGTTAAAATTGTTAAATCTTGAAAATATAAGTTTTGAACATCATGAGCAAATAAATTAAAACTGTTAAATATTTTTAGCTTTATCTTATAAGTTTTGCCAAAGTTGATTAAGAAAAGATTTTCCATTATTGTTTTGAAAAAGGATGAATATATATATATATATATAAGGCGAAAGGTATAAAAAATTTAGCATGTAACTAACATGTACCAACCTGAAACAGAAAACAATAAATTGCATAATTTGGTTATTCTGGCACCAATTTATTAAATAGACTACATATTGTAAATACAAATTTTGTAATTTCTCACACCAAGCAAGGACTGAAGGAGATGTAACTTACATTTATTAGGAAATAAGACTTGAAGAAATCCTTTCATCATTTATTTTGCCAATAAGGGATTGCTGTAGTGAGTAATAAGTGGTGAGTTTCACCAAAAAATCTTGATTTTCAAAATCATAACCATCTTACTTCATAGATGAAAATATCAAAGAAGTGTTTGACTCCAAGCACATGGTACAAATGTAGCTGAGCTAACAGGTCAGCTGTCAATTTAAATGCATCATATACTATTAACAAGAAACCGAAAGTACATTTCAATTTCTTTATTTGAAAAAGCTAAAACTAATAAAAGTAGATCTAGATCTAAAAGAGATAAAAAGTTTGTAATATCCTCTGAAATATTCGTACAACAAAGCAGTTCTGATAGAAATACAAATTAGTATTTTATTAATTTCATTCTACTTTCGGTTTGAATCAAAATTGAAATTGGGTGACGTACACAATTTTTTTATCTTTCAATTTTCGAAAAATACACAAATAAAAAAACAAAATAAAACTAATTCAAATATGTAGTATCGTGGATATATATACACACGCACACACATATATATAAAGGCTAAAGCTTACATATCGCAAAGCAAACTTTTCAAAGACAAAGTAGATAATGATGTGTAATAAAAATCAACTTATCAAGAAGTGTTGAAGTTATCACTTATTCTGTACTTGATTTTATGCAAATACATCTCTTGAAACAAAATATTACCTTCCACCTCCACAAAACATTTTGCCGCAAAGCCTCTAGCAGAAAAGGAGGAAGGTAAACCTGCCCTACAATACCTAGGACTTATCTAACGTCTTGTTCTGCTACCTTCGGCCAGGTGGGGGATTCCAAGAAACCAGTCTATTTTTGTAGAATGTCTGACCTTGACCTTTCGTACATGGGAGACGTGGATAAGTGAAACTGAAAATTAATGTATATCCGTTAAAGTACTTTCCATATTTTATTTTATTGACAACATTGATTTTTCATACTACAATAAAGGATTTGAAATGGAGTTATTTTTATCCTGGTGTGCTCTGGCCTTACCGTACCCAGTATAATAATCAACGACTTCTCCCCATTCTATATGATGGGCGGCTGAACTGTACACACATTTCACAATATTTATATTGTTGGTTTAGTCTTGTCATCGTTGTCAGGTGCCAGCGTTTAATTTTATAGGATAAACACCGTGTTGATCTACATGTAACAAGTTTATTTCGATGCTTGAATTAGTATTTTTACTCCGGATTTCACGCCTGACATGAAAGCCACATGTGTTTGTTTACAAATTGTGCAATTATGTCCTGCACATCTAAGAGAAGGTAAGATGATGCCACCCTCTTATTTCCATAGTTTCGTAGTTTGACGTACCGTTAGAGCCTAACCCGTTGCGCTCTTGAGCTAATTGTCGCCCCTCCATTTTTTCACACGACACACAATTTTCTCTATCAAATGGGGGGGGGGGAGGGTCCCCTCCCTTGCAAACTATTACCTGAAACATAAAAAAATACTTTTGCTCACATTAGTCACAAGATCCTAGAGCCTAACTTTTTGTGCTTTTTAGCAAGTTGTGCTCCTCCTTTCACACTACAGACAGACAGGGGGGGCAATAATTAAAAGAAGACAATACAATCAGTGACATAATATATATATATATATATATATATATATATATATATATATATATATATATATATATATATAGATAAAAGCCTCTTTGTGTATTAATTTGAAAATAATATTTTGATGGGATACAGAGGTCTAATATATATATATATTCATAATTATCCTCTCATTTTAAATTTTCTTTTTCAGTGTGCCAAGAGAAGATACAGAGGAATTTGAGAAAATAAGTAAATTGGTGAAAGCTTTACAGAGACAGGAATACAGCAGGCATAGTAATAGGGATGGAAAGATTGATCTGTCCAAACTCCAGGATGAAATACTAGCAACAGTGAAACAGCTTCAAAAGAATTTACGTACATATACCATGGTAACTATAGTGATTACGTCAAACTAGAGAGAGGGACTTTGAGAGAGACTTTGGAGGAGGGTTGTACTGTTCAGAAGTTGTCAAAATTTATGTTTGTATTGCTGGGAAAGTAGTTTGTAAATTTTCTTGTCAGACTACAAAATTCACTTGTCCTAAAATATGTTAAATGGATCATATAATTGATTCTATACATAATAACGCGTTGATCACCTTAACAGAATTTGGTAGTTGTTGACTTATCTTAATATGATACAGTAGTAGTCTTAATCAGTAGTGAGCTAATTAAAATGAATTTTATGACCTGGATTGGAGTCCTCGGCATTTAATTTTTTATGATTGCTGAGACGGATTATTTGGAAAGCTTTTATTTTAAATTTACAAGTACTACCAGGATTTTCCCAAGGATGTTATTTTAGTCAAATTAGTGAGTCTCAGGGACCCACAAGAAAAAAAATCATAAGTCCATCATAAAATTTGTGAGTCCCCAGGTCAATGAAATTCAAGAAAATACATGAAAACAAATTATGGCACGCATTTTCAGCATGAATTTAAAAACGGATTGTTTCCGAGTGATCTATATGGATAAATGATCATCATTCAGGTTTAAATTTTTTATAAAAAATTAGAATACAAATTATTGATGCAATTTTGAGGTCTTTTCAGACTTATCATTTTTATCCATTTTTATATGATTTCTTTGATTGTCTCCCTTTTATTTTCTATGATGCACTCATTTAATGAATTTTACCAGCAACCAGATGAAGAAATGTTTTCGTGGAAGAATTTTGCTGAATTCTAATTTTCAGAATTTTTGATAAATTTTTAAGAGGTGTAGATCATTTATTCACACTATCAGCTTTGTTCAAAACCACTGTAGGGATTTTGATGTAACTTTACATGAAGCAAAGACTCGATGTCTTCTACCAAGTTTGTGTTATTAGGCCAGATCGGCATACATCTTTTCACCTGTCTCATCAGACAAGTGCTCACAGAACTTGCACTTGTCCAACTGCAAAGTGGACCCAAGGTACAGGGCAATACATCTTATAACCACTATATCAGAGTTACTGCCCTTTGATCACTCTTTTGACACAGAAAACAAAAACACCTCAAATCTCACCATATCTCACAAGATCACTGGGACAACGCAGCAATATGTAAATAAAAACAAAGTAGCTTTATATATTAAGATGGATGTCAAATATGCCAGTCGAATACAAATGGAAATAAGAGGTAATGGACAAGTGTTATTGTTAAGCCCAGTGTCATGCGATATTTTGACCCCCGCAATAGAATGAACCCAGGGGTTTACTGCTGTGATAAATTTACCCTTTTGCAGTATTTTGACCCCCACCCCCTAGAATTAGTACTGACATATCCAGAAATAAATATGATTGGATACCCATGACATATTGATATATTCAGAAATAATTATGGTTGGATAGCCATATGAAATATTGATTTTAAATGAAGTTACATATCAAAAAACATTTATAGTAAAATTTTCATAGGGGGATCATTTTATCGTGGCCATGATATTTTGACCCATCCCCCACCCCCCTTACATTTCACATATTCAGCAAAAGTGATGACCACATGGGTATGAAATATTGATTCTAAATGAAGAAGCATGCCAATAGACAGTTTTACAAAAATGTTCATAGGGGATCATTTTATCAAGGTTGTGATATTTTGACCCCCTTAGTATTCATATATATTCTTAATGTCGAAACATGAAACTAAACATTTTTAGACAAACTTTCATAGGGGGTCATTTTATCGCAGCTGCAATATATTGATCCCCTGTAAAATTATAATTTTCAGGGGGGTCATTTTATCACAAGTGGATGCCCTATGGTAAAGTGGACTTCATCGACTTAGTTTAAAAAATGGAGGAAATAATATGCATACATTGTAGAAAAAGATGAATTTTGTTATTCAAACAAGAATCCGGTAGTTGTCACAAAATTGGACAAATATTTGACTTCTGATTTTCGAAATTCGTTTCAGCTGTAATGTTTATTCCATCACATAATCTTCAACAAATCATTATACATTCTCTGTATATTAGCAATTCTATCAGGGTCCTGCTTCCATGGTAAATACATCAGGGAAATGGCAGGTAACTTAGAGGATAAATATAGGTTATTTTCTGATGAGAAATGTATGTACATGTATATGCAAATTGCCTTATTTTATAACAAACTTGATTCCTTGTGTTAAGAACCATCACTCTCAATCAAGGTTCTAAATGAATGGTTAAGTGAATGGCAAAGCATCCTAAATTTTAGTATGGCTAAATCAGGAACACAGTGGTTTGCAACAAACTTATTTATCTAAGTGTAATAACAATAGTTTTTCACTAATTTTTAAACAGTGTGAATTCCAGTCCTTTTTATTATTTTTAAGTCCATTAGAGAACCTACAGACAAGTAATCTTTGTAGACCATATATCAATGAAAGGTCTCAAGCCAGAAGTAGCAAGTAATTAAACTTGTATGTCTACCATTATTGCAAGTCGTTAAATGCTTTTCAGCAATTTCACCATGATCTCGGACCTGAGGTTGATGTATCAGAGAACTGGGAAGTAGTCGCAGAGGAGAACCAAAAATTGACACAGGAGGTGGACAGACTTAAACAACGACTCAGTAAGATGCATGAAATTAAAGTTCAGCTTGAGTCAGAGATTGAGAACACGGAAGACAATTACCAAGAAATGAAACTACGACTGGAAAAATTTCAGGAAAATGAATCACGTCAAAAAGAGCAAATAAGTCGACTTCACAAGGAGGTTGAGGAAGGAAATTCAAAGATTTATAAGTATGTGTTTATTTTTGTACTTTTTTATTAGTGTTTTTTTATCAGGCTCAAATGGGCCTTTTGTTTATTGTTACTGTATACATCTGGGGAGAAAAAAAATATTGAAATACATGTGTACATGATACATGATGTAATTTGAAAAGAAAAAATCAAAAGTATATACATGTACTAGTAAACAGAGTAAACAATATATACCATATAACATATTGTATTGGGTGGCTTTCCATTAGATCCTGGTTGTAGTTTTTAAGGTCTGTCTTAAAAAGTTTTTATTTTGTTTTTTTAATAAAGTCAGTCTCTCTCTGTCTCTCTCTCTCTCTGTCTCTGTCTGTCTCTCTCTCTGTCTCTGTCTGTCTCTCTGTCTCTGTCTGTCTCTCTCTCTCTCTCTCTCTCTCTCTCTCTCTCTGTATTGTATATATTCTTGTACACGTTATACACATTCATATTTACAAACATGTTCCATTGTGTTGTTGTTTCATTTTGTAGACTTACAGATGAAAATAAATGTCTGATGGAAGATAAGTGTAACCTTGAAGAAAAGAATACTTTGGCAAATGAAGAAATTGAAAATCTGAGGAAAAAGTTGCAGGATGAACAAAAGGAGACTGAGAGGTATACAGAACTGACATTTTGAAAAAAGACATTCAACTCCTCCAAAATTTAAGTACAAATGTACATGTATAAAATTTATTTTTCAATTATATGGAAAAGTCACTAGCTCTAGGTGAAGTGCTACAAATTTTGACCTGTGCTATGAACTGACTCCAATACAGTGAGAGTACTTTTACATGCCACGCATGTACTCATCAGGTGGCTTATGGCTACTGTATATCTCAAATCATACCCAGGACTCCCCCCCCCCCTTATCATTTTCACCTAGACAGTTTATTACAAATTTTATAACTTTTCAATAGAACAAAAACCATTGACAACATTTTATTGTTTCTATACTGTCCTTGCCTATCTAGAATGTCCCCTTGAAAAAACATTCTCTTGAAATTTGTTGTTTTATTAATTACAATGTAGACTGTATGACACTACTAATTAAGTGTCAATGACCAGATACCAGGACAGGTGAATTTTTACCTGTATATTGTTACCTGTAATTTAATAATACTATTGAATTAAATGTCAAACTAAGACAAATTGTAAAAAAATCAATAGATTTTACCTGAATTTTATTATTATTTTTCAAACAAGAGATCCCAGAGGGATGGCACCCACCATGGAATGCTCTATGTCTGATCTATGACAGACTGTTCTTTTCTCTTCTTTTCTCTTATTTTGTGTGTCTTATCATTGAATTTGAACTTAAATCTGTATTTCTGTGAAATATTTTTTTTCACAAGATAATAACGAAACTGAACTTGAACTGAACATATTACATTTTCAGAAAGAATGGAATTCTACATGACTGCCTGCCAGCATTGTTAGATTCTTTTCCTTCTGAAAATGTAATATGCACGACTAGACCTCAAACTTCAAAAGCAACCCTCATGTCAAATTTCAATGACATCCCTACAGTACTTTTTGAGAAATATAAATGGTAACAAACTTCCTTTGGTCAAAATTCAAAATGGCAGACTGTCAGCCATGTTGGATTCTGATCTCTCTAATAATGTTACTAGATCTCAAAGGGAAACTTCAAGTCAAATTTAAATAAGATCCCTTCAGTACTTACTGAGAAATAGGGGTAACATACATGTACTTCCATTGTCAAAATCAAAGATGGCCGCCTGTCAGCCATGTTGGAATCCAATCTCTCTGAAAATATTCATGAGATCCCTCCAGTCCTTTCTGAGAAATAGCAATAACAAACTTCCCATGGTCAAAATCCAAGATGGCTGCCTGTTAGCCAAACTGGATTCTGGTCTCTATAAAAATGCAATATGCACAACTAGATCTTAAGGGGAACCATGATGTCAAATTTCAACAAGATCCCATCAGTTCTTTTTGAGAAATAGAGGTAACAAACTTCCTGTGGTCATAATCCAATATGGCCATCGGTTGGACATGTTTGGATTCCAATCTCTCTGAAAATGTAAATTACACAACTAGACCTCAAGAATAATCTTCACGCCAAAGGAAATCACTTTAGTCCTTTCTGAGAAATAGTGGTAACAAACGTCCTTTGGTCAAAATCCAAGGTTGCCGCCTGTCGGCCATGTTGGATTCTGATTTCTCTGAAAATTTAATATGCACAACTAGACCTAGAACTTTCGGAGAAGTAGCTGTAACAAGAATTGTTCAGGACAGATGGATGCAGGGCGATTTGAAATTTTTTATATTGTCATTTAATATGGTGATAAACTGATATTATCATACAGTATTTATTAATAAATTTTTTTATATTATATTAAGCCAATTTAGAACAGATAAACATGGATTTTATTTTTGCTTTTTAATGTCAAACTAAGACAAGTTATCAAAGAAAATTTTACATGAATAATTATGCATTTAATTATTTAAAAAAATGTAAATGGCCATTCATTTACTGTCTGGATGTTTCCAGATATTAAGAATTGTAAAATATTTTAAACAATATGGTGTTAAACTTACATTAATATTCAATCTAACATTTATAAGTGAAATAGTATTACATATATTTTAAGTCAATGACACTCTATGGTAGTTCAGCCATATGAAGTGTTTTGATCCTCAGTTAGTCGACCAATATTTACCAGGATTTGCCACTTGAGGGGTATTTGCTAGGAATACTGTCAATAACTACAGAGGTTAAAATTTACTGCCCAATCTTGATTTTTGATTGATAAATGAATAGAAAAGGTCGGATAAAACATAGAAGAGTCAATAAGGATGATTGTCTTGTGGAAAAAAGGCAAGATCGATCCTTTATCTTAAAATATTTAATTCTCGAACAACATGTTTGTGATCCATTTACGTTCATTTACTATACAGAACCAAAAAGAGGTAAATGGTACATCTGTATTGGAAAATTCTGGTTCTTATACCAGTCTTGTTTACCCTCTAACTCATCAAGCAAAATAATTAAGTTTGTCATTTTGACAACAAGAATAAATTTTTCAAAATATTTCTTGTTACAAAAAAGAATGATTTAGTAGTTTTGACTGCTAGATGCAGTCTGGAATTACTGATTAAATGTGGTCGTAAATTGGTAACTTTTATGAAACAGTCAGTTTTCATATTATTGTGTTTACAATATTTTTTCTGACCTTTAATCTTTTATGGAAAAATGCCCAGGCTTTTGCTACAAAATGTCAATTTCAAAAACAGTTGTACATGTTAGTTATACAGAAATATTCACGAACTATGAGTAGGCCTATAGTTCAAAGGATTTTTCATACAAAGTTTGTTAAGTTAATCTATGTAGATAAAGCACCAAAGTGCAGTATAGTTCAATTTTAAATTAGTATAATTATATTTAACATTTTTTTAATAAAAATATAAAATAAACCCCAACATTGTTCATCTTCATTCTTTGAATTTTTCCAGCAAACTCAAAGATATACAGAAGCTGGAGGAAAATGTCCAAAACGTCAAGATAGTGACAAGCAAATTAAACACAAAGTTGAACCTAAGTGAAGCAGATAGATTCAGGTAAGATTTACAGTAAATTTATACTATTGATGGAGTTAGCAAGTTTCTGGTCACCCTACTAACGGAATATGTCATTGCAGGTAATATGTACATTACAGGGGTTTTTTCTGGGTTTTTTTTTTTTTGTAAGATTGGCTCAAAGCACTGGAATTGGGAATTTGGAAAAATTATATTCAAAGTTTTTTTTCACGTTTCTATTTTTTTTCTTTGTTTCATTTATTTGCAATTTGCTAAAAACTTCTTATCTTTTTATTGTTCAGCTGCTGTATTTCAACTTCCCATGTTGTTTGGAAATGGATAAACAAGCTTTATGTATAAAGTTAACTTTTTTTATAGATTAGAGGGAGAGTTTGTTAAATGTAAAAGGAAAGTTGAAGAATTAGAGGCAGAACTTGAACAGAAAACAAAAGAAATCATTGAAATGAGAAAAATACAAGAAATTAGCTTACAGGAGGACACACAAGAAGACAAGGAGGCAACACGGTAACTGAAAACAATGTTCTTTAATAATCAAAACAGTGATTTTGCTGTACAATTTAGTCTGCCCTGGGATTAGTGGTCAGTATAGCTAATACTTCAGACATAAGAACAGGTATTGACAAGTCATTTGCCAGCACTTGACATACAAAACGAAAGTTCTTTTAGATAAGAACTGAAATTGAGGTCCATTGATATAGCCGTCATGGTACAATAAAGAAACCTCACTGCATTGGCAGTGAGCCTCAATCATTTCCAGTATTTTTTCGTTTTCACTTTTTAATTAATTTAGGATTAATGTTGCCCCAATTTGTGCATTTGTTTGCCCTGTAATATAAAAAAGATTGATTGATCGCAGACTTTTTAAGACGTGCCATATCAATAAGTGTGGGGCGGTCATTTGAACAATAAACTACTTTTCTGTAATGTAACTCTTATGTCGAAGTGGCAGATATGATTTTGTGACAACATCATCAACATTTGAAACAAGTATTATACATGTATGTCTGTCCTAACTACATGAGAATTTGTTTACATTCAGTGATATCTTTTAAGTGGTGTATTCAAAGTGGCCTTCTAAGCCATGTTTTGTTTACAAAGCATGGCTGCTGTGAAAAGTATTTTAGTTTCTTATTAAAATTCATTTGGATAATTTTGCTAGAAATGGATATACTAAAGAAAATGAGAAAGAGGGAGAGTTTGGCAAGAAAATGACTTTAAAGAAAGAACAGAAAATAATCAACAAACATGAATGTGAGGAAGTGATAGAGGATGATGAAAAGGTTAAAGTATTAGATGACGGAGGACATGATAAGGAAGAAAATATAGCAGGCACTGAAGAGGAGATTGAAGAGGAAAGTAATGGATGATTGGACAGAATTCATTTTAGACAAAAAGGTAAGTTAACTCACCAACCCCTGAAGACCAATGGACTCTTCTGTAAATCTATGGCTATACCAGTCTAAATGTGGCCTTAGGGATGAATGGGTCAAACAAATTTTTTTAAGCCCTGTATTGTTGTTTAATTTCATGGTGAACATATTTTGCATTTTTTTTAAAGGAACTTACTAATGGGTATATAATTTCATGCAAGAAATGTTACAAATTGAGTACGACTTGTCTTTCTGATATTTCATAAATAAAAGGTGCAATATTCACGGGTATTTAAATTTGCAGAATTTTCTTTGATTGCAAATAAAACGAAATTAAATCCTTATTAATAAAAGCAACTATATACAGTAGTTTAACTCATCAACCCCTGTGATCACATTTAGACTCACCCAGATCAATAAATAGTACGGTCTACTGTCATAATTTAGGAGTGAACAAGTTCATATTACATGTAAAATTACTATATAATTTTTATTCTAAATCATACACCCCTGAATTCTGACAGTGGACTTAACCATTCTTTGAAATGGGCAGGTTTAAATGTGACTTCAGGGGTTAATGAGTTACGACATGGATCATTTTTATCACTGACAACAGGAATTTATCTTCATTCATTGACAGTATAACTATATATGAATCTAATAATGCCAAATATTATATGGTATGTATATTGTTTTATAAGGTATATAATGCAGTATGGTAAACATTTGTAAAGTTTTATCCTGCTAGTCTAATTATAATACAAAATATAGGTACAGTACTGTAAATTCATAATATTTTACAATTTCTTGTCATACTCTCAAACTGTAGCATTGTGACATGTTTACAAATCAGTGAATTCATGATTTGAATACTACAAAGGACTTTATTGTGGTATCAGCTAATAATTGTATAATTAAGTATTACTGTGTATGGATAGCCCCATTGTTCATCTCTTTTACCTTACGTTAACAAAAAATTGGGTCTTCATCATATTCACAGCAAACTTTATTCTGTTCCTTTTACTAATCTCAATAAACTTTTTGAAGAAGCAAGAATGAACCCCTACACGGATTCTTCAACCCCAGAATACATACTGAACTCCATTATAATGGAATAGCTTATCACAGACTGTTTAAGCCTGAACGCGTTAGAAACGATGACTGTTCTGAACAGAAACGTCTTTTCCTTAAACTTAAATTTACAAATAAAGGCATAGATGCTTTAAACATTGGCAATGTTCTAAATCACAAAAAAGTTCAGTCCTGTATTCCACCATATTTTAAACTGAAGACCACGCCTTGCATTTCATATAGCTATACACCTAGCATCGCATCCAAGCTATTCAATTACAAACAGGTTTTGCAGTGCCTAGACATCAACCATCTTCTACACAACACTGTCACATGTTCATGTGCTTGATCTCCTTTCAAATACAATACTATCGGGCATGTCATTACCGGCGACGTTTCTATTGTTGAAAATGAAAGCCTCAAAAATCTTATTTTAAGGGGCCCTAAATGCCGGGAAGCCCGTTCCTGTAATTGGCGTCAGAATTTCAGTTTAGTTATGGATTCTGTCGAAGATTATGCCAGACGATGGGCCAAACATGAAGACGTAGAACCAGACACTTTGTCTGAATGGCTGAAAACCATATCCCTCAGTCACCCGCATATGGAGTTTATATTTCACAAATGATCCGATATGCCAGGGCCTGCAAAACATATGAAAATAAATATACAGAGGTAAACTACTCACTAACAAATTATTGACACAGGGATATTGAAAACCGCGTTTAATGTCAACGTTCCGCAAGTTTTACGGTCGGTATAATAGTCTTATTTGCGACTACTCTGTTTCACTAAGTGAAATGTTGAGTTACCTTTTCGTTGGCGGTTGTTGAGGCATCTGTACCAATTGTGACGAGGATACACTCCTCACGTGTTTCATTGGACTTGACTGTGGACTCACGGCGGGTGTGACCGGTCGACAGGGGATGCTTACTCCTCCATGGCACCTGATCCCACCTCTTGGTTTCCAAAGGTCCGTGTTTGTCCATTTTACCGGATTTGTATCTATGTCCAGGACATTCTATTGATTTATGCTTTGGTATCTGAGGTTTTTATATTATATTCAAAATTCCTCAAATATGAAATAATCAATGGATTTGGCAATAGATTTAGTATATCAAGTATTTCCCCTGTCTCTTTCAGAACTATACATCTGTTTTAGATTTGAGATCAACTGGTGGAGTCTTGTGGACAGAAACAATCATCTTGAGCATTTGTGTTGTCTTGGTTTTGCAAAACTATAACTTTGGTTTTGTGTTTATAACATTTCTAGTGGTAGCTAACAGTATTCATACATGTGTCAAACAGAGGCATGGATGTATACTATTAAACTAAACAATGTAAATTAGAAGTATATACATGTAATTACCGCGTATCATACCTTTCTTCTCTAATATATATTATCAGCATAATACCAAGACTATAGACTTGCAAAAATGATCAAAATATATGTTCAAGATGATCGTTTCTGTCAATAAGACTTTATCAATTGAGCTAGAATTTAAAACAGAAGTAAATTTCCAAAACAAAAAGTGGTATCATACAAGGCTTAAAAAATAACTTAATGTAATCATAAATCCATCTAAGAGTAACCATTGTAAAAAGATGACTTATCTTAGTTTTTAAAGAGCTTATAATTTAAATGATGATATCCATTCGAAATATTACTTTAGTTTGAAATAATCAGCTGGTACCAAAATACCAGGTACTACATGTTTATGTATACCCTCGGAGACTAAAACGGTCCACCAGCAGTGATAACGACCCAGTGGTTATAAATATTATTAACATAATAGTGAAGCTACAGCTTTGCAAAGCAGGTCAGAACAGATTCCCAAAGCGATAGGTGTATGCATTTCTGTGAAAACATGACATATTGCAATAAACAATTTTGAAAGCCATATGGTAATGATATACAATGTATACTAGAACAAAATTTTATAAACACTAACTATTAGTATAATAAAAATTGTCACTAGATATTTGAATTTGTGAAGAGATCCTTTGGCAAAATTTTGTCAAAGACAAGTTAATCTTTCTTGAAGGAAAAGTGATTTCAGTAGTGGATCTACATGTTGTCTGTTCCCAAAAGAACGAAATATATATATATATATATAAAGTCAACTCCACTTATAACGAGATCGCTTATAACGAGATTCCATTTATAATGAGAATATCTGGTTTCCCATTGCATTAATTATTCAATTCTGTATTAATCTGAACACCTATAACTGTATAAATATAATGAGATATCGCATGCAATGAGCTTATAAATTGTCCCGATGACAGTTTCATCATGTAGTTTTAGTGCTGTATAATGAGGAATTTTACAAACAAGACATAAGATATTAACTTTTTTTTCAAACTGTATGTTTTCTTTCCAAATAAACTTAACTTTTATTAAGATTCAATTGACTGTATTATAAGCTCTTGACTTGACGTTGTATAATTAAGTTACCTTATACAACTCGTTATCAGTCAATATAACTTGTAATCTGACCCCATTTCGTATTACGAATTCCGGTTATAACAAGATATAGATATTTCTCCCTTCCATTTCGTTGCAAGTGGATTTTGACTGTATATATATATGTATATATATAGAACCTATCAATTTAAATACTATTTTTCGTATGACTGTTTATGTTGAACCTTACTAATTCTGTTTAAAATTTCAATGATACAGCACTGGCAATCTTGGTTTATTTCAGGCAATGGATAAGATTCCACTTTGTTGGATCATGAATTCAGAATAAAATTCCTGTTGTATAATGTAGTACATATCAAGAGAAACCTTTCATCAGCTTGAGATCGAAACAACTTTGATCATACTGTTCATGTGGAGGTAGATCAAGAATAAGAACAGTTTTTCCGGTGATAGAAAAGAAAAGACTTTTCTGTGATGTAAGAAAGAAAACACTTTCCTTTGATGATAGATTGAGAACATTTTTCCTCTGATAATAATGATGATCTGTCCACCGACCATGTGTGCATTTGCTGATAGAGCACATAGTCCTGGGTGAAAGACTGAGCTTGCGATTGTGTGTTGATAATGAAGCACACACTTTTTGTTGTGAAATAGCTTCAAACTTGTCGCACATTCTTTTGAAACGAGGCAAAAATGCTGGTCAAACTTGTAGTGTTCACTGTTTTTCTAAAGTATCAAATTTTCATGAAGATTTTTTGCTTTGACTGTGACTGTTATTGAATGTTTGATCAATGTTGCGTTGATGCTGGCCATTACGAGAGATAATTTACTGGAATCTGACTTTGTGAAAATAGAAAAGAATTGAAGAGATAATCATGATCATTAATACATTGAATTATAAATTAAATACAGAAAACATGTAATATTGTTTGTTCACTTTTGTTTTTCTATTAATATGGATATAGAACAAATCTTTCAGGTTACATATGTATTTTTCGGTTGTGTACATGGCCAGTTGCTCAGAATATTGCACTTTAAACTATGAAGTATCTTACCTCTAGTTATTAGAGCCGGTTTGAGTCCCACTGGAATCTAAGCTGCTGTTTTGAGAATTGAAGAGATAATCATGATCATTAATACATTGAATTATAAATTAAATACAGAAAACATGTAATATTGTTTGTTCACTTTTGTTTTTCTATTAATATGGATATAGAACAAATCTTTCAGGTTACATATGTATTTTTCGGTTGTGTACATGGCCAGTTGCTCAGAATATTGCACTTTAAACTATGAAGTATCTTACCTCTAGTTATTAGAGCCGGTTTGAGTCCCACTGGAATCTAAGCTGCTGTTTTGAGAGTGTTTGCTAGTTTACTTGCAGAGACCATGTGGTCTCTTCCCGGGTACATTGTAACACAGTTCTCTCTTCAAACATTAGAAACTGGACGCCACTGTTACTGAATGGTTAATTGTGGTGTGTGAAATAACAAGGCAAATACAAAATTACCACCAGAAAACCTACTGTGTATCACAGATGTGGAAACACTGACCGTGGTGTAAATGAATGGGTTTTCAACATATATGTTACCTTTGTGGTATTACCAAGAATATCAACTGTTATCCCGAAAATGCACTGTCCACTGTGCATGTGAGTCATTTGTCAACATATGTTGATTGGTAAGTGTTGAACCTCATATGTAAGATTCATTGCACAACATAATCTCTTTCAGTGTCTATACACTTTTGAAAGCGATGTTTACAAGCCTCATTGCCAATGTTAAAAAAGTTCCTTTCTTGATTGCCCAGAAAGTCGTCTGCTGCATGTATGATGTCATCATGTCTGTAAAAGGGTACCAGAAATGATCTTGTTCAAATTTCAGAATGAATGGAAATCTGATGGAGCGAGATTAGGTGAGAAAGGGGGATGTTGAAGCAACTGAACGCCACAATCATAAATGATAGCCATAACAATGACAGACTTGTGAGCAGTAACATTGTCCTGTTGTAACAAGACACTTTTACTGAAATTTCCAAAGCGCTTAATTTGTCCTCTTAACTGCCGAAGACGTGATGCATAACATGTCTCCCATGGCAATATCATGGACTTTATTGGCCATTTCAGGAGTTGCCACAGTGACAGGCCTTTTAGGACGGGAGTCACCTGTAAGGCTCAGTCTGTCACGTTTAAATTATGCCACCCACCATGATATATCATCCTACAAACAACCCAAACTTAAGCACCCCTTTTCGACGAAAACAGGAAGAACATTGGATTCGACTGCTGCACCGTATGGATGCAATGGTCGAATCAATAGCGTAGGGAATCTTGCAAGACCTGGATGTCAGTCAGTAAATGTCTTAAATTTATTTGACCGAAACAGTAGAAGACATCGCATCCATGGCTCAAGGAAATATATTAAGCCCGAGATTCATAATATGTCACATCCGATGGTCTTCTACCATTTGTCAATCGTCATTTAGGTCTTCGCCATATTCGTACAAAACTGTATTCACTCCTTTTGAAAAACAATCACATGATTTGTATAAATATACGATGACAGTAATAATACATGTTTTACTGATGCCGGTTCTCCAGAGTATCGACTTCATGGTATCATTTAGACATTTCATAGAACAGATTATTCAAAGCTGTCTGGACTAATTAACATAAAGAAACGAGTAATCGCCTGTTCCTCAAGGTCAAATTTGCCTATAAGGACATTGACGATTTGATTATAAGCAATCTTTTGAACCAAAAATCCGTCCAAACTTATAAACACTAATTAAACAAACACAATTTGTCACCTAGTAGATGTAGATGAACAATATATAATTATAGCACCTACCACCAGTCACGGGATAAAATGTCAACAACATAATAAAGTGTTGATAGAGCTACCACGATAAACTAACATATGTTTAGTTGTTTTTTTTTAGTAGTAGTAGTAGTATTGTTGTTGTTTAACGTCCCACTCGAGAATATTTAACTCATATGGAGAGGTCACCAAATGCCGGTGAAGGGCTTCAAATTTTGGCCTGAGCTCGGCACTTACGGCCATTGAGCAGTGAGGGTTACACCTACTGTGACACGGGACCTCGATTTTCACTGTCTCATTTGAAGGACAGGAAACCAACCAGCCGCCGTCGGAACTCGAACTCACGACCCCACGATCCAGAGCCGAGCGCGCTACCGACTCAGCCAGGCCGGCTCGACACATGTTTAGAAACACATTGAGTCTGAAATGGCATTAGCTGGGGTTCTGTTTTCATCCCCCCTTTTTACTACGTTGAATGATAAACAACAACAAACAAGAAATAAACATAGGAATATAAATTCCTATGTACATGTATTTTGTTAAAATTTCTTGAGAAACCGAGGACTGGCACTTTTCAAATTACAGTAATATTAACTCAAACTTACTCTTTGTATTTGGATACCACACTGGATATCTGACCTTATTTTTACAAAATATATAGGAATATAAGAATTCGGTATGCCTGTGTCTAACTCTTGTTAAGTAAAAAGTATAAAAAAAATTGAAATAACTTGATTTGACAGCTAAAACCCCTTTAATTAGATCATTGCAGAAATGAGTTTACTTGAGGGTACAAAATTATTATAGCCACAGTAATGCGAGGAACATGTACAAGTAAAAAAAACAGTATTGCTATGGTTTAGACAGAACCCGGATGTAACACTATATCTTGATAAACATTGTTATTACTAGTATCAAAGGCTAAATCACTTGGTTTGTCCAATCAAGGTTGACCTGTTGATTTTATAGCTTGTACGTATAGCGCGTGTTATGCTAAAGTCAAAATGTTATCAACCACCTATCTAAATGCAGATCGGTACACACCTGAATAATGTACAATGTATCAAACAATGAAAATGACGTACATGTAGTTAGTCGGGTAAGAAACTGACTGTCAAAACGTAAGTAAACTTATTTTTTGTATCCTGTTAATCTAGAGATCAATGCGACGACAGAACACATCTGCTTCTTACCTAGATTAACTCCTGTCGATTCTAAGTAGTAACATTGCATCTTCTCTTGCCTATAGCGTTTTCATTTCGCAACTTACACGTTATGCCAGGACATTTTCTTCTTATGAATGTTTTATTCTGAGAGCGAGGCGATTCGCTAATAAACTGCTTTCTCAAGCTTACGTTGTTTGAAAACTTGGCATCGTCGTCTAAGAAGTTTTATGGTCGATATGGGGATTTTATTACACATTTTGAAGTCCCCCCTCTCAGAAATATTAAGTAGTATTCTGGAGCACAACCACAGAAAGTGACTTCTTTTCGCCAATCATGCTATTCAATGGTTTTGACCTTTCAACATATTTGACCTTTTTCACCGAATTTGGCTCGTTCATCGAACTATCAAGGTTTGCGACGGCTGTGGCATGCCGCCAGGGGACGCTAACTCCTTCCGGACACCTGGTCCTATCCCGTTTGGGATTCGCAATTGTTCTTCATATTGAGACCATTTGCACATCTAATTATGTTCTAATGGACTTGAGTTTCCATTATCACCGCTTCATTTTCACTCAAGGTTACTTCGCCCCGACTTTGTCCCGAGACAAAAACAGTATGTAACATATATATCTATATATATATATATATATATATATATATATATATATATATATATATATATATATATATATATATATATATATATATATATATATATGACATATAGTTCATGGGGTATTCGTTATGTTTAGCAATATAGGTATTGCGATATTGTCTGCATTGACTTCTTCTACTGATATACATTAACAAACACGAGGTATAACAAAATCGTATATGCCTATATAATTTGTGAAAATAAGGTCAGATCCAATGTGCATTCATAATTATAAAAATAGAAAGGTTAGTTGATCCATTGCAGTTTATAAAAGTTCCAAACTTGGGTTTATCCAGCAAATTTCACAAAATATATAGGAATTTGAGAATGTTTATGTCTAAGTATATGTCTTTTGTTATTGTATATCAATCTTAGTAGTTAAAAGGGGAAACTTTGGAAAAAAAACAGCTAATGCTGTAAATAAGTGATACATGTCGTGAAGATAACACAAAATTAAACATGCGTGGGTCATACTCTGAATGACAAACTTTCGTAACTAGATTTACTCAAAATAATATGCATGCTACACCCTGTTGCATCGGCAGCCATATTGCATTAAGTATTTTGAATTTAAAATAAGTTGAATCTTTCGTTGTATGGTTTAGTAGGGTAGTTCTAGAGGAGAGTAGTTTTTGAATATTGTGATTGACGACGGGCGGAGTACAACGGCCAAGTCATGACAATAATTCTTGTGGACCTTACCCTATTTTGTAAAATATAGGGAATCACTTTCTTCGTATTTGATACAAGGTTTAAATGTTATCAAATTTTTATCCTAATTTCGGATCTGTTATCTCAGTTTCATACAGGCATTAGAGATTAGGTTTCCATATCGCATGTTATGTTTTCTTTATTGATTATATAATTTCATTGCAATATTTTGAATTTTATGTATTCATGGCCACTGACCTTTGTCAATTTTGAGTGCTGCGTTGCTAGTACCTCTTCCTTGTGACCGTTGATAAAAGCATGAACAACTACAGTATTTCAATTTATCAAGGAATCACTTAATACAGACCTGTTAATATATAGAAAATACTGTTGGGCCACCTTAGATACAGTCACATGGTATACAGGATCTTTATATACAGGGTCCCACTTGAACAGTCTTGATTGTAATTCGTATATCGTTATAATGTCATATTACGTTGTTGTTACAAGATATGTCCCCATGTCTTTCTATTACTACATGTGAAACGTGTCGGATTTCGTAAATGGGTACAGATGAGTAATGGATCCCTTTTTATTAGCTGGCGCATATAGATATACGTAGTCATCTAGAAGTAAAGGCTTAACGCGTGCTTAATTCAGTCACTTTAGAAAGGTATAATTACATTTATACAATATTATCATTATGAATTTTTGTTTAACAATTATTCATTATCATCATCGTATTATCATTCTTAATTAGGTTCTTTGAGGTAATAGCTATCATATACATGTATATCATTTCAATCAAAATATTTCCTTTTGTATTTTATAAAAACCTCAGATACCAAAGTGTAAATCAATAGAATGTCCAGGACATAGATACAAATCCGATAAAATATAGTGCAACAACCATGGGAAACACTAAGAGCACAAAATCCAAAAAGAAAAATGAAAATCAAGTAATTATTCCTCATTTTTCTTCTTTCATTCATTGATCAGAAAGGCTTTATTTATTTACTTATTTATTTATATGTTGTTGATTTTCACACATATATCTATTACAACTGAAGTACAAATGAAATTTGAACACTGGTAGAGAACAGATACATGAAACTACACTATCACACTGACCCACACAAGGTTATCTAATGACATTATACGAATATAAATATATACAAATTATATAATACATAATCAGATTATATATTTCTCTTCATATTTGTATGAAAAACATGTATAAGCTATCTTTTTACACGCATTATATGTATTTATAATTACAAGTTATGGCAACAGGGGTATTGATGTGATACTTGAAAGTTGTAATTGTACGGGACAAAATGATATACTACAGTATATAACTAGTAGTATGATATTGTACATGTTTAAATCATTTTACAATATTCTACCACAAATATATATATATTTTACATGCCATTTTTATAACAAGGGTATAAATCCCGTACATGAATAGTTAGAACATGAGACAGTAATATATTATAACATAAGTATTAATAATAAATTTTATCATAAACATAAATCACTTATTGTAACAATCTCATCCAATACATGAAAAATGGAATAAGATACAGATCAATAATACATGAAATGATATTACACTGTTATCATATTCTTGATATATGCATGTTTTCACCTTATTTATCTATAAAAGGAAATGTATTTTGTTTGACAATGCTGGAAATTGATGGCAATTTAATAATGTCATTATAAGCCATTTACATAGTTTATAAACACAGAGTCTAGAAGTTGAAAAATATTAATGATATAAGGTAGGATTGTATTGAAATGTGTTAAATCTCTTCTGAAAAGAAAAATTAAAGATTCTCAGACAAAGAAAATAAAGATGAAAATTAACATTAATGCAAATAATCCACATCCACATAAAATAAAAAGTTGGAGAAAGAAAAAGTGGAATTAAAACAAATACTTAGAAAAGAAAAAAGTATGATATTCTGTATACAATTCAAGATCGCTTCCGTTTTTTGTGTATAGTTTCACATCTGTCTGATAAGATTTCGAAATCATAGCTAATTGTATAATAAAATACTTAAAGGGGCACAGGCTTTGTTTACCAAACAAAAAAATCGATTTGTCAACTTTCACTGGTTGTACTTGATGTACACTAACAAATAAGAACTATACACTTGCATAAAACTCTATTTCTATATTATTTGTGCAAATAAGGTCAGGTCCAATGTGGTATTCGTATGCAAATAGTAAAGTTGAATTAATCAAACCTGGGTTTCTCAAGCTATTTTCACAAAACATATGATAATTTACGATTTCTTATACCTGTGTATATATCTTTTTGTTATTGTATATCAATCTAAGTTAAAAATAACGAAAAATTTTGGCGTGGCACAGCTACTGCCCCTTTAATAATAAAAAAATAAAAAATAGGAAGAAAAAATAAAAAGAAAACTGCAGGTTGTTCTTTAGGCATCCCCTACTTCCATTTGGCCTGATTTACTCAATTAATGAAAGTTTCAATACCCAAGTAAACGAAATCAAAATTTTAGACTAAAACCAATATCCTTTTTTCACATTAGATACTTCATAACCTGATTACAACATATTAAGATCATGTTTAAAAAGCTGTAAACAGCTGTATAAAAGAAA
>BROG01000742.1:42500-349899 GCA_030159075.1 Atrina japonica | reverse complement strand
ATTAATGCCCTTTTCACTATTTCCACTTAGTCTCAACATTTAATCTTCTCTGGTTTCTGAAATAAACGTGTAAAAGTAGTCTGCAGTGTTGATAAAAGGAATACACAAAATCACGTGACTTAAGTAGGCGGGAATGCCGGCGGAATAAAACATTATGGAAGCCCATAAGAAACATATCGGACAAATAACAAGGCATCTGATTTTTCATTTGGTTTAATTAAATATATTAATTAAAATACTATGGAAAAAAATTAAATAAAACTTTTAGGATTGAGCAACAAGAATTATCTTGTATAGAGCTCTCTTCTTAGTAATTATGAGTCACTTAAGATTTTTTTCCTGCTGACATGGTTACATATACTGCCTATACCAAAGACTAATACAAACATTTGAGTAATAAATTAAATATCACTTGATCAAAAATAAGTATAATAAGATAAAATATAAATAGTAATAGATCTAAGTGAAATGTTGAGTTGCCTTTTCATTGGCGGTTGTTGAGACGTCTGTACCAATTGTGACGATGATTCACTCCTCACGTATTTCATTGGACCTGACAGTGGACACACGGCGGGTGTGACCGGTCGACAGGGGTGTTTACTCCTCCATGGCACCTGATCCCACCTCTTGGTTTCCAGAGGTCCGTGTTTGTCCATTTTACCGGATTTGTATCTATGTCCTGGACATTCTATTGATTTATACTTTGGTATCTGAGATTTTTTTTATATCTATCCAAGTTTTTGTTAGCAATTTTTTTGTTTACTATGGGGACTAGTCTGTAAAAATCTTGAAATGATATAGTAATAAAGAACAACATTTTTATTTACAGAGAGAGACCATGAAGAGGGGTCCATACAGAAGTGGTTATGATTTGAATGCCATGACAGATGCCTACAATGATGTAATTCAGCTTAGAATGTCTGCCAATGCAGCAGTATTGAAGCATGGTGTACCAATAACCACTCTGAAGGACAGAATTAGAGAAAGAATCAGTTTTGATGTCATCAAGTCAGGACCATCTTCTCTATTTACCCTTGATCAAGAAGCTTTGCTTTCCTCCCACATTGCCACAATGGCTGAAGTAGGTTATGGTTATTCCAGGATGGAAGTAATTAACCTGGCAACAGACTATGCAATTCAAACAAAATGGAAAGTGGGAAGCCTTTTAGCTTACAGTGGCTGTACATCTTTCCTGGGAGATGGCCAGATCTCAAAGTCAAGAAGCCCCGGAGCCTTGAAGCGGCCAGAGCTAAATCTGCCACAAAAGGAGTAACTGAAAACTATTTTAGAGATCTGGACCTCATAATGTCAAAGTACAATTTAAAGTTAGTTAGTTAGTTAGTTAGTTAATTTGTTTTAACGCCACTTTCAGTTATATCGAAGCGATGCATCAATTATAAATTCGGAGTAAAATAAGAGTATATTTTCCTTTTGAAAATAAAATTAAAAATTGTAAAAGATAATATATTTATTAATTATTAATAAAAGACTATCTACACGTTTCAAAATTTTAAAGAACATTTCAAATTTTTGAATATAAACCAATTTCTTTTAAAAATTCTAAAATGATGTCGCCAGCAACATTATTAAAAACACTATGAAGATCTGTCTCGGAGTAATACTTCTCACGAATAAGTTTAAAATCAGTACATTCTGTTAAATTATGTTTTATTGTTAGTCTGGACCCACACGGTATACATTCCGGTGGTTCTTCCTTAAATGATAAATATCTATGTGTAAGGTTACTGTGACCAATACGAAGTCTGGTCAGAGTAACCTCATCTTTTCTATTACAAGTGCAGACTGGTGGATTATTGACAAATTTTGTATTTATTTAATGTAATTTATTTTCATTTTGTAGATCCCAATGTTGTTGAAATGTTGTGGTTACATAATCTATAATAGATTGTTTAAGATCTGTGAAAGGTATTCTATATTCTTAGACTTTAAATTATTCATGACTAATTTAGCAACTTCATCAGCTTTGGTATTTCCTTTTATGCCGATGTGGCCAAGAATCCAACAGAAGACAATCTCTGTACCAACAGATGTTAAATAATGTACTGTTTCTATGATTTCAAAAATTATGTTATTAGAAAGGTTTACACTTTCAATTGATTTTAAACAAGACAAGACCACATCTTATTCATAATATTGATGAGAAGGGGTTATCCATCAACCATAAACCACCTAAAATTGTTTCTGGGAGTAATTACAAATTTCGGGCTGTCACTTCAGGTAAAAGTCAGAATGTCACTGTGATTGGAGCAGTAAGTGCAGCAGGCAACCAGGTACCACCATTCTTTATATTTCCTGGTCAGCGTATGGTTCCAGCCTTGCTGGAGGGAACTTCTCCTGGAGCAACTGGAGTTTTATCACAGACTGGATGGTCTAATACTGACATTTTTAGTGCTTACATGAAGGAAAACCTCCTTAAATACCTTACTGCAAGGAATGAAAGCCAACCAGTTCTTGTTCTTTACGATGGTCAAAAGAGCCATATGCAATATGCCATCATCAAGCATTTCCTCCAATGCAATAATCTTGCCATTAGCAAGTGATGATATCCCAGCAACTAGTTTCTTGGAGACGAGTGGTGGTGAAGTGCTAAAAACCGTTAAAGTGACCAAAACAAGAAACACGTTGAGTAAAGTTGTTGGAGGGAAGCCCATAACAGATGACTCTGTATACGATAAAATCATAGAACATCAGGGCAAAAGCAAGATGACCCCCAGAACCACTACCAGTAGGAAAAGGACTGCATCAGTGACAAAAGGAAAAGTCCTTAAAATGAAAAAGTTCGCAGTTGAAGCTACGCAAGAGAGTATAGATAGTGAGTCAAGCGATGAAGGAGATGGTGGCAAGTGTGCTGTCTGTGGGAAATTCTACCCTCCCAAAGAGTCCGTTTTCCAGTTGAAAATAGTAAACTGGGGCAGTGTGATATATGTGATAAATGGGTGCACTTATCATTTTGTACAAGTGTGAGGGGTTTAAGGAGAGGTGATCCTTTTGTGTGCCCCTCTTGTTCCAGCATCATAATGGGCAGTGAACAGTAATTAATGTTCCACACACATAGCTCTTTATCTGTACATAAGTTAACTTATTCAAAAGAAAACGGTGCTGTGACTTTTCTTTTAACTTTTATTATAATAGCATATTTAGTAATGTTTTTGCAAGACTAAACTTTTAAAACGTGCCAAATATCACTTATTACACAACGGACGTTTTGGTGCATCTGGGCCACCGTACACATCTAAGTATCGTTTGCATAATGTATTGGGTTAATTTTCAGGTACATGTTAATTAGGTACATTTTCCAGTTAAGTTTCGTTAGGCCCTAGATTTACCCGATGTTGATCATGTTCTGTACACGTAGGCTAGTCTACAGCTTGTGAAATGTAAACACGTTTTGACACAGGGCTCGCAATTCTTTTTAGAACGTAATATGCTCAATGAAAACTGGAGCCTGGAGGAAAATATTACGCTCTGTGGTTTTGATTGAAATACATCACTTGATGCCCCAAAGATCATGCCAAAGTTATCGATAGACTTGGACAGCAAACTCGCTTCGAAGTTCGCCAAATTCGATGTTAATGTTTTGCACTGTATCTCTAGTGTCACTGAATCTTTTAAAAAACTTTTGAACTGTTGACCTAGATAGTGGATACATTAAACATTTCCACTGCATTTCGACCACTTAAACCCACTCCATCAAAACATAATATCGCCTGTTTTTTAGTCGAGACAAAACAAGTCTGTGCGGAGCCATTTTGTTTAGCTTCGATACGGCGTTATAAATAGCTCACACGAAAATCACTTCTCGATACGTCATATCTACAGTACGTGTTCAAAAGTTTTTATCTGGCATCACCATTTATTGGCATTTGTTAGCAAATGTTATAAGTTTATTATCAAATAATGAATTGAAAATTATCTTTAGATTATAGATGGGATTAATTAATCGGATTTTCATTAGTGGCCTGGCACTGTATTTTTCACAGTTTACATTGATATTTTTCATTAAGCCAATCAAAATACAGTAAAATCTATGGAAAATAACAGAAAAATAAAGCTCATATTTAATTGATAAAAATAATAAAAATGTAATAAATCCTCATACTTGATAAAAAAAAATTCATAATTTGAACGTACGACTGACGTCAAGGTCACCGTTGACTTGGTGGATTTTCTCCCGTGCCATTGTTTTCTCATACTTTATTTGTGCAGCTTCCTTCGCACAAATATCCTTTATGAGCCACACTGTAGATATGGATAGAATTTTTTCGTCCAGGCCATTTTTCTTTTTTATTCCATATTCATGCACCTTCAGTCTTGGCACATGTGTTTCTTATGTGATGGCAGTGTACCATGACCTTGACTCAATGTCATCATTTGATATGAAAGTTTTCTTGTTAAGACCATATTTTTCTAATATTCTTTTTGTGCAACATTATCTTTATTAAAATTTTTGAAATGAATTTTTGAAATAGATTGTCTCATGACCTTGATTCAATATCATACCATCAATATCAAAGTCACCTTTAACATGGAGGATATTTGATCTAGATACATATATAATATCCTTTATGAAGTGAAGTGGGTGTGTCATTAACTTTACTTAAGATCATAACTCTTATGTCAAGGTCACTGGGTATAACGTGTGCTTAACACTATGACTATAATTGTATACAATACCGTACTATATGCGGTACTATTGTTTAAGATGGGGAGAAACCCAGTTTTAGCGACCACCCGTGCATAAAGACCACCTGGTCATAAAGACTTTCTTGCTGTCCACAATAGTACCATTTGTGTACAAATCAACCCCTACATAATAACCACCTCCCTATAAAGACTGGTTTTGTTGTGTCCCTTTGGGTTCTATCTAAACAACTTTCACCGTATAATAAAATTCAGATTTACTAATACTTCAGTATGTTTCTTAGAGATATAAACTAAAAAAATCGGTGTATCGCACAGAACCATGTAAAATAAATAAATACGTTTTAATTTTGTGCTACGTGCAGAAAACATTAACATATTATATGTTTTTGTGTAGAAAAAAAACCCATATGAAATGTCGTTAAATATCGCTTACAAAAAAAATGTGATCATTTATATCAACAGTTTCTATTTTAGAATCTCCAGGAGCCGTTTTATGCGACATAAAATAACACAACAGGAAGAGAAGGTTCTCGATAAGATATGAACAAACAATAGAACATGAGGAAAGTCCAATAGGTGATGCATAAAGATATGTCTTTGACTGCATATAGACACAATGTATTTGATATAATGAAACACCATTATCCATCATGAAAATAAATTACTATTATCTTAATAGTATTAGTAATACGACTAAGAATGAAATAATGTATCATAATCAGAACGACAAACCGTTGACCTAGACTTAGTGCTTAAAGGTCGTATCTACAAATTTTCATTATTCAAAGTCTTGAAATATTCAATTCATCTGTTTTGTATGTGAAAGTATCGTTGTCTGGTACTGTCTCAATTAATTTTGATCACAAGAAATTCAATTGGAAGTAGATATATGATGAAATTTTCGTTTTTTTCATACCAATATTTCTTGCTGCTATATACTGTAAATTCGATTTTATTCGCGAGAATTTTTATTATGCGTAATTTCGCGAGAAATGTTAGTCGAGAAAAAAAATTATGAAGCGTGATAATAGTATGGTCATGCGAAGTCGCGAAAATATCATCTTGCGAATAAATTTAGATTTTGTGTATCGTTAAAATAAAGTACCGCGAAAATTTCCCGATTTACAGTATTGAAAGTATTAAAAGTATCGGCGAGCTTTTGGCTTGGATGCAATTCTACCATAATATTTACAGTGGACTTTTTTAAAACAACGTCGTATCTACCACTTACGATGTTTTGGCGTAGGAAAGGGTCTTCCTATGGGTCGAAATAAAGAGACCTATCAGCCACATATGACCTTTTAATTTTCGGGTTTTTTCTACGGATTGAAAATATTATCCGATAGAGTTATAGTTTTGCAAAAACAAAAAGCCAAAACAAATGCTAAGGACAATCGTTTCTGGTAATAAGACTTCATCAGTTGAGCTCGAATTTGAAATAGATACATGTATTATGAGAGAGAGAGAGAGAGAGAGAGAGAGAGAGAGAGAGAGAGAGAGAGAGAGAGAGAGAGAGAGAGAGAGAGAGAGAGAGAGAGAGAGAGAGAGAGAGAGAGAAGGGGGTATTCATCAAGGGCAAATAATAAACCTAAACGCATTGGCCATTCCGTTGCCTTTAGTTAGTGCTATAACTTATAGCATAAGGTCGTATCTACATATTTTAAAAGTTTTGTGATATTCAAATAGTTTTATACATTAAAGGATTTTGTCATGTGTCTCAATTAATTTTTGTCACAAGTATGGATGAACTTCTACCATCATATCCAGTAAGAAGGTCGTATCTACCTCTTACGACGTTTTATATTCCAATATAACTCAGTGGATTATGGTGAAATAAGGTCGTATCTATCACTTACGACTTTTTATATTCCAATATAACTCAATGAGTATGGTGAAATAAGGTTGTATCTACTACTTACGACGTTTTATATTCCAATATAACCTATGGATTATGGTGAAATAAGGTCGTATCTATCACTTACGACTTTTTATATACGACGTTTTATATTCCAATATAACCCAGTTGACTATGGTAAAAAAACGTTGCAAATACCATATACGACATGTAACACTCTAATATAACCCAGTGAACAAAGACGTATCTACCACTTGTGACCTTCTACATTCCAATATAAGCCAGTGTACTTTGGTAAAACAAAGACGTATCTACCACTTACGACCTTTTACATTCCAATATAACCTAGTGAACTTTGGTAAAACAAAGACGTATCTACCACTTACGACCTTTTACATTCCAATATAACCTAGTGAACTTTGGTAAAACAAAGACGTATCTACCACTTACGACCTTTTACATTCCAATCTAACCCACTGGACCTTGGTAAACAACGTTACAAATACCATTTACGACCTGTAACATTCTAATATAACCAAGTGGACTATGGTAAACCAAAGTGGAATATTTTGGCGTAGAAATGGAGTGTTCTGAGTAGATATTATTAGACTATGTTTAACACTCAGTTGTCGCACTCCACACAGCTATAGAGACCTTAGGGATAATGATTTTATGGTTTTTACCCTCATAACGCCTGTTGAAAAACAAAGTACACCAAAAGCTGGGATCAACAAGGAAATCATGTACTGAAAGAGGACAGAGGCCAAGTGTAAAAATTATGACCAGAGGGATGCGAGTGTGGTGTTCATCCAGTTTGACCTCCATTTTTCCCCAAAGATGGCACGGTCTGTGTAATGTTCTTATCTAAAATAATACTCAGCAAATTTGTCATCCTGATTAATTCTAATGTAGCCACTGCAATGATCACCTGTAGCTCAATGTTTAACTGATAATGTTTAATGTTGACAGCTCTGTGGCTACTGAAGTAATGTTAAATGTATATAGTTTTGGTTAGTTGGAAATACAGCAAGTAAACGAACAGAAGTGTTTATCTCTCTATGCTTCGAACATGATATAAGACTAGATAAATAAAGACATTACGGTCTGAACTTATCTGATCGGATTTACGGATCTTATCTCATGGATAAAATCATCAGAGTGTGTGTGTGGGGGAGGGGGGGGAATGAACTGACACTAGCCACACATGCCCTACAGTTTACATTCATTGGCTCTACAGGCTTTGTTTCCCCTATTTCACTTTCATTTTGTGCAAGACTGTGCTTTTGATTTGTATTTACTTGTGTGCAAAATTATCAATTCACTCAACACTTTTTTATTTAAAGTCCAGTATATAAGCACTGATGAAGCAGCAATCAACAGATTTGGCTAAAATACTCTTAGGTGGATTTTGTTCCTTTTCTACAAGTATGAAAATCCAAAATGTTTTCTCACCCTCTAACAACAAGTTCTTTATTATGGACTTCTCCAATGTAATGAAAAAAGAAGAAATATTTAAATAAAAGTGTACAAATTCCTAGTGCAAAGCGAGGTTTGTTACACAATAGACATATGCATTATCTTCTTTGGGATCACCTTTACAAGACATACAAATGGGACTAATAATCCATTTCCAGTCCACAGAAAACTAAAAGATGACCATTGAACTTGACCGGAGAGTCAATAAAGAGAAATCATTCCGCATAAGTACCGGTAGTACTTACCGGTCACGAAGGTGTGTTGCATCTAGTAAAATGCCATTCTGATAGTCACTGCCTTTGAGGTACAGTAGAGCCACAGACAACTGTGTTCTTGTTGACAATTTCAGGGATCAACGTTCTACTGTAGAAATATCTGATCAAAACTAACTTAAACAGTGTGGCATAAGACTGTAAAAATGTAAAATCCGACCCAAATATTCAAGACAAAGGAAAGAGTGCAATGTCATTTCCGACTAGAACTGATTTGAGTTCCTTCTGAGTAGGATTTCATGAACTATGCGACTAAGTTCAATTATTTCATGCAGAGTATATTCAGATGATGTAGAATATTTATTCTCACAATAAAGAGTGTGGCTTTTTTTCAAGGCAATTATACCAACCCTATTTATCATAATCACTTTCGAACAAAGGAAGCTGTTATATTGGCATATACTTCTGTTACAAAGGAGTCGAATGTAAGAGATTTATATATATATATATATATATATATATATATATATATATATATATATATATATATATATATATATATATGTATATATATATATATATAGTTAAGGCAGCTGCTGATTTCATATCATTCCCAAATTGAAGTAGAATATTTTTTTTTATAACAAAAGACAATGTGAGCATTGGTGTGACTGATCATGTTATCTTTGTTTGCCTTTCCTGTGCCTTTGGATTGTTTCCCCTTACTACTCCCTTTAACCACAGAAGTATCCTGTTATCTTTGTTTGCCTTTCCTGTGCCTTTGGATTGTTTCCCCTTACTACTCCCTTTAACCACAGAAGTATCCTGTTGTCTTTGTTTGCCTTTCCTGTGCCTTTGGATTGTTTCCCCTTACTACTCCCTTTAACCACAGAAGTATCTTGTTGTCTTTGTTTGCCTTCCCTGTGCCATGGATTGTTCCCCTTACTACTCCCTTTAACCACAGAAGTATCTTGTTGTCTTTGTTTGCCTTCCCTGTGCCTTTGGATTGTTTCCCCTTGCTACTCCCTCAAACCACAGAAGTATCTTGTTGTCTTTGTTTGCCTTCCCTGTGCCTTTGGATTGTTTCCCCTTACTACTCCCATTAACCACAGAAGTATCTTGTTGTCTTTGTTTGCCTTCCCTGTGCCTTTGGATTGTTCCCCTTACTACTCCCTTTAACCACAGAAGTATCTTGTTGTCTTTGTTTGCCTTCCCTGTGCCTTTGGATTGTTCCCCTTACTACTCCCTTTAACCACAGAAGTATCTTGTTGTCTTTGTTTGCCTTCCCTGTGCCTTTGGATTGTTTCCCCTTGCTACTCCCCTCAACCACAGAAGTATCTTGTTGTCTTTGTTTGCCTTCCCTGTGCCTTTGGATTGTTTCCCCCTTACTACTCCCATTAACCACAGAAGTATCTTGTTGTCTTTGTTTGCCTTCCCTGTGCCTTTGGATTGTTCCCCTTACTACTCCCTTTAACCACAGAAGTATCTTGTTGTCTTTGTTTGCCTTTCCTGTGCCTTTGGATTGTTCCCCTTACTACTCCCATTAACCACAGAAGTATCTTGTTGTCTTTGTTTGCCTTCCTTGTGCCTTTGGATTATTTCCCCTTACTACTCCCTTTAACCACAGAAGTATCTTGTTGTCTTTTTTTCCTTCCATGTGCCTTTGGATTGTTTCCCCTTACTACTCCCTTTAACCACAGAAGTATCTTCTTTATTCCTCTTCTCGATGCTCATCACATGAACACTACAGGAAAAATCCTATCTCTTTCATTTTCCAGTATATGTATATCGAACTTCAAATTAATTTGATGATAATAATTGGGATATTTTGGTGTCGCTAAAATTTAGCTACTTTTGTCATAAAATGAAGGGTTATTTTTGGTCAGTTAAATTTGAGCCATTTATCTTTATATCATGTTCAAATTCGGCCTACCACCAGACATCTTTACCTAATTTAATCACGTTATGGATAACGATATATACAAGAACCGCAGTATCGTTGTCGCTATGAAAGTTAAAATTAAAAACGTTTCGGCTTAATGTTAGTAATTGATCCGTAGTATCCATCCGTCTAACGTTTACATATTTTGGACGGATTAAATTTGACCGGTTTAATAGACTGGCCAAATTGGCCAAAATTAAACAGTGACCAAAATATATCAGTTTACGGTAGTCAATGCAGTTATAGTAAAACAAGGTGTATTTAACATATTGCCGTCTCATAATAAGTCTGCAGATTGTTTGGTTGTAAGTGAAATGCATAGATGTATGTCATTGTAAGTATTTTAAAAAATTTAGGTATTTCATATATGCAATACAAAGTATTTATTGTGCATTTCTCAACAATATTTCGCACCATTTAAATTCTAATTTCTTCAAAAGCTGAGATAACCATCTTTTTCACAGTGGTTACTCCGAGACTGTTTTAGCTATACATTAAGATTAATTATTTGGCCTTGTTTGATACCACCTTATCTTTCGAAAATATTCATTTATTTTAAATTGGAGATCAACTGATGACAGATATTTTCCACAATCTTTTGAGAATGGGGCCTGGGCCTTTGGAATTGGGAATTTAAGCAACATTTTATTGAAATATAGAAATCCAGAAATATACAAAACTATTTGAAAATACGAGAATCTCATCAAGTTCATTATGATTTGCCTTGAATTGGAAATTTAGACTGCAAATTGGGAAAATGCATGCATTGGAAATTGGCCTTATTTCGGTCGCATATGACAGAGCGGAAAATCCCCGGATGAAGTTTAATTAACAGAAACTATTGACTTAATGTATAGGTTATTTGTTTCGGCCCTTTAACACTTTCACCCCGAAATATCTAAAAGGTATGCTCTATTCCACTGTTTAGACCAGTCTATTGTGGTCTGTAGGGTTGAAAGGGTTAATTTTCCTATGCCTTTGGTATTATGTTTATTAAATTCATTACCAACGGGTCGTTGTCACTACTGGTGGACCGTTCGAGTGCCCGAGGATATAAAGTTCGATAGCACCATTTAAATTCTTCACGAACTAAAATATTCATCTTTTACAGTGGTTATTCTTAGACAGTTTTGGCAGTTTTTTGGCCTTGTATGATACCACCTTCTCTTTCGAAATATACATTTATTTTTAACTGGAGCTCAACTGATGAAAGTCTAATTGACAGAAAGGATCGTCTTGGGCATTTATTTTGGCCCCTTTATTTTCAAAACTATAACTTGTATTGTTTATGATATTGTTTATGGTGGCTGTCAATTTTTATATTGGAGGATGAAAAGTATACTGGCCTTCTGCAAGTAAACTTTTCAAATTCTCTCAAAAAACCAGCGAATCTCGAAACCAGACTCCTGTTGTTGTGGAATAGTACCAATACATTATAATGACATATAGACTTGATATTATTAGTTATATAGTGTTTTACAGGTATGACAGGGAAATTTATCCCACCTCTGGCAAAATAATCGGAATTTGATTGGTTTAGAAGGATACGACATATTCTTGTATCGGGTTACCTATCCACCTGATATTAGTTTTGATATCACCCTCACTTGTGGCGTCACTTTTAGCAGATTAGAGATGTAAACAAACATGATAGACAGGTTTGCTTCGCGCAGCCAAGAAAAAATAACTAAGGTACGGAGTTGCATTAAAAAAATACTTTAAGAAGCAACAAAAAGGCAGGCCTTCGTCGGGATAAATTTGTTATATAGTGTTTTACAGGGGTGATACGGAAATATATTGGGTCCATGAAAAAAAGGTGTATTGGGCTTCGCTTCGCCTCGCCAAATACAACTTTTTTCATGGACCCAATATATTTCCGTATCACCCCTGTAAAACACTATATAATAATAATATTGGGTCTATGAAAAAAGTTGCATTGGGCGAGGCGAATACGAATATCTTCCTACCGATGGCTTGCCTTTTTTTTGCTTCTCAAAGTATTTTTGAATGCAGCTCCGTTCTAACCTTAGTTATTTCATAACTCTGCGAAGCAAACCTCTCCGCTGTGTTCTTTTACATCTCTCGTCTGCTAAGTGACGCCACCCCTGAAGGGTTCCGCACGGGAGATATCAAAACTAATATCAGGTGGATAGGTAACCTGATACAAGAATATGTTGTATCCTTCTAAAGCAATCAAATTACAGATATTTTGCCAGACGTGGGATAAAACATTTTCTTGGTTTGATATCAGTTGATCCTCGTTGATTACTGCTAGGTGCTGGTTTTGCATCCAATGTTTGCTGGACTACAAAATGTAAATAATTTTTTTTTATTCATTGATAATTTCATGGCATGGATACCAAATATGACTTGGGGCGGAGTAACCTTTTTATTATCATAGGTCTATTTCTAGTCACTTTTCGGTTAGGATAAACTTCACGGAAAACGCGTCTGGATACACGAAGGTGCGGTGACAAGTAGGAACGATAACTCTTTCCAGTGTAATTTTAATGTCGTTATGCTTTTTACCTAATATTCAATCTCGTCAGTTTTTGGTTGATGGATACACGATGAGGGCTTGGAATTCTTAACACAGAGGCTATCAAAATATTTAGCTCTCCAAACATCATTATCAACAACATGCTCAGAAAAGTTACATATTTACAGTCGATAACCACATTTTAAGCTGGGCATATCGCCAAAGCCGAAAGTTGGCTATAGCTATCGTCGAGTTCTGCGCAATTGACTTTTGGCGCATATGTGACCTCTGTATTACCGTCAGAATAAACTGCCGGTGCGCAGCGATATAGTGCAGGTATGCCATGTCAAAAATATGTTTTGAATTGTTTCAATATGATGTTTCTATATTGGTTTCACCGCTATGATCTACATTTATTGATAGATACGGAATTTCATCTCAATATAAATTTTAGTAATTGGAAAACGGAAGTTTGTATCTTTCCGAGATTTATCATAGAAGCGGACTAAATTGAACATTATGAATTATAAGGATTTTACTATATCCCTCGATCCTGTGTTTGGTTAGTGCAAGAGTGTAATCGTCTCTTATTTCCCCACTGACACTGAATGTAAAAGTTTTGAACAGTTTTTGATTGATGGATACACAATGAGGGCTTGAAATTCTTAACACAGAGGCTATCAAAACATTATCACCACCAACTTGCTCAGGAAAAGTTACATATTTACAGTCGATAGCCACATTTTAAGCCGGGCATATCGCCAAAGCCGAAATTTGGCTATAGCTATCGCCGAGTTCTGCGCAATTGACTTTTGGCGCATATGTGACCTCTGTATTACCGCCAGAATCAACTGCTGGTGCGCAGCGATATAGTGCAGGTATGCCATGTCAAAAATTGTTTCAGTATGATGTTTCTATATTGGTTTCACCGCTATGATCTAGATTTATTCATAGATACGGAATTTCATCTTAATATAAATTCTAGTAATTGGAATACGGAAGTTTGTATCTTTCCGAGATATATCATAGAAGCGGACTAAAATGGGCATCATTTGGGATATTTAAAACAGGAAATATGTCATGTTTGACATATGTTTTATATAATGTAAGACGTCATTCCATTGGTTCATGAAGTTCATTCAACCAATCTTTGGCATTTTGACTCCAAGCTACCCAGTCAAATATGCCAGAATTTTCCAACGTGACATATATAATTGCAACAAAACCAAAATAGCCTAATATACAAAGGCGCTTGAACGCATAGAGGTGGACAAATTTACGTTTGAATTTTGGGAACGAATATTTTCATCTGTTTATGAGAAACAATTGTCAGTAGAGTGAAATTTTGGGGGTACATTCCTAACACACATGTACCAGTTCCACTTTCGTAAACAAACTTGGTATGCAACAAAGAAATTGTCTGTTTGGCATATATAGATTTAATACTGTATCTTTAATTTGATTTAAATAAAACAATATTTAAGGTAAGCTAAGTTTTCAATGATCCAGATTCTTGGCGTATTTCTTAATGACGTCCACATGCTAACCATTCTTTGCACAGATGGTTAGCTAACAGTAGAAATCTGCATAGCACGTGTCATACTGAAATAAAATGACTATTTTTCTCCGATTCAAGCTTAACCAGTTAGCACATCATTATGTCATTCAGTTATTAAATTCTAAGCGGTCGCTTGATTTTACTCCACGGTAGGCCTATTTCGCGCGAAATGACGTTGTAAACATACTTCGGGGTATTTCTGGCCTGTAGGTAGCCAAGCGAGTCATTCGGAACTCGAGAATTATCCGGATGCTCGTTCTGGGTTTTGGTTTTACACAAATTCCGTGGTAAGAGATTGGAATATGAGAAAACTCACCGAAAAGAAATAATTAGTGACAAATGGCTACATCAGATGATTCATAACTGTGTTGTTACACCACTCTCAAACGATTGTTTAAACGAGGCTGCAGTTAACATATGTAAATAAACGATTGTTGATTATATCTTTCAAGCGTTTTTATTGGCTGAGAATTTAAACTTTGATCCTGCACAACGAATAAAAAAATGGTCGACTCAGAAAATGTTCATCAAGATACATGAGGTTTGTTGCCAGTGGTCGATTGGCGATGTTTATTAATTAATTTGGGAAATAGCGGGTCTGTTATTGAAGTCTTTAACAATATTGTGTTGCCTACATTTGACAAACTGATGCAGTCTGGAAAATTACGACCGAAGCAAGATACAGGTTTGACGTGACCACGGGAGCCTGGGGCGTCGAGCCCCGCTGAAAACTAAGCTGATTTTTGTGAGAAAGTTTGTCACTTTACTAATGGAAGTTCGGTGGTCTCTTCCCGGGGTAACAGGATTCTCTCTTCCACCATTAAAAACTGGCCGCCACCATATAACTGAACAAATGTTGAGTGTAGCGTAAAACACTTCAAAATTCAAATTCAAATTTTCGAGTTTCTAAATGCCAGTGTCAAAATCGTAACTTTCGTTAGGATCTGGTAAACTGTCCAAAGATGCTCCACCACGAGGAATGTCGCGGTAAAACTCGTTATGTACCTCAGATATAATTCCCTTTCCTTCGGATATTGGAAGCAGTGCGGTTAATGTACTTTGCAAATTGTATCCTTCCATCTGTTGTTGCAAATGCTTTTCTGAGTAAAACGGCATGGTGGTCTAGTTAAAAAAAAAAAGATCAGAATGGTTGATTTTGTACCGTGTGAAAAAATTGAAACTGCATTTTTTCGGAATGGAAAGGCATGGATTTTGTTCCAGTGCACGGTCTGTCAATCAGAAGTTTAGTTTCTGTTTGATACTGTCTTTTACGCCAAATCCTCATAGTCATCGTACGATGGTGTGGATCGTCGTTTAGCTTGTCTAACATCTGACACCCACTCACTGGACGCGCAGATTTCCTGACTTCTTGGTTTCAGTTTCTATTGTGGCATGAACGGAACCTCGTTCAAAGTGATAATAGTTGATAGTTGTTATCGACAAATTAACCACAGCGGCATGACACTAATAGGGAGATTGCGTTGCTGTCCAATGAAACTAGCGGAGTAATAGTTACCTTCACCAACGGTCCCCAAAGTTTTGTTATTAATCTACATGTAAATACAAGACACAATTTCATTTGACCCTCTTTTTTGCAACCGACTCCCTGCACATGTTGCAAATGCATTCTTTTGGATACTATGTCGAGATACTAAATCGAACTTTATATGTCGCTAGTTTACGACAGTCGTAAACATCACCCACATTCGACTTTGGTGTTATCAATACTCTATAGAGGTCAAAGTGTAATGTTTTGATTGATCTAAAATTAAGGTAGGCCTAACCATCCCATCTTTTTACAGTAGTTACGTTTAGACGGAATTGGCAATATGTTTTGTTATATTAAATGGCCTTAGAACTCTATATCTATTTTAAATTCAAGCTCAACTGATGACGTCTTATAGACAGAAACGATTATCTATGGCATTTGTTTAGACTTATTTTACAAACTAAAACTTTGGTTTTATGTTTATAAATAGTAAGACATAGGTAAAACCTTTGTAGAGGGCAAAATCATTCATAAGCATTTTAACATGTTCAGTGTTTTATATCACGTAAATGTCTCATTCATTCAATCATTGTTTTAAATAAAATATTAAGAGGCTGGCTTTTTCCTTGATGTTAAAACTTTATGTTTTTATGCTATATATTTTACTCTATCCCCAAATCGTGCAGTTCACATTTAAAACCAGAATGCGTTTCGTGATCGGGTTTTATGTACAAAACTAGTCGTTACGGCCTAGTCCCAGTCTGCAAAACGTTTGCTAGTACGGTAGTTTATTACCTCGTTTGCAATGCGCTTTTACGTAATGACTTTGCAATTCCGACATTTTGTTTATGCCTCGTGCAAATTCCCGATGTGAGCATATTTTTTTTTACTATTAGGGGTACGGGTCCCCGGATGTAGTAGGAATAAAATGTGACCTTCTCTACATATATGAGGGCTTTGCCCTCTATAATATTTATCTTCCTTCTTCTTGTTTCTGTTTTTTGGGTTTTCTTTTGTTGCGCTTTTCAAATTCCCCTTTAGCTTTCTCTGGTTCTTATTGGAAAGGTTTCGTGAATGTATCACAAAAATAAGCAGTCATCATTTTGTACTTGTAGAGTGTGACATTTAAGATTGAACTCTGTACCATAAAAATGTCTCATAGAGCCATTGTCTTTTGTGTTTACTGAGTGAATATAAATTATTTGTGTAGCATATTTCAAAATCACACGTCTTTGTAAAAAGCGCATATTTTCTGTATTGATTGGCATGTCGTGTTCCAATTTTATTCCTGTTTGATACCGTTTTTTATGTGAAATCTTTATATTCTACGGAAGCGTAATCGGGCCACCATAATTTTTTTTCTCGTTTTCCAACTTTTTTCTTGAAATTTCCAACATTTTTTCTCGTTTTGCGACTTAAAAGTTGGCTTTTCCAACTTTTTTATTGGAATTTCCAACTTTAAAGTTGGCTTTTCCGACCTTTTTTTTTTTGGAATTCCCAACTTTTTTCTTGGCTTTTCCAACTGTTTTCTGGACTTGTCAAGATTAACATAAATAAGGCCTATATTTATAAACAGGCACTCGGACAGAGTGTATTGAATAAAGTGCATCTGTAATATAGTTTTCAATTTTAAGATACCGTGTAAAATATCACAAAACGGTACAATTACTGATTAGCAATCGGGCGATTCTTCGCTAAGATGGTGGAGTTAAAAGGAAAATGATGATACATCTACATCGAAACTACCCTGAGAGACTATGGTAGTGAGTCATGTTACCTGAAATTGTGCATACATTCGGTGAAATGTAGCATTGATACAAATAAGGTAAACATTTGGAACACAATGAATTATTTAAAACCGTAGTTTATCAAATGAATGCATTTTAAGTTTCTTTTCGATATGATTCTTAAATTTTATGTTGCTCAAAGCCTTACATAACTTCAGGGGACGACTTTTTTGGGACAGCATTGCAAATTCAACTCAGATTATCTATTTTCAGTACGTCACAAGACAGAATATTTATTATCCTTTTAGTGACAGATTTTTTCAGTTGCTTTGCCTTTGTGATCAAGATTGTAGTATAACGTAGTGGCAGATCTGGACATGTTCAAAGGATTGACATAAATATATACTAACTCATAACTCGGTTACTGCACATAAGATTAATTAACACGTATCTTTTAGTGATTTTATCAGCACCCAGAAATGAAACTAAGCCTCCAACTGCCCAAAAGAAGATTATCTAAACAAACATAATGCATATGAAATAAATGTTAGGGAGTATTCTCCCCCGGAACCTTTTTATTATGATTTTACAAGGCATAAAAAGTTTATTTTTGGCTTGCAGGCACTAAATTGTGGCACCTTCATTCTTCAAAAATATTCCATTGTCAAACTAATTAACTCTGAAAACAAAGAGAAATTCGGCAGACATAAGCTTAATGCTCCATTATTTCTTTATGTAATACAGATACATATTGTTTTTTATTTTTTTGATAGGAATGAAGATTTAACTCGTACAAAGTTTCAAAGTCAACAATAAAGTTGGAAAAGTCAACTTTAAAGTTGGAAATTACAAGGAAAAAGTGTTGGAAATTCCAGGGAAAAAGTTGGAAAAGCCAACTTTAAAGTTGGCAAAACAAGAAAAAAAAGTTGGAAATTCCAAGAAAAAAGTTGGAAAAACCAACTTTAAAGTTGGAAATTCCAAGAAAAAAGTTGGTAAAACGAGAAATAAAAAAATTAAGGTGGCCCTAATACGTTTCCGTAATATTCAAACACATCATTCGTTTTTAAAATTGTTTTAGATAGTATGCTGGTTTGGTTCGTTTAGCTGTATTACAGCTGACATCCACTTACTGGACACGAATATATCTTACTTTTTTGGTTTCAGTGGTGGCATGGACGGATTCTGTTTTTATTTGTGAATGACCTCGTTCAAAGTAATAATGGTTGATAGTTTTTATAGACAAATTAACAAAAGCGTACGAGGACATGACAGTAAAAGAGAGATAGCGTTGCTGGTAGCAAACTAGCACTTGTAAAGAAAATTAACACATACTAACATTTTAATCATAGAGAATTCCTTTCACAATTTATTCATCACGGGCGTTTTATGTACCGTTTAGGATACTCTTGTTAATGGTGGGGGAGAGAATCGGGTTACATCAGACCCGGAAAGAAACAACTTACTTCCAGCGGGACGCGAACCCGCGATAACTATAGGTTAGATACTCCATGGTTTAAAGCGCGATGCTCTAACCACTCGACCACGGAGTTCCCTCCCTTATGAAGAGCTGATGAAAAGGGATATAGTCAAGAAAGATAACTCGTATATCGACAGTGCGAATTAAATGTCAAACACACACACACACACACACAAATACACATGTTTTGAAATTTGTATATTTTTAGACGGGATACTTCGCTGCTATATTGTTATATAATTTACCAGTACAACTATATACAGAGAGGTCAGTGTATGTAACTTTTACATACAAAACATTCAAACGGTACTAACTACTAAGTGAAAACGCGTAATGGGGCCTCCATTGCCGAGTCTCTAACGTCTGGACTGTGACTGGAACCTAAGCTGATTTTTGTGAGAAAGTTGGCAGTTTACTTGCGAAAGGCCGATGGTCTCTTCCCGGGTACATTGTAACCGGATTCTCTCCTCCACTGTGAAAACTGACCATCACCATATAACGGAAAAGTTTTTAGTGTGGCGTAAAACACTTCAAAATAGATAAAAACCGCGTAACAAAATAAACACTTTTTCTAGACATCACAATCTAGGGATTAACCCCCAATCAAGAATCTTTCACTCATACGGAGACGTCACCAAATGCCGGTTAAAGGCTTAAAATTTTGGCCTATGCTCGGCACTTGTGGCCATTGAGCGGTGAGGGTTCTTTAACTTTCCGACACCTAATGTGACACTGGACCTGGGTTTTTACGGTCTCATTCCAGAGGACAAGAAACCAACCTGTCGCCGGCTGGACTCGAACTCACGATCAAGACTCTAGCGCGCTTCCGACTGAACCAGGCCGGCTCTCTAGGGATGTTACTGAATGCTATTAATAATCAATATTATATCTAATGCATCAAAGAAGTGTGGTGTAAATGCCGTAATGTGGACGTATGCGGTAGATAATCTGATAAAAAAAATCAATACATGCCAAAAATGGCTAAAACTAAATTTATTTGTCACGAACGACATATAAACACTAGGGCGACGAACCTCTGTATAGTGGCTGGTTCGAACCTTATTTTGGGATCTTAAGCCGATTATGTTAGTGAGATTGCTACTGTGCAGAGGTCGGTGGTCTCTTTCCAGGAACACTGAACTTGAGTTTTATCCCCATGAACCAGATTTTCATCAAATGAATGAAAAGTGTTGTCCGTGGTAACGCAAGGAAACAAAAATAGATAAATAAAATGTAACAATGATACTTTCACATTACGGAAGCGAATCCAGGTCAAAAAATGAATATGCAAGAATGAACGATTAAGAAAGGCCAAGAGTGAATTTGGAAAGAACAAATGAAGTTGGCATTTCAGGCGAGTGTTTGGCGAAGGAAAAGTCATGATCCGTCTCTCAGTGTCGCGGATAAACTCTTTCAATTTTAAAATTTTCACCAGTTTGGTTTAAACACTGATGGTTTTGTGGTAGAGCGTTCAACTCGCAAGCAGGGAGTTCCACGATCGAATCCCGGTAAAAAAGGTAGTGACTGTTTCTATGCCAAGCGCTCAGCTTTAGAAGTGAGAGTAACTTTAAACCTATGCCCTGTGTGACGGCGCGCACGGCACGTTAAGAAACCTCAAGGCATTAGCATATGTCCATAGCACAGAGCAAACTTTCAGGTACTTCATATACATCAGGAGACGTCTCCATCATCAATAGTGAAAAAAATCCTCGGCTGGACGTAAATCAACTATGTAAATAAACGATCAGCTAGTCTATCCTCTCGATTTGTAGACAAAGAACGGTAACTCTATTTACCATCACATACGTTTGTTTTTTGTTTGTTTATTGTTGTTTAACGTCCCACTCAAGAACATTTCACTCATATGGAGACGTCACCAAATGCCGGTAAAGGGCTTCAAATTTTGGCCTATGCTCGGCACTTACGGCCATTGAGCAGTGAGGGTTCTTTAACGTGCCGACACCTACTGTGACACGGGACCTCGAGTTTTACTGTCTCATCCGAAGGACAGGAAACCAACCTGCCGCCGGCGGGACTCGAACTCACGACCTCACGATCCAGAGTCGAGCGCGCTACCGATTGAGTCAGGCCGGCTCCCATTACATACGTACACTTCAAATAAGATATGGGATAGTTATATGACACCAAAATCACAATAATTAGTTAAACTTAAGTTTTTCACTAGTTAAACTTAGTTTTTTTTCTTTAGTTAATGCGAATTTCCAGAAAAACCAGGTTTAACTCATTAATGTGACTTTAGCTTTGCAATGTGAATTAACTAGAAAAAACAGGTTTAATGTAATTTTGACGCAGTTATATTTTCTCAGTAAAAATTGGTTTTTCGAGACTTAATTCGAGGTTATCAGAAAATTATATGCTCATTCGTTGTTTTGTAACGAAAATTCAATTGCTACACGCTCGACTGTCGTTGCTGCCAATTTCGGATTCCGGATCTTTCGGATGAGACACGTAAAACTGATTAACTTTTTCTGTTACACTGATATTTCGCGACGACCTTACTTTACATATTCATCGTTTCAGACATGTTCGCAAATACCGTAAATTGTAATATTTTGGCCATTGTTTAAATTTGGTCACCCTATTTAAATGGCCAAAATTAAACCGTTCAAAATATGTATACATTGTTTCTGCCGGTGCTTTTTTTAAAAATGTTAAATATTTGAGTGTTTTGATGAACAAACAATGGTTTTTTAAAATAACACTCTGTAAATGTTAATCTTAATTAAGTACTGTCTGGCATATCAGTTCAAATTATTCGGTATTTTTTAATATTTTAATATTTCAACCACCTGGAATGTTTAATTATGGTATGACCAAGGTTTGATGGTAGGCCAAATTTAAACGTAAATGTAAATGGTCAAAGTTTGACTCCAAAAAATATCATTTTATGACAAAAGTGGCCAAATTTTAGCATCGCAAAAATATCCCAATTTACGGTATATGAATTTGCAATTTTAAAGCCATTGAAATACTGTAATATTGCGAATTGCAGGCAGTAAAATTAAGCATGTATACAAACAGAGACACACAAGTTGAAGAGTAAATGTATGTATTTATTACTTTTGTCATGTTAATTTTGAGCAATAAAAGGATTGGTGCGTACAATGATGTACATTAAAAGGCATTGTAAAAACTTATCAAAAGTAAAACAGTGTTGAAATATACATGAACTCTTGCGGATTGTTTTTTTTCTGTCATCGAGGTATGACAAAATAAAAAATTTGTGCACTCTGTGTTAAAAGCGGATTGTCACTAAAGAATGTACGTCACCAAATTTTTGGCCTATGCTCGGCACTTACGGCCATTGAGCAGTGAGGGTTCTTTAACGTGCCGACACCTACTGTGACACGGGACCTCGAGTTTTACTGTCTCATCCGAAGGACAGGAAACCAACCTGCCGCCGGCGGGACTCGAACTCACGACCTCACGATCCAGAGTCGAGCGCGCTACCGATTGAGTCAGGCCGGCTCCCATTACATACGTACACTTCAAATAAGATATGGGATAGTTATATGACACCAAAATCACAATAATTAGTTAAACTTAAGTTTTTCACTAGTTAAACTTAGTTTTTTTTCTTTAGTTAATGCGAATTTCCAGAAAAACCAGGTTTAACTCATTAATGTGACTTTAGCTTTGCAATGTGAATTAACTAGAAAAAACAGGTTTAATGTAATTTTGACGCAGTTATATTTTCTCAGTAAAAATTGGTTTTTCGAGACTTAATTCGAGGTTATCAGAAAATTATATGCTCATTCGTTGTAAATGTAAATGGTCAAAGTTTGACTCCAAAAAATATCATTTTATGACAAAAGTGGCCAAATTTTAGCATCGCAAAAATATCCCAATTTACGGTATATGAATTTGCAATTTTAAAGCCATTGAAATACTGTAATATTGCGAATTGCAGGCAGTAAAATTAAGCATGTATACAAACAGAGACACACAAGTTAAATGTATGTATTTATTACTTTTGTCATGTTAATTTTGAGCAATAAAAGGATTGGTGCGTACAATGATGTACATTAAAAGGCATTGTAAAACAGTGTTGAAATATACATGAATTTGTCACTAAAGAATGTACGTCGTTTGTTTTTCTTTTGTTGTTGTTGTTGTTTTGTTTTCTCATACCTCGATGACAGAATAAAAATGAAAAACAAACCTTATAATTTAATTCGACAAACTTTGTCATAAATGCAAATAAAAAATAAAGTGTTTCACTAATCTGCCGTTTCTTTATGGACAGACACCACCAAATATTTTCCCATAGGCCTCAATGCTAATTTACAAAACTTCAGGTCACTGTCACTCCCATGTTTATTATATCTGGGTCAAATAAGTACACTGTGGTGAAAGATCAATATTTTTGATAACAAAATTTGCAATCAAAAGTATTTGCCGTTGCATTTTTACTTCAAATTTTCACTTGTTTACAACTCGTAGTATTCCGCACCAAAGGAAAATATCTATTCTCATATGACCCCTCCCTTTCAATTTTCAGCCGTCAACCCTATAATTTCCAAAGTACTACCAATTATTTCATGTATCTTTTTTATCACCTTTATTTCACTTATTAATGGCAAAACTAATTTTTTTCATTTAATGACCAATCAGATCACTGGGCTCATTTTACCCTCCGCACAACTTTGGGTGTCCAAAATGTCTGCGCCCCATGTTGTAAACAAAGCTGGTGTTTTTCCTATAGATATATCCAAAAACATTGCCAAAAATAGTCATTTTGCATTTTTTTTGGAAATCTCACTAACTGTATTAATAATGAGGATGGGAACCCAACCTGAAGAGAAACACAGTCTATAATGTGTCACACCCCTACCTCTCAATCCCATTCATTGATATTAACAAATAAATGCATTATATGAAGAAGTTGTCTGTTTTTCTTTCATGATTTTCATTCAGAATTGTTTGTAAAAATACTTCATTATTTTTGAATGATTTCATACCATTATTTACCAATATTGACCATGATATCAAATAAGGGTAGACGGTACCCCTTAATAATGGAAAAAAAGTGACAAAATATACCATTTTCTTCACAAAAAACTTTAAATTTGGATCATTGCTTAATGAGCATGGAACCAATTAGGCACCAGAAGTAAAGAAGAATTTCTGAAGCTCACTTAAAAGTAAACCATGTCATTTTTTTATATCATCAAATTGCTTTTATTGACAAGGAATGAAGTAATAAAAGTGTAAAAACTTCTTGGAGGGGATACCCTTACATACAACACATTTCAATAGACTTATTTTGTTCATTTATATAAAATATGTTATGTAATCATTTTCAGACATGTCCATGTTTTGTTTTCATCCCTTAATTACAGTCTCATGATGTAAGTAATTAAATACAGAGGGCAGATAACTGAGTCTGACTTTAAAATGACTGACACTTAAATGGTGCAAAATGATAGTCAAATTGCTTTTTAAAAGGATATGACATATGTATAGTTCTGTTTCAGATGATAAAACTAAGTCAAATTTTAATTATACTAAGTTTTGAAACCAGTAAAAAGTCAATATCAGGTGTTTAATTTTTGTCTGGTATGACCCCAAGAGAGTGTTAAGTGACATTTGCTGGAAGGGGGGGGGGGTTGTGAAAAAAGGTGATTCAAACAAAAAATGCATGACTGAAAATTTAGAAAACTTATGAAAACATGCAACTTGAATGAATATTAGATGAGTTAATACAGAAAAATATATAATTCATACTTTTATAATTATCTTTACAGGTACTTGAGTATGATAATTAGATAAAAATCTCTTATTGGACAATATTTCCTGGATTAAAAAAAAAATTGAAATATTCCTTCTACAGGTTAAAATGTTGATAGATTATGAAAAAAAATGTTAAAACGCCCTATTTCTAAAGAAATTTTTTATTTACAAATTATCTATTACCCAAATTTAACACAATATGACCTAACCACAATATGGAAATTTTTGTGTACAGATCAGCATAAGGGGGGGGGGGGTATTTAAATTAATTTCCATACTGTTTACAGTGTATATGGCATGATGAAATATTTTACTGATGAGACTTAAATGCTGAAATGCAGTTTAATACAATTTTCTTAAAAATGAGATGGTTTTTATCCTTCAGATGCAGTACATATATACAGCTAAAGGTACAAAATACACTGCATGAGTAAAATGACATGGTCCAATATGTAGATTTTGCCCTCAAAAGAACAAAATCAACCAGTCTTTACCTCAAAAAGGTCTGATTTTAATTCAAATGAGTTAAAATTTACAATAGAAAAATCATTTCAAATATATTTTGCTAAAATTAGTCACTATGCATAACCATAACTATATGATTTTTTTTATAAAAGAACATGTGCACGTTTGTAGGAGAGGGTGGGGGTATACTTGAATTTTCCAAGAACAGATGGAATTTTTTGACCAATAAATGATAAAATATTAGTTCTAGGTGTAATATAAAACATACAGATAAAATTAAGAGAGCTCAATATGCAACAAATGCATAATAATGTGTGTAGAGGCAGCACACCTATTAAATTTGCACCTTGTGGACCCCCAACAGGTGCCCCATTTCATAGAGACCCTCAGATCTGTTTAAAAGTATGAGTAAAAGTGAATGAATTGCAATTTAGGTGATAAAATGAGAGAAATGGCTTATTTTAAGGCTTCATCCAGCCTACATGTGTCAAATGTGAATTTCTCTATAGGACAGACACCACCAAATATTTTCCCATAGGCCTCAATGCTAATTTACAAAACTTCAGGTCACTGTCACTCCCAAGTTTATTATATCTGGGTCAAATAAGTACACTGTGGTGAAAGATCAATATTTTTGATAACAAAATTTGCAATCAAAAGTATAGGTTGCCGTTGCATTTTTACTTCAAATTTTCACTTGTTTACAACTCGTAGTATTCCGCACCAAAGGAAAATATCTATTCTCATATGACCCCTCCCTTTCAATTTTCAGCCGTCAACCCTATAATTTCCAAAGTACTACCAATATTCATGTATCTTTTTTATCACCTTTATTTCACTTATTAATGGCAAAACTAATTTTTTCATTTAATGACCAATCAGATCACTGGGCTCATTTTACCCTCCGCACAACTTTGGGTGTCCAAAATGTCTGCGCCCATGTTGTAAACAAAGCTGGTGTTTTTCCTTATGGTAGAACGATCACAGCTATATCTTCTAACGGAGCTTTTGCTCATAAACAGGATATGACGTAATTCAAGGCCAGCATCACGTGAAGTATAAGCGTCCAATAGGAATTCAGAAAAGGAACGCTCAAGTAGAATTAAGTTAAATACCATTATACAAATATAAAATATTCGCTATATGTTTGGATTTTCTTTACGAATTTACGCGAAAATTAAAGTCGCGAAATAAATGTGATTAGTAGTATTTGATTGTTTATTACGGGAAGGTGTGACGTCACTGAAAGCATGCTTTTACTCTTTCAGGCTGTAATCAATTTCTTTTCAAAGTGAATAACTTTTTGGGGGATAAACTTTATTCAATTTTCACAGCGGATACCTTTTAGTGATTAAATATGGTAATGTGAATTGTCGTTAGTCCAATCTTTACACAGAGAAGTAACATCAGCAATTATCAAAGATGTCGTCTGCTCAGCAGGTCTAAGTGTATTTCCTGGAGCGAAATCCACAAATCTTTCATTAATATTTCATCAGTTGTACTTTCCTAATATTTGTACATTTTCTTTGTTCATTTTTCTTTATTCAAATGCATGTACATATTATATGTATATGCACAATTTCTGTTGTGTACATAAAATTTGTCAATATGTTTAGAATATATTTGTGGTGATTTTAAAAATCTTGTTACATTACAAAATCGGTCAAGCTCTAGCATTTAGAAATAAAAAAAAAAACCTATTATAATTAAATTTCTAAATACATTGTTACATTCTTCGCGCGTTCTGGACAGGATGTTCACAACTACAAAAGCTTCTAAGGGAATTACATTCTATATAAACTGCGAAAGATTTCCAAACATGTAGGACAAAATGAGTGAATTTGCTAGAATCTGACACTTTTATCACCATCATATTCACATTTCTGCTGAAAAGTTTTGCCAGTGTGAGGAATATCTGTGGTTATCTCACACATTGCGTGAAAGATATTGTCAAACTCAGAGAACGGAGTGATATCTTTGACAAGTAGTGCGTCATTTGTGTACAAGCAACAAACTGTAGATCGGTTAGTGTATGTTTTAACCATTGATTTACATTCGACGAGCGAGGACAAATTTATTTGTTTTAGGGATGGAATATAACTAATCTGTAATGTCATCAATCCGTACACCAAACGTTTGCCAGTATATTATATTAATGTCGACTGTGGAAAAAAAAACCGAAACTATATCGTTCATATAAGATAACTACCTTCCCCCCTCACCAAAAACAAAAATGAATAAATAAATAAAAACTAATTTATATATTTGTTATTCGTTTATTTATCTTGGTATTAAGAACATGAAACCTTTTACTACAAAATAGCACTGGTATTTCAATTTGTAGATTTCAATTTCAAATTGTTGTTCATGATTACTAGAGGACCGTTCCAAACTGAGCCCAACATTTCCCAATCAGCAATAGAGTTACGGTTTAAGTATCAGTTGCATATGACAAAACTTGAGCTCTGTAGTAGAATATAATATTTATATAATCTAAAACCCGATATATACGTGACACGGGACCTTGTTTTAAAGTCTCATCCCAAAGATGATTTGATTTTCATTTATTATCCTTGGCATTTTTATGTCTTTTGTGGGACCTGGAGGGCATCTACGTTAACGAAGAAATGGTCGTCACTGTGACAGAGCTGTGTATGTGACATATACCGAACAAAATAGCATTAGAACTGTGGAGGAATGATAACCAAAGATGTTCTGTTTCATGTGAAATTGACACATGTTATTTATTTCATATATTGACTGAAGGTAGAATAATTCATTAATACATAGAGCTGTGTATGTGACAGATACCGAGTAAAATAGCATTAGAACTGTGGAGGAATGCTAACCAAAGATGTTCTGTTATCATGTGAAATTGACACATTTTATTTATTTCATATATTGATGTTTACTGAAGATAGAATCATTCATTAATATGCTATATAAAATCTTTGTTTTGTTTTGACATTGTCAATTGTAAAAACAGACCCAGCATAATATGACTACAATAAACACAGTTTTGTTTAGTAACAGTTAAAGGGTCATTGACTGAAATTATCAAAAATATTTCGATTTTGTCTGCTTTTACTACGTGTACTTGATGTACAATAACAAATAAATTGTAAGGTTGAATTAATGCACGTGAATAATTACCAGACTGGGTTGTCGAGCAATTTTCACAAAATATTTAGGAATTTAGGAATTTTTATGCCTGTGCATGTCTCTTTTTTCTTATTTGTACATTTATCTAAGTAGTAAAAAAAAAGGAAAGATTTTTTTGGGGACCCACAGCTAATGCCACTTTAAAAATCCTACAAATTTGTTTTCAAAACCAGTTATTACTTCTGTGGTTATGTTGAACACGTATAGAACTCTTAAAGTCACAGATACCAAAGTATTAATTTTCAGGATGTCCATGATACAATAGACAAATCTTAAGATCATTGGACAAACACGTACATCTAGAAATCTAGAGATGGGATCAGGTGCTCTGTCGACCGGTCAAATCCCGAGAAGTAAAAATAGACGCAGTGTATATTTTCACCTATGTGATATTTCGATATCCAACTCTACTGATCTGTTTCAAGTCAATATCGTACGTAGCATAATACTTGTTCTTTTTCCTAACTGTACTGTCTACGATATTCATATTCCAAAAGCAACATATCCTTATGAATATAAGTCTACATTCCATAAACCTCCAGACATACAACCACGGATTTATAAAACTGTTCAAGAGAACTAATGCTCCGGCAAAACTGGTGGAAGCTGCAAACTGAATCCTCGATGTGTAATTCCATATGACGATTTGAAAGTTAATGAGAATTGGTAAATAAAATGCGATGAACATTCCGATAATGATTGAAGACTTTATTATGACCTTATGACTCTGTCGTGAGCGTATCGCTTCTTTTTGTCCCAAGTTGAGCGTCTTATCTCTCCCGTATCTGGTGATACTGTAGACAAAATATGTATAAATACATAAATTTGTGAATAAGACAAACCAACATACATACGTTATTGTACTTGTACCTACGTATCCTATTATCATAACAAGAACACACGACTTGTAATTTTCAAATCCGTCAATGTAATTGAAAAAGGCCATTGACATCCCCATCAGCCATAGGACAACACAGAGTCCATAGAATCTTCCTTTGGAAACGTAAGGTAAGTAACGTACCGTAAATAAAAGAGAAAATAATCGGTCCAAGGAAAACGCAGTGATCGTCAGAAAAGACACATTGGACGCCGTGGCATATAGTTGGATAAATAAACGGCATATCAGTTTGGAAACATCGTAATAGAGAAAAGAATCAAACGTCAATAGTACACCGTTTAAAATGTCCGTGACTGCTAAGTTTAAAGACAAAATCCGAATTTGAAATATCATTTTTCTGCATGTTCCCAAAGTCATTAAAGCAAGAGCATTAATCAATACAATTGATAGTCCGGAGATGAGAGTAAATACTTTCAGTTGTAAAACAAGATGTTTAAACTCGTGCGAAGATGTTGTAAATACACTTGTGTTGGATTCGTTCATTTTTAAAACTATCTCTAAATACAGTTTATATCCATTCCCTCATATGATTTTATTTTTTCCATGTTTCATTGAATCTGTGTGACCTTTTGACATTTTAGTACGATCACAACCATTGGTTGAGGGATGCAATTTCCATCAAATTAACATACTCGCACTAATGAATGTATGTTGATGCGTTATATTTATCAGTGTTGTCCTTTTATCAGATTTGAATCAAATGCAGTCGTATAAAACCGGTGAATTAGTTTACCAATTAGGAAGCGAATACAATATGTTCATGTTCTTCAGTTGAAATCATTTCTGTATTCATATAGTTACTGTTTTGTTTTGGATCCAACATATGTTGCTCAATAGAATCACCTGTCTTTGAACTCTTTTACTGGACATATTAAATGATATTTCACAGATTGCCAGTAAGGTCGACATTTTATTTTCGCGAAATATTTTCTTTTTGATAAATAATTGACAAGTTAAACAAACCTATATCGACATCAAATAATATCAATAACCGAAAGAGTTATAAAACAGCATTTTAATGCATGGATTTCTATCATTTGTATACCGGACTCGCAGTTGTTCACTCCATGCATCTTGATATACTGGTGCGATATCTAAACCATGCAGTGGATGGCACTTGTCCAGTCAATAGAAATATAATATGTTTTGACGGGATTCTGCAAAAGCGCACTTTTAGGTACAGGCGTACTCATGTCAAGCTATATTATCAGGTCTTGGTCTTCTTTACAGAAAACCGCTTGACGTATTCTCGTATTCAGAAAAATAAATTTGCATTTGAAATATACCGTGTTCGATAACCGGTATCAGCTCAGTCCTCTGACTTAAAAGTACAATGTAATTATTTCCTAGCGCTTGTCATAAGAAGTGAAAGGCACATGTTTTGGCATTCCATTGATGCGAGTCTGTAGCAAAGGTTAAAATTTATGTCGTATCTCCTATAGTTGTTGACGCTTCAATGTAAGTGAAAAATATTTTCGATGGAACATCAACAATCATAAAACCAAACTATACTACTGCAGCGTTGTCTCGGTTTGACATCTGTATCATGTCCTCTGAATTTGGTTTTAAATGACATTGATAGGCTACCCTCATGCAGTGTGATATCATTAACATCAATAGAAATATCCTAATAGTTACTACGTGGTAACAACAAATGCATTAACTGTTTTTAATTTTAATTAGACAGTTTGCCAAAAAGCGTTCGATCCGCAAGCAAAGGATCCCGGTGTCAGTTTATACCCAAATTGGTAGTGACTGTTCCTTCGATAAGCGCTCACCATTTGAAGTGAAAGTAACGGGTCTTTCAGGAGTCCAATGTCACGGCAGGCATTGCATGAAAAAGAATCCTAATTGAATTGATGTCAGTTCATAGCGCAGGTCAAACTTTATGGCACTTTATGCTGGTGACATTTAGGCCCTAGATAATGGTAAAATATTCTTGGCGGAATATAAAACAACATCAAAATAAACAAACAAAATCAATTTCGCTTGTACGTTGAGGTTGTTGTAAGTTTCATAGTATACGCTTGATACTGATTTAATTAGTTTTACTTTGCTCTTTGTATTTTATGATGTGACAATAGGTCTAGTATCGTTCGACGTTAGAAGTCAATGAACGTGAAATAGATCACACACAAGTACGTGCACAATGGTGATCTATTTTTGATATGATTATACATATCTTTTAAACGATCGGTTATGGTGAATTCTATAGTATCCATGGTTTGCTTCTACCAAGTATGTCATTTGCACTCTACTCCCTGTGGGAGTCGCAGAAAAAGAACACCAAAATGAAACTTAAAATACCATATAATAATGTGATTTATTGATGTCAACAAGCCTTTTTGGACACCACATTTCCTCAATTTCCCAACAAAATAATCTGAAACATAACGTTTCTCATGTTTATAGTTATTTAATGTATTAATCATTTAGCATATTATTTCATCGATTCTTGATAAATATGCTATTTAACGTGATCTTGATCTACATAATTATATCGAATGCTTTATTTTTCCTATATTATTCATAACTTTTATGATTTTATCAGTAAAAAGTATGTTCCGGGAAGAGAGATATTATATATTATACACTGTCGAAAACTGTATCCACGTGCTTGAAACCACATAGCGAATTCGAAAAAAAGACTGATAATCGGTCTCAAATAAGATAATATTGAACCTCTCCAAAACGATCGGGTTTGAGAAGTCGGGTTTTGTTTTTTGTTTTTTTTTTTTGCAAAACTATAACTTTGGTGTTATGTTTATGATATCTACACATCTACTGGGCGTTAAGCTGGCAGAGTAAGCAATGTGTTGACGATCTTATAATTTTATTAAATAAGCAAATCAACATGCGAGATTTGTGTACTAGATCAAGATAAATGTAGACAGCTAAGCTTGATTTGACAAATGTCTTTATAATTGGTTTATGACGTATGTGTTAATGTGTAAATCTTGATTCCGATATCAATCGCATCGCACTTAGGATTTCACGAGTCTAATTATTTAGCACAATTCTTAATTGAAATAAGTTTCATTTTATCTTTATTGATCAACAGATTGGAAGTGTGAATTTATTAATTATTTTTGTTGATCATAATGAGGATATATTGGAATGTATTATACAGATGGCGTATACGTATATATATATATATATATATATATATATATATATATATATATATATATATATATACATGTCTATATATATATATATATATATATATATATGTGTGTGTGTGTGTGTGTGTGTAACTGAAAGCTCGTAATATAATTGAAAACATAATGAGTGCGTCCAATTTACCTTTTAAAAAGTCAAACTTCCACGAAAAATAATGTTGAGGGGGTAGTCCGTGGTTGTGTGGTTTGAGCATAGCGCTTTAAACCATGACTTCTAACTCTCACCGCTTGTCAGGGCAGGATCGAGGCCTACTGGAACCTTAGCTGATTTGGTGAGAAGGTTAGCCAATTTACTTTCAGAAGGTTGGTGGTCACTTCCCGGATATAATGTATCAGGTTCTCTCCACCTTAAAACTGAAACAAACATTGTTGTGTGTTGATTGTGACGAAAAAACAAACAAGATGGCTGATCTTGTCTTGTACACTATGACTGATCCAACTAGATAAAAAATGGTGAAGTTTTAATTATCCGTATGTATTGGCATCTGACACATCTAAAAGGTGAGTGATTATTCATAGATATGTGACTAACCTCTGTTTTCTGGTCACACCCACAGTAAATCCGTAATAAAATCAATACAAACAAATACAAACACATTCATTCATTCATTAATTCATTCTTATTTAATAAAAACAATATCCTAAACTATTGTATCATTCTTGTATTCTGATATTGATCTTTTCTCCACAAATCTCTGCAAAATAAAACAATATATATATATATATATATATATATATATATATATATATATATATATATAGTTAAATATTTATCCTCCAGAATATTTCAACAACACTATTACATAATTATACATTTTTTTTTCTTTTTATTTAAATGTGTATTTAATTGTAATTGTCACCACTGTTCTTATCAACAGATTTATCGTAATGAAATAAAAACATCTAAAAAGATTTGTCAAATGTGTAAAACTCATAGTGTTACAATGTAAATCGCTTTATTATATTACCAGCAGATCTGTACTCATATAATAGGGACGCTCTGCTCCATCATTTCTCTCGCAGTCCTCACAGAAGCAAATGAAAATTGCATCGATGCATGCCTATGAAACATCAGAAATAATAGTCTTAACAAGACAAGACAATATAACATCTGAATATGTACAAGCGTAAAAATAGCTTATTGACAAACGATGGTCGTCCATAAAGTTCGACAAGTTCAAGGAAAAATGATATTACGATCTACTAAGAAACATTCTAATTTACATAAGAAACATTTAATTCATGGTAAGATAAAAAATCTCAGATACTAAAGTATAAATCTATAGGATGCCCAGGATATGGATACAAATCTTGTAAAAACGGACAAACACGGACTTCTGGAAACCAAGATATGGGAGCAGGTGCCATGGAGGAGTAAGCATCCCCAGTCGACCGCTCACAACCGCCATGAGTCCACAGTAAAGTCCAAATGAAATACTTGAGGAACATTTGGTACAGATGTCTCAACAACCACCAACGAAAAGGCAACTCAATATTTCATTTAGTGAAACAGAGTAATCGCAAACAAGACTATTATACCGACCGTTAAATTTGCGGAACGTTGACATCAAACGCGGTTTCCGATATCCCTGTGTCAATAATTTGTCAGCGAGTAGTTTACATCTCTATATGAAATGCTCATATGTTGAACCCGCCCTGACATATCGGATCATTTGTTAAATATAAACTCCATATGCTGATGACTGTGGGATATTACTACTTAAATGTGGAAAATTTACGATGGGAAAGCCGAAATCGTCGCTTTTATACGAGAAATAGGCACTTACACAATAATTGTCATAAGGATTAATACGAGGGTGGGTTGTATAGGTCACATGAAGCAGTCAAATATATATACACAAATATAGATCTAATAATATATACAAATAATGATTTAAAAAATCCTACAAGTAACGATGTTTGTTCACATTATTGTTGTTTACGCCATTTTTCTGTCATACGATGTCGGTCAGTTTTGAAATATGGCGGTGAAAACCACCCAGTTACAAAGCACCCTGGTAAAGACCAACGGTCTCCCATTTGATCAGCCTAGTTCGAACCTGCGCTGGCTAGCAATGATAAACTTCATGGTTTGAAACCTGATGCTCTGACTACTTAGCCACGTTCCTTAAAAACAATACAGATACAACATTTTTATAATTACCTCGTAAACGCCAAGAAATGAATTGGCAATGATAAAGACAATGATGCATGCAATGGTTATGGGTAGCCAGGTATAAAATACGTCTGCTTTTTCCTGCAATATAACATGTCATATTTAGACGTCATCATCATCATCCAGAGTGAATTTCAATAAAATTACATTTTACTTAAAACATCCAGCATTAAAATGATGCAATTAAATGCAGAATTTGGCGATTTGGTAAAGATACAAGAGGCCCATGGGCATCGCTTACCTGAACTGTGTTGGTATTTTACAAGTCTGGAAATCTCAATTTACAAATTATTATAACACTCCTTGGGAGTGGAGGATACCTAAAATGAATGAAAATAACAAAGTCCGGAAAGACGTTAAAAACACGTCAAAAATTAATTTTCCAGTTTATTAAAAACGCGAAATTGAATCATACATCCGTGTAAATCACTCAGATGTAATTAGTTTTTCAATCCATGCAGTGGTTCTGGAGGAGAAGATTTGCAAAGAGGGGTACCCTTTTAGACATATTTGCCCCACCTTGGATCCACTACTGAGTCGCTCTGGGTAAAAAAAAACTTTGGGGACCTTGAGTACTTGCTTCCTGAAAAGTTTCATCAAAATCTCTTTAGTGGTGTAAAAAAAGTAAACAGTATAAAACGTACACCCCCTTCATTTTAGAAGTCTTAAAATTTCCAAAAATAGATTCCACCAGCAAAATTCTCTCATAGAAACATTTTTCACCTAATCACAGGTAGTCACATATGATTTATGCATTACAAGAAACCAATGGGGAGGAAATAAAAGAAATAATGAAAAAATGGGTGAAAACATGTCTGAAAAGACATGAAAAACGCACCGAAAACTGATTTTCCGATTACTACGAAAATAACAAACTTAAATCATACACCCTTGTAAATCACTTATATGCCTTACCCTGAACCCCCTGAGTCTATCTTGCCAACAAATACAAAAAATTGATTAAGGAACCTGAGTATTTGCTTCCTGTAAACTTTTGTCAAAATCCCTTCAGTGTTTTTAGAGAAGAAGTCCAGAATGTGAAAAGTTAACGGATGGACAGAAGACGGACAAAAGTTGATCAGAAAAGCTCAACTGAGCTAAAAGGTCACAATATTGGTACGTACAGCCAATATCTCCATTCCAACGATGGCAACAACAGCAACAGTGCCCAGCTTTCCAAGGAAAAGAGTGAAATCTCCCACTGAATTTATAGCTGCCAACCTCATTGCGTTATCTAGGGTAATATTGAAGGCTTGGCGAGCTGCTTTACAGAATCCAAGTCCCAGTATTGCTGATTGAACAAATATAATCAAAAGTTTTACAAATAACATTTAATATCTAAAGTAAAACAAGAGTTGTCAGAAGACAACAAAGCTTGCCAGAAATGGGTGTAAATTTTCAAAATAGGTGTTTGACCTATAGCTGTCAGGATTTAAGGTCACGGTATGATAAATATTTTTATTCTTTCGGCTCAGGCTAAAAGTTATGAAAAGTAGGTCAACGCCCAAGGTCAAGGTCACTTGGTCAACAGTCAAGGTACCAAAGGAAAGCTCTGGTCATAAGAAATTCATATGTGAAATAACAAAGCCCTATCCCTCATGGGATAAAGCCAAAAAATATAAAGCCAAAGTTAAAATTTTTAAAAAGTAGGTCAAATTCCGAGGTCTAGGTCACTAGGTCAAAAATCAAGACACCAAATGAAAGCTCTGGTCATAAGGAATCTATATGTGAAATATCAAAGTCATGTCCCTTGCAATTAAAAGACTGTAGGCCAGGTTAAAGTTTTGTCTACGGACGCCGACAACGATGACAACGACGATGACGTTGGGGGTATGGCATTAGCTCTTTCCGGGTATATTGTAACAGGGTTTTCTCCTCCACCAATGGAAACTTAACACCAACCGTCACCATATAATCAAACAATTGTTGAGTGTTTCGAAAAAAACATTCAAACAAATAAATAAATAAACTTTAGAAAAAATCAGGGAATGACAGGGCCTTTGTGGCCCAACGTGTGGTAAACACTTTATGCTTTTGAACAATTGCATCTCTGATCTTTAGCCATCGATTATTTGAGCTTCGATGAAACCTAACCTGTTAATTTAAGGCAAGTTTGCGTGCGAGAGTTCGTATTACCGGGTACATTGTAACCGTTTTTTTTATCCACCATTGAACACGATTAACACTGTTAAACACGATGTATTGCTTAATAAAATATAAAAATTTCAGATACCAAAGTATAAATCAATAGAATGTCCAGGACACAGATACAAATCCGGTAAAAATGGACATACACGGACCTCTGGAAACCAAGAGGTGGGATCAGGTGCCATGGAGGAGTAAGCATCCCCTGTCGACCGTAAATACAACCCCCACATACAATGTGTATATTAACTGGAATATATGTTACGTTATATGTACGTCATTAGGACTTCGATCTATGTAATTATCATATTCTCCAGTTTTCTTCTCTAAATACCTGACGCAGGTAGGCCTACATAACATATGTCACGCATCTAAATATTTCATTGCAATTTTTAAAAAATGAAACAAATATTTAAAAATTACCTATTTCAATATATGCATTTGAATTCAGAAACTTCAAGAATGCCTCAAAACACCAAAAGCAATGTTTCAAACATTTTGCGAGAAAATCCACCACAAAGCCATTTCTGTTCTTCAACCTTATGAAACGAAAAGAAAAAAATAACCATCGCGATAGGAAAAAAACCTGATACATAAAGATCTACCACAATCATATGTTCTAATAATTAATTTAAAAAAACCCATTCCAATACATGTTTTTTTAACATATTAATCAGATTTAAAATTTACATGCAAAACAATGACTATTGTCTGGATAAAGCCAAAATTGCTATATATGTCATTGTATCAAACACGCACGTACAGTAGGAGATTCTAGCCATGCATTCTGTTTTTGGGGTTTTTTTTTCATTTACTGTTTGAAATTTTGTTTTGTTTTAAGCGTGATTATTCGAGATTATCAGCAAAATAGTTGATGACGTCACACTCAAAACAAATATCGTATCATCTAAAATGTTACAGAGGAAACATATCGTCGTGGTAACTTTCACTTTTTAAACACGATAATTCAAATGTCCTTAGAAAAAAAAGAAATAAAATGTTAAAGCATCGTAGCATGACTTAAAAAAGAAATCCATAGCATTTACCCACGTATTTATGAGGAATGCCAACTTTACAATTCAATTACGTATTTCCTCTACCAAAGAGTACTAAATATGACGTAATTCTAATGTGAAGCATTCACTGTACAATTCACTCCGCAGAACATTTGTTACTCTAAAGAAGGAACTAAAATACTGACACACCTATCTACAAAATGGAGCCGACCTGGCTAGGTAGGTAGCGCGCTCGAATCCTGATCGCGAGGTCGTGAGTTCGAGTCCAGCCGGCGGCAGGTTGGTTTCCTGTCCTTCTGGTGAGACAGTAAAAACCGAGGTCCTGTGTCACAGTAGGTGTCGGCACGTTAAAGAACCCTCACTGCTAAAAGGCCATAAGTGCCAAGCATAGGTCAAAATTTGAAGTCCTTCACCGACATTTAGTGACGTCTCCATATGAGTGAAATATTCTTGAGTGGGACGTTAAACAACAATAAACAAAAAACAAAATCTACAAAATGAATTCTCTTTTGTGCTCTCAGATGCAGTGATTTAAGTCTTTGAAAACTTATTTTACCTGTTGTAAATACACGACACAACCCATCTAACGAGTGCTAGCAATGCTATAATGAAAGATCCTAAAACCGCTGATCCTAGATGATACCTGTAAATAGAAACATTCATTAATAACAATTTCCCCATATTTTATTCCAAAAAATAATGACAACAAAAACTCTATTGATGGTCCATTCAACGATGATGATTAATGGACTATAGATAGTTGTTGCCTTATGGAAACACCAGCAACTTTCATATTTTATGCCGAGCGCTTTGTAAAGAAACAGCAACTACCTGTTTAAAGAAGTATAATGTGGTGACGGGAAACGAACCCAGGATCCCATGCTTGCGAGGTGAACGATGTGACCGATTGGGTCATCTGAAGCGATCTTAAATTTTTTGTATTCAGTTTCCTTAAAAAATCAAACTTATATAACATGTTCGTATAGATCTTCCACATGATTCGATGATAATTGATTATTTATTTATCAGTTAGGCTGCACATATTTATTTTCATAAATGAAAGGTCCACCGGGGGCATCTAGTGTTTGTACCGTCAGTTTGCCTGTCTGTCTATCCGAAATTCCGTCCCGCTTACGTATAAATTGCAATATTAAATTTGTTGGGACCGGGGGCATTTGTGTTTCACAAACACATCTTGTTTAGAATATGAAATTGAAATGTTTTACATCATAAATACAATACGTAACAGAATTTTGTATTAACCTGTACTGACTCAGTGATTTCATCTTTTATATGGTCAGCTGAAGGTCCAGATTATTTAGTCAGGTGATGTAATTATATAAAAGAAAGATAGTTATAAACATGGAGATCGATTGTATACACGGTAATTATAAAAATTCACCGACCTTATTAGTCTGCCCATTGACTTTAGAATTGGATATTGTAACAGTTGTTGATCGCTGTAAGAAAATATTTCAGTATAATTATGTAGCATCGATAATAAATGACTTTCACGACTTTCTTTTGTAACATACAATATATCTAGTATACACATATCAGTCAATATTTATACAAATGCACCAAAGGGTTTTAAGGAAGTCTAGATATAAAAAGGTACAAGTCTACAGATACCGAAAAGTGTAAAACGGTAGAGGAAGTCAAAGGATGATCAGTGTGCCAGGTACCATAAGCAAGTCTAGTGAGAGGCAATTAGAAATATGGTAAATATTGGACAAAGACGGGGCATTTTAGACATCCAAAGGATGGATCAGGTGCCATGCAGGGAATAAGCATCTCCTGTGTAACCTTCATACCTACATTGGGTCCATAGTCAAATCCAGATAAAACAAAATTTAAGGAAGAACTCCGGGTGATATTTGGTATAAAAGATCCGACAAGTACTTTGGAACAGGTAATTCAACATTTCAATACATGGTTGGTGAAACATGGTTGTTACAAATAACTGACCATCTGAAACATGGTCATTACAAACAATAGACATCTTCTATCTTAATGATGAGAATTTTGTCTGGAGAAGCCATACATTAATTTATATCGCAGTTTCTCAGAAATGATCTTATGTGATGCCTGTTGTGAGGGATTTCGCCACTGTTAACAGTTAATATTAATTTAACTGACTTCGCCACTGTAATCACTTAGTATCTGTATTTGTATCTCATACTAATATTTTGCACTGATAACATCATTTAAATACAAAATTCTTCAAAAGCTAAGATAGTCATATTTTTACACTGGTTACACTTTGACGGAGTTGGTTATATATTTGGATTTATTAGTTGGCCTTGTGTGATACCACTTTCTCTTTAGAAATATATATCTATTTTAAATTGGAGCTTAACTGATGAAGTCTGATTGACAGAAATGGTCGTCTTAAGCATTGTAACTTTGGTATTGTGTTTATAATATTTAAGCATTTACGGATTTAAAACTCAGAAACTGATATTTGACAAAATACTTACTTTCTGAAGTACCACGAGGCAACTGCACCGGCAATAGTTATTTTTTCGCATGCTAGTATGAACTGAATAACCCAGACCATCAGTACAATGTGACACCATTTAATGTACTGAAAATATGAATAACAATATAATAATATTGCAATTTATCAATGAACATTGAACCGTTATATACAATTTGTAGTTATGCCAACTTAGGCAAAGTACTCGATGTCAATTGTCGTTGCAATAGGATCAGCGTTGGTCAAGGGTTTAGAGCTTCTGCGTTAAGGGATGCCTCATTCTCACTTCAGTCCACAAGGTTTCGAAGCCTGTCAAGCTGTAAACTGATTATGTGAGGTCATTTGTCAATATACTTGCACAAGTCTGGTGTTCTTTTCCCGGGTACATTTTAATGGTGTTATCCGTCCCACCATAAAAATGGCTGCCACCATATAACTAAAATGTGTTAAGAGTATTAAAGAGGTAATGTGGAGAACTATGTATGTATCATTGTGTACTTACTTTGAAGTATTCAATTTCAGTATATTTCACAAAACCTGTGGAATTTGTGATTACTATTTCACCTGAAAAATAAATAAGATATTGTTTTTTACCTAATAATGCGAAGCAGTATATGATTGGTGGCTTTGGCATTGTAATAAAGAGTCACAACATATGCATTAAAGCGTATGATTGGTTTTTTGACTGTCATTATGCGTTATAATTGGTAGTTTATCACACAGCATTACAGTATATTATTGGTATGTTTATTATGTTATAAAGCGTTAGAGCATAAGATTGGTAGTTAAAGGGGCGATAGCTTTGGGCTTTTTTCCAAAATGAATTCTTTCTTTTTTACTTCTTAGATTAATGTACAATATCAAAAAGAAATATACACAGACATAAAAATTCTTAAATTCCATTTTGTGAAAATTGATTGAGAAACTCCGTTTAACAATTATTCGTTTTCTTACTATTTTTATTTGCATAGGACACTGGACACTGGACCTGACTTACTTTAGCAAAATATATAGGAATACAAGAATTCGTATTAAGAATGTGTATATCTCTTATTTGCTATTGTATGATATATATATATATATATATATATATATATATATATATATATATATATATATATATATATATATATATATATATATATATATATATATGAATACACAGCCACCTAATGCCCCTTTAAACAATTACAAATCGGCGGAAAGTACTTGCACCTGTATTACTAAACAAGGAAACTACTAATGGATAAGACAAAGACGACAAAACATATTTTGAAGAAACCAGAGATAAACCAGTATGAATCATTTGATCGATATTTGTCAAGACTTACACGTTTGTGAAGAACGTACCTGCAGATTCAAAGCTGAGGAATATATAAATGGTGAATGCCAGAACGCCACATAAAATAAATGTCATCTGCAAAATAGATTTGTATAATTATAATCTTTTTAAATTCAAATATAAACACATTTAATGATCTTAGTTACTCACGAATGTCATTTTCATTCATTCAAAAAGAATATAACAAAAGTTTATCTCTGTCTGGTGATGTATACTATAGTTTCTGTTTTTACATTTCCGAGTAAGGTTAATATTTCATCAACATAAAAGAAGAGAGCAAGGCTAGTATTTCTTTACACGGAACAGGATAGTAAGTCTAGCATTTCATTATAATAAACAAGAAAGTAAGGTAGTTTTTCAGTACAAACAAAAAACAAAATACTAGCAGTAAGACAGACTAGTGTTTAAGTACATGAAACAATAGTGCAAAGCTGTTGTTTCCGTACAGGTCACAAGACAGTGAAGCTAGTAGTTAAATACCAGAAGGATGAATGTAAGGCTGGTATTTTAATACAAGCAACCTGTGTAAAGTTAGTATTTCTAAAGAAAACTGAATGTGAGTACTGTATGTCAGTGCACGAACCCAGTGTACAAGGATAGTATTTCAGTACAAGAAGCAAGGGCTTAAAGCTAGAATTTCAGAAGAAAAAGTTAAACTGTAAGGCTAGTATTTCAGTACAAAAAAAACAAAGTGTAAGGCTTGTAATTCAGTACACAAAACAATCGTGTAAAACAGGTATTTCTGTATAAGAATCAAGGGTTTAACCAGTATATCAATACAAGAAAGGTAGTGTAGAACTAGTGTTTCAGTACAAGGAAGGCTAGTAATTCATTATAAGGAAGGCTAGAATTTCAGTTCAAGGAAGGCTAGTAATTCAGTACAAGGAAGGCTAGAATTACAATACAATGAAGGCTAGTATTTCAGTTTAAGGAAAACTGTAATTCAGTACAAAGAAAGACTAATACTTCAGTACATAGACTAGTAATTTAGTACAAGAAAGGTAAGTATTTCAGCACAAGGAAGGCTGGAAATTCAGTACAAAAAGGCTAGTATTTCAGTACAAGAGCGACTAGTAATTTAGTACAAGGAAGGCTAGTATTTCAGCACAAGGAAAGCTAGTAATGCAGTACAAGGAAGGCTAGTATTTCAGTACAAGGGCGACTAGTAATTTAGTACAAGGAAGGCTAGTAATGCAGTACAAAAAATGCTAGTATTTCAGTACAAGGGCGACTTGTAATTTAGTACAAGGAAGGTTAGTATTTCAGCACAAGGAAGGCTAGTAATGCAGTACAAGGAAGATTAGTATTTCAGCACAAGGAAGGCTAGCAATGCAGTACAAGAAAGGCTAGTATTTAAGTACAAGCATGACTAGTAATTTAGTACAAGGAAGGCTAGTATTTCTGCACAAGGAAGGCTAGTAATGCAGTACAAGGAAGGTTAGTATTTCAGCACAAGGAAGGCTAGTAATGCAGTACAAGGAAGGCTAGTAATGCAGTACAAGAAAGGCTAGTATTTCAGTACAAGGAAGGCTAGTAATTCAGCGCAAGGCAGGCCAATAATTAAATACAGTGAAATAGTGTAAAGCTAGTATTTAACTAGAAGGAACACGAATAGTACTTACGCATAGTGGTAAAAGAAGAAGAAAGGGTAAGTCAACCATAACTCTGCCTGCTTCTCTGAATAATTCTGCGACCTGAAATCATTATTTATCAAGTTGAATGAGCTCTTTAACAGAATTTCATGAACTTATATTTAATTCTTTTTCTGTCATAAGATATTAATTGAAAAATCATCAATCAATACATTGTTTTAAAAACAATATCTCCAATTACGAGGCAAGGGGTAAAAAATTGCTGTAATGTGGAAGACGATTTGTAAGTTCCTGATATAAGATACAGATATTTTAAACATAATATTAAAGTAATAGCCTTTTAAAATTAAAATTATTGATAAATCGTCTTAAGCTCTTACCAATAATATTCGCTTCCTCATCACTAATAACACCAGCAGAAGTATCACCTGTAAAACAAAACACTTGGTTCAGATGGTAACATCAATAATATTGTAGAATACACTGAAAGGGGCATTAGCTGTGTTTTTATTTTCCAAAAGATTTTTTTTCATATTTTACTACATAAATTAACATACAATAACAAAAAAAGAGATATACACAGGCATAAAAATTCTTAAATTCCTATATATTTTGTGAAAATTGCTCCAGAAACCCAGGTTTGGCACTTTTTCACTTGCAATTGAAAAACTCAGACTTACTGTTTGTATATGAATACCACACTGGACCTGGCCTCATTTTCACACAAAACAATTATAGGAATATAAGATTTTGTATGCCTATGTATAGCTCCTTTTTGTTATTGTACATCAAGTACAAGTAGTAAAAGTAGAATAAACTTGATATAATTTTTGGGGGGTAAACACAGTCAATGCCCCTTTAAAGCATTTGAATTTCTGTGAATCTATAGTCTGCTGGATACGAAATTCATTTTATATATTTGTCTTTGTGGGAGGGGGAGGTTTTCATATGACGTAACATCTGAACAGCTGTGTGTCAAGCATTGAATGTACAACGCAAGCAGTCTGTATACTTGCAATGAGGGAAATAACAGTCGGTATGTAACTATAGGTATATTATAGTGATGAATCTGACGTACAGTGATAACGGTGGCACTAATGGATCCAATCAACCAACTGTTTTCTTCGGACTCTGTGTGTTGTTTGTCAGTTTTTGTTTTAATGGTGTAGTAGTGAAACCTAAAAAGACATTTTGACAAATTTATATATTCAAGAGTCAATATAACGACTTTAAGAATAATCTTATTGGGTGAAACAAATTATTTGACATAGCGCAACCTCGATTCCATTAACTATAATTTTACAGTAAAATACACTGTACAAATAACTATAACTGTTTTGTCGAAAAACAAATTTGAAGCGGACCCAAAATATGCATTTTACTCATTAGTCTAAATTATATCCCTTCTCCGTAACATTTTATATTGATGAGTATGTAAAATGCATACCATTGTCAACAGCAGTGGATACAAAAACGATACGGAGTAGCCTCCCCTTGCAATACATTTTTATTTGATCTGTCTCCGAAGTATCAATGGATAAAAGACGCTGAATACCTACCTCTACCGGACTAACGATAAAAAATCCGTAGGGTATTATTTTTAGCCAAGGTTAGTGACAAGCTGTCAAAGTTGTACACACGTTAAGCGAAAAATCGCTAATTAGCTATTTTTCGGGGTGAAAAGTCGCTAATTAGCAAGTTTTCGGGGCGAAGATAGGAAATATTTGGCTGAACCCAACATACTCGCGAACGTCGTGTTATTAATGAATAACCAAAGCGTTTGTGTACATATTTGGGTTTATCTATTTAGAATAAGGACTTACAGACTTAGAACTCACAGAAGCACTCTAAATTATATTATCAATTATATTTTTCATCAAGTGAAATTAAATATTTGAAATTGGTAAAATTCTAGGTAACACTTTTAGTATATTTCTTATACTTTTTTTTAACATCAAATCCGGCTATTCATACCCACATGACAATTTCTTGTCTGTACGAAATGATCATATTTTGAATACTTTCAGTCAAACTGGATATTTAGCTTAGAGTCACAAAAATTCCTATATTTAATGTTATAAACATACAATAAGTTCATCATGTTTCACATTTCTTTGAATTATAGGACTTTCTATAAAGCTACTGCGTACCAACATAGACTCGATCCCAGCACGCTTCCAACGCTCACCACAAAAATGATCACCCATATAACTATTCTGGCTATGAATCTCAATAAAACTGCAATAACTAACGCAACTCCTGAAATGTACAAGTGAAAATGCTGTGTTTTAAGTATGCTGCAGCTACAAAATAATAATACATGTAAATGAATACTACGAAACTGTGACTGTAAATAATAGATTTACAGCTTATAACATCTTCATACACACAAAAGAAGCAAATCAATGACTAAAATAGAAATATAAATGGCAAATCATTAAAATGATACTGATTTCCTTTACTTACAACAAAATATCAATAATACGTACCAGTTAGTGTTACATATAAGAAATAATAACTTTTATCACAGCTACTTGCATGAAATGGTTATACAACGAATTGCCTTACACCGTTCTGACTGCGGGCAATATTTATGTAAAAAAAATCCTCTGAATCCTTGTGTTATACATGTTATCTCTAATGGTCCACAGCCATGGTCAGTGTATATCTATACGTAAGTACATATAGTCTTGGGAGATTTGGAAAATCTTATTGAATTAAAATATTATATTGGAAATCCAAAGTAATACTGATAGATCTGGAGTTTTGTTTAACGCAATGCTTACCCAATCCAACCGCAACAAGGTAGCAAATAAATATCCAAGTTTTTTCTAGGTCAGATATGCATTTCTGAAATATATCAGATTTAAATAATAATTATTACATATTATATACATGTATTAACATTTTATTTCCAATTTTTCATATTATTTGATTTGCTTATTTTAAAATAATGTAAAAATCACAGATACCAAAGTATTAATCTTCAGGTTGTTTAGAAGACAAATTTACAAAATGATGTTATACCTTTATTTTTTGTTTAAACATATTGTATTCAAATTTCGTTGTTTAGTTTGTTTATTGTTGTTTAACGTCCCACTCAAGAATGTTTCACTCATATAGAGACGTCACCAAATGCCGGTGAAGGGCTTCAAATTTTGGCCTATGCTCGGCACTTACGGCCATTGAGCAGTGAGGGTTCTTTAACGTGCCGACACCTACTGTGACACGGGACCTCGGTTTTTACTGTCTCATCCGAAGGACAGGAAACCAACCTGTCGCCGGCGAGTCTCGAACTCACGATCAAGAGTCGAGCGCGCTACCGACTGAGACAGGTCGGCTTTCTCAAATTTCGTAGCATGGTGTAAACATACAAAATGTGTGGCCGATAATTGGAAAACAAGCCTTTTTACATTTTATTTTACCTTACCTCTATGAAATTTTCGTCAATGGCATCGAATACTTGTTTGAAGATTCCGGAGAGAAGCTCAAAAGGTTTGTTGAATGTATTCGGAACACATCGGAAAAGTATTGATTGGCTAAAAGCAGATAAAAAACATGTATGTTATTGTTACGGAAATGATCTTAATAACTACTTTTAGACAGGGGTGATACAGTGTTCAAGACGAAAAGCTACAGATTGAATTCATATGTTACGGTCGTGTAGCACACGTAAGTTAGACGGATTTAACTCTGGATCGTTTGTAATTAATCTGAAAAATATGAATGAGTATCAAAATAATCCGTCACTAACTTTATTTGAAGAGTTGTCCTGACAAGTACCATGTGGTGTGGTGTGGGTTGTAAAGACAAAATGGCCTAACCCAAATTTGACCCTTACTGCCCACCTGGAATATTTTGCTCTGAATAGTTTCGCTCTGAATAACATAAAAGCATTCGCCACGTGTAAAATTCGCCCTAATTTCAATTCTAAAGGATCTATAACGAATTTTGATAATTGAATAGAAATTTGTCAGAGATTGGGGAATCGAGTGCAAAAATCAACAGTGGGTTTATCAAGAACGCGTGACCTTACCTCTGACGATGTGGTTCAGAAACGCCATATTCCTAGAACCAAGCCATTCATTAATACTTTAAAACATTTGAATTTCAATTTTGAAAGGTGTTTATAGCCATACTAAACAAATGTTTTCAGTTTTATGGTGGCAGTGAGGGAGAGAACCCGGTTACAATGTACCGGGAAGAGGCCACCACCTTCCACTAGTAAACTGGCATTCACAAAAAAAACAGCTTAGGTTCCAGAGGGGCTAAACCTGCGCTGATCCGACGATACTTCATGGTTCATAGCGCGATGATCTAACTACTTGGCCACGGAGGCCCTTTAAGGCTTTAGAGGATCTCATAGAGACTCATCTAAGACCTCATTGATATCACTTTAACACCAAATTTAGTTAAAATCTGAGGAATTCAAGTTCCTTGAGAGAAACCGAAATATTTCAAACGGACAAACAATACACCCCCCCCCCCCCCCCCCCCCGTGATCTCAGAGGCATAATTGTTTATTGTGGTGTAAAACATCTTAAAACAAACAATACAAATAGATAAATAGAAAAAAACTGGACTAGTTCTTACTGTATTTCTATGGGTAATGGTGGACAATATCCGAGGCCATCCGAATCACCAGACGCATAACTAGATATTGGAACGTCATACACACAGAGTCTGGATCCTGTTGACAAGGTGAAATTCTGAAGATCCAAATCAGATTTAAGCTCGACGTTTGGACATTTTTTAACGCAGATAGCCACAGAATCTACCTCAATCGGTATCCCAGGGATATAATTTATAAAAACGGATTTGTCGAAAAAGAAAACATTTCTGAAATGACAAAAAGAAATATTAAATTAATTTTGATGGATTTCTTAACAATAGTCGTACGGTATAATTACAAGTATAGTATCCATATAACCTGGCGGGATGAAGTCTTGTGAACCCTTTCTTAACCCGGACGATTTAAATTTTAGGTAATAAAGCATAACATTAAAATTACACTGACAATAGTAACCGTTCCTACTTGTCATCGTACATAAGAGAGTATCCAGTGTAGAATAAAACGATATTCCTGTGCAACCGAAAAGTGAGTAGAATCACCCGTATGATAATCAAAAGGTTAAAGGTTACTCCTCCCCGCCATCGTATGTGAATCGGACAATAAATATGCATACTTATTGGGATGACTTTGAAGACTGAATTCTCAACTTACGGCTCTTGAGATGTGTCTCTCCCAGACTTTGGTACACCCTCTATTTTTGAATTCTTTTTGTTGCAAACATTTCCCCAGCTATCGATACCAAATATAAGTCTGACTGGATCTCCGTGCACCACTGCGTTATGACTCAAATAGCCCTTCATGTGTAAATAAAAAAAAAAGACAATTTGTTTTGTCTTTAGCATTTGTTTTTGGCATCTTTTGTAAAAAATTAACTTTGGTATTATTAATAGTATTGTAAATGATATAAAATGTGCAAATCTTCCTAAATCGATGTCACATGTGAAAATGTGAACATAGCTATACTTGAAACCAAACCGTGTAATGCTTCATATATAAAACTGCATGCATTACCTAAAACATTTAATGGTGCTTATCAAAATACAAATCATTGGTAGAGGACCTTTTGAGTCTTTATGATTACCTTATGCTAAACCCATCTACCCTGTGATCACATTTAGACTCACCCAGATCAATAAACAGTGCAGTCTATTGTCATAATTCAGGAGTGAACAAGTTGATATTGCATGAAAATTAATGTAAAATTTAGAATTTTAAAATCACACACTCCTGATTTCTGTCAATGGACTTTACATTTTTTTTTAAAATTGGAGAGTTCAAATGTGGCTACAGGGGTTGCAGAGTCAATGAGAATCTCTTATGTAGCATTACGATTACATCCGGGGTCTCGGTGACCAAGTGTTTAGAGCATCACACTTTCTGCCATGAGGTCTCTCACCTCTAGTCACCACAAATTCGAGTTCCGGTAGAACTTAAGCCGACTTTTTTTGAGGAAGTTTGTCACTTTGTTGGAGGTCGGTGGTCTATTCACGGGCTCTCTCATCCACTTTTAAAAACTGACCACATAACTGAAAACGTGTTGAGCACGGCGTAAAATATTATTTCAACAAAATAAATAAAATGGTAACATAAATGTTTTGGGTGAATTGTTGCAACATCGGGGATGGTATCTCGCACAACTCAGCCCTGCTTGTTCTGATTCATGTGGGTACGGTTGCCGGCTTACTTGTGAAAGGCCGTTGGTTCTTTCCCGGATCGATATAGACAATTTTCTTATTCGCCATTAAAACCTAACCGCCATCATGCGACAATAAAATAAAAGAAAGAAAAAGAAATGTTTAGATCAAAAGTGTATGTAATAGCTACTTACCATCCCAGCCAAACAAACAACAAATATAAGAAGAAACACAATGTCTTGGCATCGCCGTTCTTGCTGTGGACCAGGCAACTGTGTCGAAAGCCTTTTCGCGGGCTGAAATGAAGATTTCGCCATGATCAGACAATTTGGAACATTTTATGAAAAACACATATTGAGCAATATTTTCACGTGTTTTCTGACAACAAAACTCGTGCAATTTCGATTTATTATACAAAATACTATTTAAGCAGATTTCGGCATGTGTTCTAAGACGATCTATATTCTTGTTAATTATATTTTTCAACATACATGTATGCCTGCAGAACGTAATATTAAAGCTATTAGAAAGTAATTGAACACAATATTTCATAGGAATCAATATTAACTTACAAGACATATTCCATTGTTCAATGCCCATTGTAACCATATATGGGAACATGTATGTTACTAGATTACTAATACTAGTATTGTTGATGTACTAACACTAACACTTAAATAAAAAAAGACTCCCCAGAACCCAAACATTGAAGTAGATAATATATGAGGTCTCAATGTATACAGCTTATGTATTGCCACAAGCAGGATCTACTGTTCCAAAATAAGATTTCACAGAATAATATGTTTCGTAAAAAAAGTAATCAGATGTGTTTGTCTCCAAGCATGTATGATCCAGTCACACGTGCCATCAGTGGTAATGTCACCATCGATAAATTTGTATATTAAGGAGGCGGAAATTTCGAGACACTTATTCATTCAATCGATGAAAGATCTAGATTTCCCTATATCGTTTCGAATTTTGTCGAAGACAATAACACATGACTTGTAGATGAGTATAAGGAACCAGATTCTTTCTGAACGGTCAAAGTTCGGATCAGAAAGTATCGTCTCCCTTTTCTTCATTTCGAAAGAATCTACTTTCGAACTATCATATTTATTTTGCCTTTATTTTCCCTTCAAGGTACAACAATTTCATGTATATAGAATCCTTAACAGTAAACATTTTTAAAATTCAATTTTCGGTCGATAAATTGACTTTCTTTGCCTATACCATTTTCATTTTCTGGACAGTTGAACATCCACTACGATAGTGGTTATAACCTCTTGTATGTTCTGAATTACACTACAAACTCGCGGAGGGAAAATCTTTCATGGCATCTGAAGCATCCTTTGGATTTCCAGGTGTCCGTGTCCATTCATCAGTTCGTATCTATGATTTTATCACCGACACGTTCTATAGTTTATAGTTAGATGTTGCAGCATTAAGAATCTATTCAAACACGCTATAAGGAATGTTCGAGAGATCAAACAATTCATAAACCCTCAGATTGAAGTTGTTGCGAAATGTGTACATTTTATTGTTGTTTTATGTCTAGAATTCTTCTTTGAAGCGTTGTCAGTTTCTTTTTTCCTTTTTACCTGGACTCGAAATGATGAAAGTATTCAAGTTGTAGCCATATTTATCAGCCAATTATAATTGCATTCACAAGTTTCAAATTCTCTACATTAAAAAGAAATGATTGTTTAAAGATACCACTAGTTTGTGTCAGAAGATTATTACATATTCGTGGCTCAAAATAAGAAAATATGATCAGAACGTTTAGATTGTGTAATAATCAACTTGACACTTCCACTGGAGATATATATATATATATATATATATATATATATATATATATATATATATATATATATATATATATATATATATATATATATATTCATAAATTATATAAATTAAGCATTTCAAGCATGAGCTTACTTTATGAATAGTACATATATTTCCTATCGAATTCAACTTTGTACAAGTGTTCCGGTAATTTCAGAAAACTTAAAATCTAAAAAAACACTTTTTTCATAATTTTTTTCGACACCAATAGGAATCACGAAATAGATATTTCACTTATAAAAATTCTCAAAATTTTATGAAAAAAAAAAACAAACCGTGGAATTTGAGTGTCGTGTAGAATTCCGGTAGATAAATGAAATATAATATCAATAAATATCATTTAAGTCCATGACAGACATAATGCCATAGTGAAATATTGATTGAATGTATTGAAAATTGCTATGTCATACAGCTTTATCATTTCTATGATCACGAAACATTCATAGTACTAAGAATAGCTTTTATTACATTGTTTTAAACATTGCATTTCCAATGAAGACATGAGGCGGTAAAAAAGTAAAACTAAAGCGTCTAGGACACACCGAATTATTTTATATAAACCATATTGATCCATGCAGAAAAATGTTTATTTACAGTTTGTTTTTCAAGTATCTATTATTTTGTTTCTTAGACGGATTTTGGCTATACATTTAGATTTATTATTTAGCCTTCCATGATACCTTTTTCTACTAAATTGGAGCTCAACTGGTAAAGTCTAATTGACAGAAACGATCGCCTTGAGCATTATAACTTTGGTATTATGTTTATAATATTTATAACCACTAGATCATTTCCACTGCTGGTAGACCGTTTGCGTCCCCGCGGGTATACATAAACCTAGTACCTGGTATTTCGGTACCAACTGATAATCTTGTACTAAAGTAGTATTTCGCATTTTGGTAGTATGTTTATAATATTTGTCACCATACCTGTTTACATTCTGTAGGAACCACTGTATTTCTTGTAAAGCTAACCATTCCACTGTGTTTCATTAAGTCGTTATGTCATATTTTTTTCTACAGTAATAAAACACCAGTTCATATGATATCTCTACATTGTACAGTATTGCAGTCACACATTCGAGATTAATATACAAAGCAGCATGTCCTTATACATTTCCGTTGAACAAATGTGTTGAGATACTATTCCTGAATTGAAGGAATATCCATCTGTCTTGCTTTTGTGGACGAATCTGGATGGCAATTATTTCAAAAGAAGTTCGTCTGACTATACGTTTTCCGTTAATATTGGAACAATTATTATAGATATTTACATAAAAGAGCATCAAGCATCATTAAAATGTAGAAACAACAGATTGTAATTGATGCATTAATGCATGCACTATACTCGCCGGTTTATACAAAAGGTAAATCCAGGTAAACGATAATCAATATCCCAGGTATATCCGAAGTTGATGAATACAAATTCTGAATCAATACACACCAGAGTTTTAACAAATCACTGATCCATATATCATTGTACTTGATGGACAGTTCGGACATTTACGTTGTTTGCGCTTATGTTTCGTCTGACATGTGCGCGTATTTTCATGTCACCGTGCAGTGTTCTAGACTGACTCGTAAAAAAGCGTTTATGATAACTGTTTTGTCTTCTGAATAATAGTCAAAACAAAACAAAACAGTTGAACTACATTTTATGTACTTCCCTTCTCCGTCTCTTTCGGGCAATCGGTGCAAATAAAATTATTTATGTATATCTTGTGCCTCTATAGCAAGAAAATATTATTATAAAACATATATATATATATATATATATATATATATATATATATATATATATATATATATATATAATATATATATATAATATATATTATATATATATATATATATATATTGCTTTGCGGCTTCCTTTGGCTTGATTTAACGAGTGATGTGACTGCTAAGTAGTAGTCCTTGCCATTAGTCCCTGTGAGGCAGGGAGAGATGTTTAACGTACGTTTGTGTTCGTCTGGTGTGGTCGGCATTTCCAATGGCTTTTTAATTAAGTGCCACTACACTTCAACAATCCAATGAAGGAATCGAACTGCACAATTTAGACCATTTACCCTTCATCATCTAGGCATAAAGTTGTGTGGGCAGGAGATAAAATCTCACCTCAGAAAAAAAACTGGCACGATCAGGGATCGAACCAGTGACCTATCATCTGGCGCTCGACCAACTGAGCTACTCTGTCCAAATTACGACTTACCTCTTAAATGTGTTTCAGTCACGTTCATTAAAATCTTACAGGAAAACATTGGTGATATATCCAAGTTCACACTGACAAACTGCTTCAGCAAAGAATTCAATTTCGAATCATCCCCGATAGATGTTATTTTATATATATATCGTATCATTTTGTCCATTTCCTTCATGCAGACAATTACAGTATATGATGAAATATGAAATTCGAAGAAAGGATTCATGAAATATTTAGGTTTTTAGAACTTCGGAATTTAAACAACGGTGCTGTCTGTACGAAATATCATTTAGATTTATTATCTGACCTTGTATGATACCATTGTTTCTTTCGGATATATACATTTGTATTAAATTCGAGCTCAACCGAAGGAGTCTTATTAACAATAACATCGTCTTGAGCATTTGTTTTGACCACTTTTCTAAAACAATAACTTTGGTATTGTTTATAATATTTAGTATAACATAATAAGCCGGTGCCGAAAACCAGTTGTTGGGTTTATGTATACCCTTGGTAACTTAAATGATCCACATCAGTGGTAACTATCAAATGGTTTTAATTATTTTAAACATAATACCAAAGTTAACGTTTTTATTTTTCGAAAATATTCTGTATAAATGGTCTAGACCATCATTTCTGTCAATAACACTTCATCAGTTGAGCTAGAATTCAAATAGATGTAGAGTTGCGAAAGAAAAATGGCGCGAGATATAGCCAAATGCTACACCCATATGTGTAATTTGTCAAATATTTAGAGTTAAATAATTAGAGTTTTTAATTAAGATCACTTTCGGTATGTATACTATTTAAATGTCTTATACGGAAGTAACAAGCACATATACCAAAGCATTAACCGTCGGTAGTGTAAGAGACAGTATACAAATATAAGACAAATACGGATCTCTGGGAGATCCAGAAGTGGGACAAGGTGTCACGGAGGAGCAAGCATCCCTTATAAACCAGTCACATCCGACGTGATTCCACAGTCAAATTCAAAATAAAAACAGGTTAGGGATAATTCCTCGTCATAATAGGTATAGGCGATTCAACAACCGCTATCGAACAGGAAACTCAACATTTCAGTTAGTGAAACATATTAATTATAAACGAGGTAATTATGCCGACCATAAAATTTGCGAAATAATGACTTTAAATGACAACAAGTAGCTCTCGAATTAAAATACCACTTTTGACTTTTTAAGACAAGGCTGTCTTTATGATACTAGGCCCATATGTTTCATGTCGAAAATTGAAGTTGAAATAAAAGCATGGCTTAGATATCATATTTATTTTTGTGTCGTGGCTCGAGAAGTGTTTTAATACATGTATGATAAATCGGAATGTAATATTGAGATATAATTTACACCAATGTTATTTACATCTCAAAGCTATCTAATCACCGGACAATTGATAACGTTATCATATATGTATCACCAAATGCCCTAGTTTCGTTTAGTGATTGTAGACAAAAAGGTAATCTTTCACCGAATTTTATGAAATTATTTTTTTTCTATCACAAACAATTATATTAACTGGAAAATACCATCCATTGCAGTAGTTATCTTTCTTCTTCTTTTTTAATTTTATTTCTTTTTTTTAAGAATTGCATCCTCTGCTAGGACCAACGATAGTAAAAAAAAAAAATAAATAAATAAAAAAAAAAAATAACTATACCGTTTTGAAACGACGCTTTAAGGGTTCTTTATATAAACTATTTAAAACTCATACTGTATAATGTTGATCCAAATTTGTTTAATTTCTAAATTGGTTTAGGTTGATGTAACAAATATTCAACAGATGAATAAAATTACAACAAAAACATACATTTACTGCACACAATTTGCGAAAGATAACCTAATAAATGAATAAATAAATAAATAAATACGGATGTAAACAAAAACATATACACAATGAAATGTGAAGTTTGTATCTCGTATCGTAAAGACAGCCGTGCGCAGATAACCAACTATGACCCATGACCAAAATAAATATCGTCCTCACAGCGCCTTGAGTAAACATACCCGTATATAGATAACTACATATTTATCAGACTAAAAACTCAAACATAAACATGTGAAATATATTTGATTGCGTACACTAGAATGTTACTCGTCTAACATGCGACGGTTTGTAATTATTGGGATTATTTGTATTTCTGTGATTAGTAAAACACTTTGTGGTGTACCGTCAACATGCAAAATTTCTGGAAATTTATTGAATTGCAACAACAGAAAATTATCTGCTTTCCCAAATCTTTCGGACCTGGATCTTGCGATAAATGTTTTGGACTTTAGTGACAACGGAATCAGTCAAATTAGTCTTGTATCTGTCCCAACAGATAACAATGTCAGTGTTTTACTGTTATCCGGAAATCGAATTTCTCACATTCAAGAAGCAGCATTCTCAAGTCTTAAGCGGATTCAAATATTAGATTTGTCGAGAAATAGACTTTCAGAAAATGAGACTCTCGCCTCAAAGTTTTCAGGTCTGGAAAATCTGAGGCATTTGAATCTTTCGATAAATCCAATAATTCATCTGGTTGACATCGCACAAGCTTTTATACGGAGTCAGTGTTTGAGTAATTTGTATCTTAGTGAATGTCAGCTTGACATTGTGGACGCGCCAGCTCTGTTTGATTTACAAGCACTCTCAGTTTTGGATCTCAGTCACAATCACTTGAGAGACATTAACCATTGGAATTTCTGGAGATTAAATTCGTTAGGCACTTTGGATTTGTCTTTCAACCATTTGTTGCACATTAATTCTTCCTCCTTCGGAACACTGGAAAGCTTGACATATCTTAATTTAAGCCATAACTTTATTAGTTATCTTCCGGGAGATGCATTTATATCTGTACCCAATCTTCGGCAGCTTGATCTTAGTGCAAACAATTTTTCAGACATCCCTTCGGGATCGTTAGCGCTGGCAAAATCCTTGATTAACTTGGATTTGAGTGATAATCCAATAAAAGTCATCCATGCCATTCCAAGACCAGTAGAGGGCGTTGTCATCAATGCACAGAGTCTGAGACTAAGTAACATGTCACAGCTGACGGATATTACTGTTCTTGGCTTTCAATTGTTTCTGAAACTACAGGATATTAAAATTACAAACAATCAGAGGCTTTCCGTAATAGAAAGTGAAGCCTTCAGTCTTAATTTTAAGACAATTAAAAACGTTTACATTGAAAATAATAACATTTCTACCATTTCCGAATACCTTTTACCATGGAACAACTTGAAAATGTTACGTCTTGGATCAAATCCTTGGAACTGTGACCAGGCTTTGTGTTGGATGATAGAGAAGAAAGATGTTCTATCGAAATTTGATTTAAACATTACGTATGTTGATCTGATCATTATATTTAAAGTTTGAAAATATGATAATTAGAGATATTGCTGATTTATATAGTAATGATGGCGTTAATAATAATGATGATGATGCTAATGATGAAGAGCCGGCCTGGCTCAGTTGGTAGCGCGCTCGACTCTTGATCGTGAGGTCGTGAGTTCGAGTCCAGCCGGCGGCAGGTTGAGAGAGTAAAAACCGTAGTCCCGTGTCACAGTAGGTGTCGGCACATTAAAGAACCATCACTGCTCAATGGCCGTAAGTGCCAAGCATAGTCCAAAATTTGAAGCCCTTCACCGGCATTTGGTGACGTCTCCATATGAGTGAAATATTCTTGAGAGGGACGTTAAACAACAATAAACAAACAAACAAGCTAATGATGAACATTATCATTACGGCTTCTCTTCCATCATCACAGTGTAAATGGCTACGGTTATCAATTATATCCAATGATCATATTAATTTCAATGACAGATATAGACAAAACTACACGTTTCTATCCGTATCATCAGACTGAATGAGATCGTTGTAGCGGAAGACTTCAACGAGAGCGTAGCTCGAACTGAATCCATCCACTACAACGATCAAGTGCGGTCTGATGATACGGGTAGAAGTTTTTGTGTGGTTTTGTTTTTATTACATGTCCCTTATTTATCTATGTGTACACAAATTTAAAATTCATTCCGCTTTTAACGACGCCATATATTTTGGATGACATGAATGCCATTTAGAAAAGTAGCTGCGGCAAAATTTCCGTATCCAACTATGTGCAATACATTACGTATTGAACTCTGTATTGTAATTGTATGATTACACATGCACGTAATAAAAGTGCGTATTGACGCATAATATATTACTGTTTTAATAAATGAAATGTTGAGTTATCTGTTCGATAGCGGTTGTTATTTCATTTGAATTTGACTGTGGACTCGCAGTGGGTCAGTCAACAGGGTATGCGTACTCCTCCATAGCACATGATCCCACTTCTGTATTTCCAGAGGTCCGTGTTTGTCAAATGTTCACCAGATCTGTATATTTGTCTCCAGGACATTCCAACGATAACTAAAATACTTTGGTATTTTTTATGTCGGATGAGACAGTCAAAACCGTGGTCCCGTGTCGCAGTAGGTGTCGGCACGTTAAAGAACCCTCACTGCTCAATGGCCGTAAGTGCCGAGCATAGGCCAAAATTTGAAGCCCTTCACCGGCATTTGGTGACGTCTCCATATGAGTGAAATATTCTTGAGTGGGACGTTAAACAACAATGAACAAACAAACAAAAAGTATTTTTTATTTTTATATCTCATATCAACACTTACTCCAATATCGTTTGAATAAACCTACCTTTGCATTTGTATCAAGCAAGCTTGAATTTGCAGTGTCATATCAATTAATGACATATATGCCTATAAATATTCAATATCTTTGCAGGTGCGTCTCACCGCAGAATTTATATGGAAGGAACGTTTTATCTCTTTCACCGAGGGAGATGAACTGCTCATCTGTAAAACCATCGTCATACTCAGCGTCTGCATCCGGTGAGGAGACCGATATCTTGGTAACATTCTTTGCTGTATTGTCTCTTATAGGCAGCTCTGTTGTAATCATGTGTTTGATTAAACGAAGGAGAAGAATAGTTCAGTGACCAACCAAACGATCTAAAATCACAGCTTACTGTAGCCAAGGTGAAAAGTGCACATCGCTGTGCAACTTGTTGAAATTTGATTATGGATAACCAAATAACGTATATTAAGTATGATAGAAATATTAAGATATTAAATCTCAGAGACAAGTTATGGTATTATAATAAATCGATGAAGATTCATTTAGAGTTCATCTTAAGCTTGAACAGGAAATGGATGAATATTTTGTTCAATATAATAATTTGGCATCACGAATCTCTGATTTTCACGCCAGATATACCCTTTGCTGAACTCGGTATGTTATATCCTATCAATTCCATTATAAAAATATCACTGTGATTTTCGAGGTTTTCTCAGAATATCCCTTTCTCTCAAAATAGATATTTAGGGAATGCAATCGTTAGAACTATATTTAACTACCCTAAACCCAAAACTAAGGTACCTAGAATTTAGGCAACCCATTTTAAGATTTTGTCATTTTCCAAGTCCCACGTTTGATGAACAATCGCTCCTTGACCTTTGAGATGTCGTTTTCAAAGTCACGTTTGATAAATTGGTCCTTAACCTGGACACATTGACCTTGGTTTCCAAATGTAACCCTGGACCTACTTCACATGTTGATACCATGTTTAGACACTTGGGTAATCATGGTCGAATATGTTCATCGTTTCATGTTTGATGGTGGTAGGAAACATATGTGTACTACTGTGACCAAGACAAGGCCGAATTGGGATATACATTTTAGATTAACCATTAGGGTGCACAAGATGCAACTGCTGATCTCGGAGCCTTTTTTCTAGAAAATTATATTGTACATGCACAAAACTTAATGCTAAATCAAGGCTTCGAAAGCAGATCAGAAATAGCTTTTTACAGAAACTGAACTTATAAACCAGTCCCATATTATGCAGCAGGTTACAAGCCAGTGCCTTAGTTGTCCGAGGGTAAGCATTTTGTTTGTATACTTTAACCATGCTCTTAAAAGACCATTACCGTTTTGGACTGCAGTTGGTATTTCATTCCATCCTTAGTGCATTTATTATATCTGTCATAGTCAACTGTCCTCATAGGGACTACGTGTACCCAATATCAGACTCCTAGGTGAAACAGCTTGGTTTGTACCTCGTCTACAGGTAGCAGACAGATGGACAACACACTACCAATAATAAGTCCATTAACGGCATGTGTATAAAACAGATAGCTTAAAACTGCAAGCTCTCCATAATGATTTATTTGACGATTCTTTCCGACTACTGATGCAACTCTTTTAACTCATTCATCCCTAAAGACACATTTGGACTGGCCTAAATTATTGATTTACAGAAGAGTCCATTGTTTCTCAGGGGTTGACGAGTTAATAAAGAACATTCTGGTGAAGTGCATATAATTGGCAATGAACAAGATGTGACCTATGTCATTCATGAAGAATTTAAAGTACTTTTAAGAGTATTTTACGCCCTGCTCAACAATATTTCAGTTATATGGTGGCCACCAGTTTTTAAGGGTGGAGGAGTAAATCAGTTACAACGTATCCCGGAAGAGACCACTGGCCTTCCATAAGTAAACTTGCAAACATTCTCACAAAATTAGCAAAGGTTCCTCTGGACACAAACTCACGACCTCACAAACAAGAGATGAGCAAACTATCGACTGAGCCAGGCCGGCTCTACTGGAAATAAAGCAACATACATAATTTGGTTAAAATTCAAGGAAAGAAATCGGTTATCTAAAAGAAACAAAAAATTGCAAACAGACAAACTAAAAACAATATGAAATGTATTATTGGCACAAACATTACTGTCTGAATACAAACCATTTAACAAAGACACAACAGTTGAATTCACGATTACATAATATTTTATTACTAGGTATACACATATATTAAAATTTATACTGAATAAAGACTCAGTAAAAATCATCTGCATCAACATTGTCAGTTTTCTGTTGGTTTTGAATTTGTTGTTGTTGACGATACAAGTCTGAAACCTGTAAAATAAAGAAAGACAACTCTTGTAAAAGATAGAAATATATACATAAAGCGTTAATTTGCATTTTGTGATATCTCTCTCACATGAGTTTGTGCACATTAGTGTATAAACATGGTAACAGCTTCAAACATTGATTTAAACATCCGTAAAGAATTAATGAATCAATATGAGTCCCTACCTTCAAATGAATGACAAAACTTGGACCAAAACCCTGGTGGAAAATTTCACTGATGCAGATAACAGCTATGGATTCAATGGTAGAGCAGGGGTGGCTTGGCCAATGTCACAAAATGTGATTTATTTCAATTGTGACAAAAAATATTGCAGCCCCTACAGGGAATAACAATACAGTTGTGTTATATAATATGACCACTGGTATGGGATTTTTTTTATGTCCAGTTAGCTTTGCTATTTTCACAATACAACATTTAAATATTAATATACTTATATAGTGAATAATGGAAAGTATACAATACCTGGGCAGCTGATGTAGCTTCTTCAGGCTTTTTATCATCTCTTATTCGTAAAAACCTGGGAAATCTCAATGAAATACCCTTTTCTGGATCGACCTGTATATTGAAAGAGAAAAGAAAATACATGTATATATAAACCATGTACTCCAAAAAAAAAAAAGAAGCAACTTTTCGAAATAGCAGTATATCAGCCTCCGCTATTTTAGAGATACATATCAATTGCATTGTAACAATGTAAAATTGAAACTTTCTAGAACTACTGGAAGTTATTTTATCTCAAGTTCTTAGGTCTATGTAAATTTCTACTCTCTTGGACTGCAAGCCATACATGCATAATTACACAAGTAGGCAACATTATAGCAATATTGGATCAAGAACCTACTGTCTGCGTGGCTCACCTCTGAAATTGGAATATGTAATTTTTTTTCTAAATTATTCTCGAAATATAAATCAATGGCCTGGATGACCACAATGATGTTGAGCACTGGAAAATTACAAACCATGTTTGATATGGGTATGCCTAGAAAAATCCAACAATTTAGTAAGTTTAGATGGATTCAAATTTTAGCTGATAAACTTCTATAGTTTTAAGGAGTACAGGGGTGCTAACAAATAGATCACAACAACACTCAATCAACTTTGTTTTACAGCATCAGCCGTTCTGCGGTATAATAGGTACAAATAAAGTTTCAGACTCCAATTGCACTTCTGAAATACGTAATAAAATGATAAAAGTTGTTAAACCCATGAAGAAGGAGATAATGATATGACATGTACATGGATATGAAACTCGCAACGATTACTTCGCTAACTCCAAAAAAGCTGCAATCCCGTCTACGCTATCACTTCGTCTCTCTGTATTCATACGAATGATAGAAGATCCTAATGCGTGTTAATGAATAGTAAGCTTAATATATTGATTCCTTTATAAAAGTTTTCATAAGAGTTTAATTTTCCTGTTAATATGATTAATAGCATGGTCGAAATTATAACAAATGCATGAATAGACAGAACACACACTGAATATCCTCGATGAAAGCCTTAGTTTTTGTGTACTATATTGTTTCGAGACTGCAGACAAATGGTGGACTGTCAGAATCTGCATGATCCCTATATACCATTTTGGATTAAAATAAAAAACAAAAAACAAAAAAAGAACCAATATTGAAAACGCGTTTTTGCATAACTAAAAACAGAAGTATAATGTTAATTCACGGAGACACACCTTAATGGCACTTAATATTTTTATCAGATCAAGACTTTCCTATGCTGTTCATGTGTAGAAATCATGACACAAAATATATATGTAGCATTCCATTGTAAAAATGTGAAAGGTGGTTAAGCAGCAGTTTTTAAACAATAAAATAATGTCCATGTTTCATATTTAAGAGTTTTTGCAACTCTACTAATACATATCTTTACTTCTTCGGTAATTTCTTTCGATTTCCAAAGCGAGCCACGTGGACAGTAAACCTACACATTCATGCAACTACAGATCAGGGGTCAGACCCTTTTTATAAGATAACATGTGTTCCTGCTAATCTCACCTGCGCACTTGACACTTCCGAGTGGTATCAAGAAGTTTCATACCCAATACAAACCATACCCAATGAAATACATTTTGTACACAGATTATAACTTGTCTTTCAAAGGGTAGAATTTGTCTTGGGTACACAACGTTTTAGACACAAAACTTCTTGATGCTACTCGGAAGTGTTAGTGAGCACTGAATTTCACTGACCCAACAGGAAAGATGTACTACTGAGCATCCAGGCAAATGTGGAAAGAGGTGATTTGTAAATATTTTGTAAGAAATGTCACGTTGGAACAATATCCATGCAATCAACAAATATAACCCTAGTCGTAAAAAACAACTCTTAATCCCAGAGGGTACATCCTAGGCTACTGTAGATCTCTAAATTTGATTATCACAATTTACCAAAATCCTGTTTTGCTGCTATACACACTAGTACCGAGTCAACACCCACAAATGAGATTGTTATCACAACAAATAAAAACATTTTTGCTTTATTGACTATTACCTATTAAATCTCTAAAATAACAGATTTTGTACACTTGATGATGGTCACTTACAGTGAAACTTGTCTTAATCAAAGTACTGAAAGTACTGAAATGGGTAGTTATTTTGGCAAAATAGCCATGGGATTCAAACTACATGTACTTCTATCTAATATATATGGAATGAAAATAAATCAAATTAATAAAAATCTAAAAACAAAAAAAAAAACTTCAATTTCCAGCCTCTAAATAAATTCAAAATTAACATTCTAAATTTTATTTGTTGTATCTTCTGCACCAACTTTAAATATTGTCTGTCGTGCATTAACACTCATTTCAAAATAAAACATGAGCATTTATGGTGCCTTCTTAAATTTAAACCAAACATGGCACTGGGAATAGGTAAAATAAATTTTTTCATAGCGAAAAATGGCTGTGATTTAAAACAAACTTTAGGGCTTGTAATATGGAACGTAAACAATCCTATTTAAGGCTATTGCCATGGTACACGAACATATACTCTGCCTAGACTAAATAAACAACCAAAAAACGTTCTCTATCTTGTATTAATCAATAATAAATAACTGTACGGGATGAAAGAGACAGTTTACCCAATGTTTATTGTTAAAGAAATAATTTTTCAGCAACATAATTCAGGCTTAAAGTCGCAATGTAGCAAAACAATCTATCACCAATTTCTGTTTCTGTTTGAAATCCATTGTGAACAGACCGATTACACAAAAAGTTTAGTTTTATACATCCCAACCTAATTGTGATTAACTACAAAAGTTGTGATATTTGTTGTGTAAATACCATGAACATGGCAATTATCCCCAACTTCTGCAGAAATGAGAACTGGAAATTGTAACATTCAATGTTCGAGTTACCTCCCTTTGCGATATCAATACACACAGTATGCATGTAACCATCCACTGAAATTAAGATGACGCTGGTCATGTAACGCATGTGGTCACCATATAGGGTGTATAAATAATGGAAATATGCATGGGAATCTCATTCAGGCAGGTTATGCAGAGAGATTAGTTGACAAACACCTTAATTTGATAGTTTTCAAAATGGACAGGAACTTTCAAGCTCCATTTGCATAACAAGCAACTCCTACTCGATGATATCCACTCTATTCTGCTTTTATTTTCATTTTTCCATGGACTACAAAACTTACATATTCTTGAGAGTTCAATAGAAATTGATTTATCTTAATGTTGGTATCAGCGATATATAATTATTTCTATTTACATCGCTGTATGCTTGAAGCTCGCTAGCTGTCAATATCAATATGATGAATGGCAGAGTAATATATACTTAGGCTCAACATCACTGGAATCTTATATAGTGGAATTCCATATTTATAAATAGATCGATGACGTTTGGTGGAAACTAACTACAAATTGTATTGTATAATTTCGAAAGGCAGATGTAAGTAGAATCATGTGGTATTTCATTTAATGGTTATTCAAACTAGATTTAATTTCACTTACACCAAAATATTTGACTTTTCTGTAAAAGTTGAATTCTTGAGTTGGACTATATTTTGCGAATGCAACCTCCAAGACCTCTTCACTGCTAACAGGATAGCCCTCGATGGAAAGTCGAAGTAAACCCATAATAGGTTGTTATTACATAACAACCCATAATAAACCACTCTCATAAAGACCACTTGTATTACAAGATCACATTAAAAACACTGTTAAATAATCCTTTAAATGGTTACCTCTCTTGAGGAACCACCTGGTTTTGGAGACCAAATTGCGGGGACAGGTGGTGTGGTCTCTCCAAACAGATTCCACTGTATGACCACAAGGTAGTACAACGTAACATGACTTACCAATCCCGCAGCAGCTGTATGTGTCGGAGATATAGATAAATCGGCACATTTGACTTCCCAGACCTGTACGACATCGAACCACTGATCCGGCTCTAAAGAATTATCATATCTATAATATTGTTTAGGTTTGTCTGTAATGTGTTGCTTGAAGAAGGTAGTATGCTGTTCTAAATCACTATCTGTAAATCCTGTACCAATCTGTCAAAAAACACAGGTCAAAGGTTATATTTAAGGATAGGTCAAAGGTTAGATTTAAGGATAATTCTATTTGTTAGATTATGTATACATTCGTATCATATCAAATATACAAACATTTTATGACAATTTCAGCATTGCTTTCATTTTGCACTTATAGTGAAAACAGGTCAATGCATAAAATATACAGTGGAATCTAATTATGTCGAAATCGGATGAGTCGAAATTTTGGATATGTCTGAGTTGAACAGTGGGTCCTGATTTTTATGGACAGAAAAATATGTTGATTAAAATTTTGGCTATCTCAAATTCTGGATATCTTGAAAGTCATAGGGGCGGACCCATGAATTTTGACATAACAAAATTTCACTGTATTTATTAATCTTTTTCAATTTTCATCAAGTTATGATTTTTAAAACCAGAATTCAATTCTTCGTTCTTATTGCAAGTTAGTGAACGTTCCTGGCACAACCAATCCACTTATCATCAGCGGGTTAATTGACCTGTACGATAAAAGAGATACATGTTTAACATTTTAATTGATTTTGGAGGAAAAAAAACTGATTCTACGGATACATTAAACAACATTCTTACCTTACATATTGTTTGAAATTCTTCATTTTCTTCATCGTAGCAAGCTAACAGGAAACCTCCATATTTACCAGTACGTTTACCAGTCCCGATGTATCCTCCTATAGGTACTAAATCAAGAGTATCACCGACTCCCTCAAGATAATCTTTCTTTAACTGAAAAACAATACAAAAAAGTCTGAAAACTGAAACTATTTTTTGGCTAAAGGCATGTAAGCCCATTTTTTTTATCATTCCTAATTTTTCTTTCATATTCCTTGGTGTACCATGCAACCTATCTTAAGAGACCATTCCATTTGCTACCCAAATTTTTCTCTCAATACAAAAGCTTTAAAAGAGATTTTTATTTACAAGGATTATTTAAAGGGGCATTAGCTGTTTTTTTTAGAATTTGTCTCTTTCTGTTTTTACTACTTAGATTAATATAAACTAACAACAAAAAAATACAGACAGGCATAAACATCCCTATATATTTTGTGAAAACTGCTTGAGAAACCCAGGTTGGACACATTTCACTTGCAATCAATTCTTGAAACCTTACTATTAGTATATGAATACTACACTGGACCCGACCTCTTTTTCTCAAAATATATAGCAATATAAGATTTGTTATACCTGTGCATAGGCGTTTTACATCAAGTACAAGTAGGGGGGCTTAGAAAAAGTTGAAATTTTTTTGCAAAGATAGGCATAGGCTGTTGAAAATTGGGGCTGAAACCCCAAGACGTTTCTGGTGTGTGTGGTCTCTCAAGACAGGTTTCACTGTTTAAAAATGCCCCCTTTATGGGATTCCACTTCTTTTCAAGTGTGTGTGAATTTTAATTTTGGTTTAAGCCCCATACACTTTCAATTTGCTTCCGACGCCTAACAAATTGCTATTATTCGTTATTATACATCAAGTACCCCCCCTCTGAAAAGTAGAAAAAGTTGACCAATAACTTTTTGGGGGTTTATTGTTGTTTAATGTCCCTTTAACGGACTATTCTCACTCATATGAGACGTCTCAATGCCGGACAAGGGATTCAAATTTTGGCCATGCTCGGCACTTAGGTTTCAGCTGTAGGGTTTTTTAAAATGCTCAAAATTTCTTTATGGGATTCAGATGTTACTACTTTTTCAAGTGTGTGGAATCTCAATTTTGGCATAACATACATTTTACTGGATTATCACTGAACAAATTGTCTCACCCCCGACTGAGCCTGACCTCAACCAATCAACTTAACTCATCAACCCTTGAAGTCACATTTGGACCTGCCCAGTTTAAAGAATGGTTAAGTCCACTGTTAGAATTCAGGGGTGTATGATTTAAAATCTAAATTTTGTAATAATTTTATATGCAATATTATCTTGTTCACTCCTAAGTTATGACATTAGATCCATACTATCTGTTGATTTGGGCGAGTCTACAGTGGTTGAAGAGTTAACTAGAGCATTAAAACAGGCAATGTTCAAAACAAGGTCATTTATAACTTAAGACTAATCCAACATCTAAAGCATACCTGTGCTAAGAATCATAAAACATATATATGCCATGGAGGTCTAGTTGATGTACAAGCCATAAAAGCAGATAATTCCCGACCTCAACAAATCTTAATGGGATGCAGATGCCGAAACCATAATATAAGCCCATTTAACTTTGTAGAAGTTAGCTAAAAATTCAGATGTGACTGAAGATGACCCAACAATTACTCAAATCCTGATTTCTCCTCTATTTTAAGTAAATATCAATACTGGTATGTCACAATTCTAAAAAAAAAAATAGCTTTTACAATAAATATAACATTCCCCAACAAGAATTAGACTGCCAAAGCTTTCTTGTATTTGACCGTCATCTTACTATTTTTTTATAACTAAAGCAGTTCCTTCAAGACCAACTTGTCAGGTAGTGAATGAAGTCAAAATGTCATTTTTTACCACACCATGAATATGTAAATCTAAAAGCCATGAAAAGAATATAAATCAACCATTTCATCCATCGCTTTATAAAAATTATGGACAGTATTATAGCTTTTTTTCCTCCACCACTTTGCATTTTAAATTATATTTTTTCAGTTAATAAAAATGATTTAAGATAAAGAAAAAAATGTATCATTTTTCAAATGTATAATAAAGATATACAAGGGAAATATCAATCTGCTATAAAGAGTACAGATGTAATGATATCTTATTGTTCTGTACAAACCTTCAACCAATTGTGCGATCGTTTAGCTATCTCGTAAGTAGCATCTTTATCTAATGTCTTCACCATTAAGCCCTCACAGTTGCCTAAAAAAACAAGATACATTTTTGAAACATGAATACCCTCATTCAGCAACAGTCTGAAGAAAATGGTTGAATGTCAAGGTCAAGGTCACTAAGTCAAACATTTCAGTCTCAAACGAAAGGTCTTGTCAAAAGGAATACACATGGTGAAATATGAAAGCCCTATCACTTACCATTAAAAAGTTAAGGTTAAGGTTTTCACAGACAGACAGATCTAAAACTATATGTACTAGTGTGGCAGGGTTATAGAGAAGGAACAATCAATCTTTTTTTTTTTTCAAAAGTCCTATGCATATTCCAATACTGGGATGTGAACCCATACCTTCCAATTGCGAGTTAAATGCTCTATCTTCAGACCTGAGAGTGGCCTGGAAACAGGAACAAATCTTTTAAATTTGAGTTCAATTTTACTAATGATCTACTGACTTACTAAGACAATATTACTAACGATAAAGTTTCACCTTTTACAGATTCTTCCAAGAATTCTGCGATCTCCTCCGTATTGGATGAAATCATAGATTTAGCAAACATGAACTCTCCTTCCTTTTCCTCAAATGAAGACCTCAGTAAATCTCGCCTCTTACTGAATGGTTCTTTTACAAGTGACTGACCGTTAAGGTAGAGTAAATCAAAAGCATATACACAAACATGGATTTTAATCTCGGAGGCATCGGCATCCTGGAAAGAAAAATAAAATGATATCAGACTTAAAAGTTCGTCTACAATATGTTATTGTCATTTTTTAAGACCTCATAAACTTTGAATAACACTTTACGAAGATATATAATGTTTGTTTTGTTTCAGTGTCGATTACATCTCATCAACACTTTTTCACTCACACAGAGACCTCATAGGTGAAGTGCTAAAATGTTTTACCTGTGCTATGGACTAATTCCAATGATGTGAGGTTTCTTTATGGTGCGATGCATTCCGTGAATAAGAACCTCCCTTTTTAGTCTCATCTCAGAGACCTGTGACCATCACTTCTTATACCGAGGGCTTATGAAAGGAACTGTCATTATCTATTTTTTTTTTTTTTAAAAAAAAAAAAAAAAAAAGTCTGTATGATGCATACCAGAAATCAGACAAAATTTGATTAATTTTGGTAACAAAGCTATGTTCTTTCTTCGCAAATGTTTTGATTTATTTTGTTTGTTTCAATGTTATTTTGGGCATTTTTATGGCAGAGTGATTACAGCATTGCTATTCAAAGCATGAGGTTTCCTACCTTTTATTTAGTGTGGGTTCTAGCCCCATTGTGACCTAGGTTGATTTTGGTAAGCACTAAACCACTGTGTTATTGCAGTTGAAAATTACAATCCCAAAATCATGTTTTGACCTAAAACTTCATAATAAAATGTGGAAATGGGTCTTCAGCATCCCTAAAGACACATTTGGACTGGTCCAAGTTATTGATTTACAGAAGGGTCCAGTTTTCCTGGGGATTATGAGTTGAAATCAAATCCAATACTAACTTTTCTCTTTCTGTGACTTAGGACTTGGAAAGGCTGTATCTGTTTTTTCTCTGTATCCCATGCCACTGCTTCCGAGTCAATAACACAGGACTTGACCGATTCCTTCATCAACTTCGGAATACGAGCAATAATATCAGGATATTTGGACGTATTGTTTTCGGAATTCCGACTGTATATGTGAACTTTACCATCCTCTAAAATATGAATCTGTAAACATTTGAAAAATGTATGATTTTTTTGTTTTTTATTGGACCATCAGTTATTAGACAAGAGAATTAAAAAACTAATCCTTCTAAAGACTTTATTTTTGAAAAATATCACTTCAAAATACAAATTCCAATAAATTCTGAGCCCTTAAAACTGATTTCAGAGACGAAAATATGGTTATGCATGTACTGTTAACAAAAACACTGGCCTTACCAATGTCAAACATGCCAGTCAATTATGGTTGTCTTAAAAATGAAATACAAATGTACTTACCTGAGCTCTTTCACCATCATACTTGTATTCACAGGTAAATTCTGCATTTTCAAAACGTTTTAATACCTCGCCGACACCTTTAGTGGGATGAGCCAACATCGGCTTTAGCGGGATACCTACAGTGAATGATTTTCACATAAACCAGACATAAAATATTAAAGCAATTATCAGATCTATATTGATTTAACTACCTGTACAAGCACAAGCATGAAATATTAAGAATTCCTTGTAAAGATAACATATTGAATTCTAGAGAGAAAAAAATAGTATTATCGAAACTGATATCTGTTTCCCAAAACAAAAGAATTTTATATAACAATTCACATTTTTGTGTCCATTAAGTAAAGGCAATATTGCCATTTATAAGAGTGTAGTTAATAACATATTCAGCTAATGAGAAATATCTACAAACATCATCAAGCATAAGTGTTTGAAACATGATTAATTCATGCTTTCTCAATGTCATAGGTTTGATGTCTGCCATGTTTGTTTATATAAATCCAGCTGTTAAACAATTACTTAAATATTTGTGGCTGCTACAAATCTCACTCAGTTATTTCAGAAAAATCTTAGATTTTGATGAGGAAAACTAGGATATAAATATACCAGTCCATTTGTAAAAACTGCAGAGTTGAGATGCTTTATACAAGCAGAGACAGGTTCTCAAACAGCTGATTTTGTAAATATGGCAGTGTAGGGAAGAGTTTTCGTATTTTTTCTTTTCATGGACTATCGTTGTACACAATTCCATTTATACATGACATTTTCCTTTGAATGTATGCATACATCATTGTTCAATTGTGTCCAAAGACAAAGTCAAAGAGACACCCCCCCCTTTGACCTTTGACCAACATTAGAACTGACAGTATATTTCTCAGCTAATTTAACAGCATACAGTCAAAACTTGTCATGTCGAAATTGGTAATCTCGATTTACCTAGTTAACTTGGGATCAAGCACTGGTCCAAGCATTTTTCCTTCTATTTCTTACTTAAAAAAGACCCGATAACTTGAGATCGGAAAAGTTGAAAAACCCACTAATGCCAAAGTTAAAACATGGTCCGGATGTTTAATTTCAATGTGGAAATGACCATTTTATCTCAAGGTAAATTTTTTATTTTTACATCATCATTAAATTATTATGTGACAATATGACTAGTGCTGAACAAATATGCTTTCTGTATCATATTCGAGTACATACAATGAATAAAAATCTCCTTTTCTTTTTTTTTTTTTTAAAAACTTTTTGTCCTTGAATTCATATGGCTAATGTTATTTTCTAAAATTTGTTTTAAACTTTCCGTGCTCAAGTGTATAATAACAGTGTCACTTCCATGATATAGAAAGCAGCATGGGTTGTTCCTGTTAAAATGTGAATGTTTACTTGTCAATACAGTTATACAGTTGAGTATTAAGAAATAAATACTCAAACACAATTAATTCCTGTTTTTAGTTGCTTTTAATATGGTTTGACAATTACATTGGTATTTGTAGCTGTCAGCATGCACATATACTGAAGATAAGAGACAAACAATATACATGTAGGCCTACAAGTATTCTGGAAATTACTGAGATGCCAACGAGAGGAATCAGGATTCTATTTCGTGACAGACCTTTTAAAGTGAGGACCTGTTTATCTCGTTTATTTTTTGCTTGGTCCCAAGGACTTCAAGATAACAAGGTTCGACTATATTTGATAATCTGCATGTAAAAGTCAGGTATATCATAAGGAAATCTATTTCTCTTTCCAAAATAATGTATAAGTGGAAATCTTAGCATGACACAAATTTAGTGTTTTGTCCTTAGAATATAGTCTATGATTTTAGCAAGAAGTAATTCTAGCAATTTTATGATTTAAATAAGACGACTCTCTATCTATGATGAGGAATGACTTGTAAGAGAGTCAATTTCAGTGATCTCAACAACCTCATTTATAGTTCCAAAAATTGTATCCTTGCTCAAATTTCTGCTAATACGGTATGCGTAGGTTGTTTTTTTTTTTTTTAGATTCTGAGGCAAGGAACTGTCTGAGAACCAGATCAATTTCTTTTTTATTTAGCCTTAAGTTTGGAAAATGTAATCAGCACATTACCTGGTGTTAATTTACAATGTTCTGATAGCTCATCTATCCCATACTTCAGCAGGGCAGACAAAATAGCACCGTAGTTAGGACATTCACTGAAAGTATATCATCTAATATACATACACATTGGTAAGCAGGAATGTTGTAATACATATGATATCACACACAAATATATACATATATATATGAAGTGAATGAATTTTTATTCCAAGACAAAAAGTAAAACAGTAGCAGAGACACAAAACCTGGGGTTTAAGCTTGCCAGTTGAATCTTCAACCACAATAATTTTGCTCATAAACAGCGCTCAAATGCTGTGTAGCTGAATTTAAGAAATCTCTTTTAACCAATTCACAATAAACTGGAAATGAGCCTCTCTGATATCTGAGCAGATTTTGTGAGAAAGTTTACCAGTTTACTGTGGAACCAGGTTCTCTCCTCCACCATTAAAATCTGGCTGTCACCATATGATTGAAAAATTGTTGTGTGGCATAAATCACCAAATAAACAAAACAAAACAAAAAAAACAAAAAAATCTTTCACTCTATACAAGCCACCATCCTTTACACCTATAAATCCTTTTTTTAATACGGAGAACGTAATGAACGTGTTCACACTTACCAATAAACACTTTTAATAATTAGAGCATACTCTTCCATCTTCTTCTTCAGAGAATCAGCACTGAGACCCTTTCCAGCATCTAAGATTTCTGGGGGATAATCTGTTGAGTCATAAACAGAATAAGTAAAGAAACTTAACAGAGTCAGTATAAAAATTCACATAAAACTTACGATGGAATAAGTTACAATTTTTATACGTGTCTGTCAATCAAGTGTAACATATTTAATTAATAATTTTCCAACTGTCAATGAACATATCATGATCTGTTATGTATGAAATGAATTCTGTCATGGTCATGTGATCGTCATGTGACAATTTAAATCACGTAGTCTCTCATCTTTAGTCAACATGGGATTGATAGCAGTAATGGTTTAGAATGATGGAGAGAAAACCATTTGACTTTCACAAGGAAACTGGCAAAATTCCTCACAAATCCCCACAGTCAACTAAAGTTTCAGAGGGACTTGATACAATGTTGACTAGAGTTGAGAGACTTCGTAATTTGAAGCGTGATGGTCAAACCATTCCACCATGGAGGTTCAAGAACACTTATCAAGGTGCAGGGAACATAGATGATTATATATTTTTTTAACCTTGACCTGGTGGTCAGGTCAGGAATACTTCAACTTATCAAGAGGTGTAGGGAACATATATAATTTTTCTTTTTTTTATACTTTGATCTGGTGGTCAGATCTGAAACACTTATTGAGTGGTGTAGGGAACACAGATGATCTTTTTTAATCTTGACCTGGTAGTCAGGTTAGGAACACTTATTGAGAGAAGCTTTGAACACAGATTATTTTTTATTACCTTGACCTATTTGGTCAGAAACACTTAATGGGAGGTGCAGGGGACATAGATATTTATTTTTACCTTGACCAGGTGGTGTCAGGAACACAGCATTGCCAAGCGCAGTAAGAACACTTTGCTCTGCTAATCCGATTCGAAGTTTCCCACCAAGAGAACGTATAATATATCTTGCCTCACACTGTCGACATGCCACAAACAATCCTTTTATAATTTCTATTTTTTTAGTCATGGCCTGAAATATTTCACAAGAAAAACAAATTAAAATCTGTCAGTGTTCTTTTAAAAAGAACAACCCCAAACAATATAAACAGAATTTCAAGGACTAAATACCTTGCTTGCATTAAGAGAAAATATATAAAAAGAACTGAAAATTTTGTCCTACCTCGATGTATCTAACTTATTTATTCAAATGTCATAATAAAACAATGCTTCAATTCATTTCTCTCAACTAAACTTTGACTAAAATCATTTTTAACACAAAGGTTTGTAAGTTCGTAGAGATAAGTTCATCATTAGTAAAAAATAAAGAGTATTTGGAGGCTGGGTGAATGGTTGGAGCACTGCATTTAAAATCACAATGTTTCTCACCCGCTAGAACCTAGGCTGATTACATACTATAATAATAACTAAATAAGTTTGTTCAAAAGATCTGTACCGCATTGCCAGACATAGACGCTATTTCCTTCAGTTTCGAGAAGACAGCACCAACATGTAACTTTGGTGGAGCAAACATGGTTCTTTGTGAGCTTCTACTGTTCTATAAAATAGAAAATGGACGTTAAATTATCTACATATCAATGTCCGAGTCACATACTGTAGAATCAGAAATTTCTGTTATGGTTTTAATTTCGTTCATTTGGTTGTTTTCAACGAAATTAAAACCATGATGAAATTTTACTTAGTAATACTAATAGGTTCCTTTACAATTTTTTTTTTTATTTCAATGAAATTCAAAGTCAATGAATTTGTTTTACTTTCAAAACAACAAAATTTTACCAATAAAAATTTTCTTATTCTACAGTATTTGACAGAAAATAAACAAGGGAGACGGAAAGGAAACTAACAAACATGAGGCCCATGGGCCACATTGTTTGCCAAAGTATCTAACAAATAGGGTCAACTCCACTTATAACGAAGTGGAAGAGAGGTAGAATCAAACAACGTTTAGCCTTCGGTTCATGTGAGCTAAAAATGATAGGCTCTCCTAGTTTTACAGTAAACAACTGAATTTAAGACAGAAGATTGATAAGTGTCTCCCATAATCCAGTTTTAGGTCCCTACAATCAGGGGTAATTTTTCAACCAATGTGCATGAACTATTTGGTGTACACACACCAAGCAACATATCTGCCATATGATAATATGTGCAGATTTACTCATCATTTCTACAGACTGACTATATTTTTTTGCGATGTTACACCATGGATTCTGAAGAGAAAAAAAAAATGTTTGTTCAATGTGCCTGACCAAATATATTATTATGGTACCACTTACAAAACCAAAATTTGTTGTTAAACTATGGCCCTGATGTAAATTGGTCTCCAGGCAATGCCCACTTTAAAGCAGATCAAGATTTAAGTATACAGACGGCCTTAAAACGGAAACATTACCTCTGCCACTATCCCTAAGTCGCCCTTTTCCTGAGCATCAGTCTTGATTTTGTCCATACTTCTACCTGAAAGAAATATGAAATGATGGCTACTTAAACTTATACACACTTTACGTTAATTTGAAGAAGACCAAAAAAAAAAAATTGTGACGATGTAACCAAAATCGCCGGCAACTGTTGAATGATGAAAGTATCTATCATTACATTCCTTCTGGACATCAGAAAAAATGTTTTTTTTTATCAATCATGTCCAGACATTTTACAACCAGCAGTGTATAATTTGAATTTTTTATGCAACACTCAACAAATTTTCAATTATATGGTGGCGGCCAGTTTTTATTGGTGGAGGAGAGAATCTGGTTACAATGTATCCGGGAAGAAACCACCTGTCTTTCTCAAGTAAAATGGCAAACTTTCTCACAAAAATCAACTTAGGTTCCAGCAGGGCTTGAACCTGCGCAGACCAGAAGTGAGAGACTCCATGGTTTAAAGCGCAATGTCTAACCACCCAGCCATGGAAGCCCCAGCAGTGAATAGTCCAAATAAAAGCTGGGCTTCAGGATCTGCTAAAATTTGGTGACTTTGGACCCATATTTTAATTAACATGATGCTTTAGGAGTCAATACCTGTAGCCTGAGCAATAGCTTTCATTAATACAGTCTCTCCGATTCCCAGTTCCAGACCTTCGTAGGCTGGAGCCAGTTTGTTGAGGCATAGATACACACAGAACAATAGGTCATCGTGACTTAAGGCAATCACAGAGCGAAAAAAATTACACAAGATCTCAATTGTCTTCAGCCTGCAAAACAAACAGTGTAAAATTAGTTCAAATGGGCAGTACTTAAACGGTAAAATGATATATAGAATAACCATTGGGTCGTTCAACATGATCTTAAGAAATATAAAACATCAATTTTGCTCAGAGGAAAACAATTTGGTAAGTGCACAAAAAAATCAATAAAAAGATTATATATATATATATATATATATATACACATATATATATATATATATATATATATATATATATATATATATATATATATATATATATATATATATATATATATATATATATATATATATATACACACACACACACAGTGGAATCTCGTTATGTCGAAATTGGATGAGTCAAAATTCTGCATAAAAGTCAAACGGCTGGTTGCAATTTTTTTATGGATAGGAAATAAAATGTTAATTAAAATTTTGGTTATCTCAAATTCCGGATGTCTCAAAGTAATTGGGGCAGTCCTGTGAATTTTGAGATAACGAGATTCCACTCTACTTGTATGTGTAACATTGAGTTTAAATTCTTCTCTAACTTTATATATTTGTATATATCTGAGACAAAGATTTAATCTAATAGAGACAAGAGTCACAGGGAGGAGAACAGCTTTATGTTTTATATATTCAAGTGGGGGCATAATTCATTGAAACCCTCCTACTACAGTATCCTCACACACTAATCACCCCCGCTCACCAACATCACAGCCGATGAGACATTATATGATTTGCATAAACTTGTGTCAATAGTAATCAATTGTAAAATACATTTTTTTTGTAATTCTGGCTGTGAACATTCACGGAATATGAAGTGACAAGACCAAAATCAATGTTAACATATTCGTCAAGTCATGTGTCTCTCCCAGTTTTATAAATCTAAATTGTATATCGTAAAATGCATTCAATATCACAAATAACAAAATTACATCTCCAGAAATGAGCCTCGATTTTCATTAGGAATCCATTTGGTTCATACAGAGAACAATGACCTCCGTTACTGCGGCACAGAGTAAACAAAATCAGCCAACAATATTTTACAAGTAGCAATGATTGTTGTACGATGTCAACTGTCACCACATACTTCATAGAGAGATACACTCCAATTTCATCTCTTGGATTTTTTTTTTTTCATTTTCATGATATCTTTTGCCACATTCAACAATTTTGTCAGTTATGCATCTTTTAAACACTTTGTAATGGAGGAGAAAATTCTAATACAACAGACCCAGGAAAAGACCAGCGGCAAACTTCCTCACATGATGAGCTGAGGGCACAGCTCAAACCCTGGTGTGATGACAACTGTGTTATTGTGGTACTTTGCCCCCTCCCCCCATCCATATCAGAGTTTGTCATTTCTAGATCAAAATTGTCTCAAATAATTTTAATCAAATTGTTAGTTCTTTTGAAGAACCAAAGGTGTTTCCAATATAATTACCATTAATGTCATCATCAAGGTTACCAGACCTCAGGATCCCTGACAAACATTTACAGGAGTACAGCACTCATGCCAAATATTGTGAAAATCTATAATAATTCAATAATTACAACTAAAGTTGTAAACAGATGGTTCAACCATGTATTTCCCTGAACTAATAATATACCTGCTCATACATGTCCTCACACATAAATATTACAAACTATCATAACATCTTTCGGTGGCTGTGTATTTTAGAGTTACCACTCATTCAGAGAATAGAATTTATTTCAGAATACTATGTGTTAGCGCATAGACATATTTTAATGAATTCAGATTATCAGAGCTTCACCTTCCTTTGGTCCTTGAAATCGACATACATTTATATAAATCTAGATCTGAATAAATATTATGAAGCATCACTTTCTATTGAATTTAATATGTATCCAACAGAACTGATCTAGTGAATATCTATTCACTTTTCTGATATATTTTCTATGGCTTCAAATGTTTTAGCTGGTGCTAAATAGGGCACTCTGAAATAACAAATAGGCTTACCTTCCTGATGTACTTTCTATGGCTTCAAATGTTTTAGCTAATGCTAAATAGGGCACTCTGAAATTGAAAATATGTTCATCGTCAACTGTGGCATGGTCTTTTGAAAGTAAATACAGTTTGATTTAGGTCTACAAAATGTTGTAAATGTATACAGAACTGTGCAAAATACAAATCATACAGTGTTTTTACAGTACCACTGACTGGACAGTAACAAATGATTTAATGCTCTCTAAGTGCTATCAATTATATTTGTACAAGGATCAACAAGGTGCTCATAGTGAGTTATTGTGAAATGTTAATATCCTTCCACGGGTAAACAGTTGTAAGATTTACAGCAGTCACTTATAATGGTTCAATATTCTGTTTTATGATACATGTACATCGAATAGCGAATCAATGTCTAGAATCTCTGTTCTGTCTAAAAACCCACACAGCGTCAATTTTTCCGCCTTTATGTGAATCTCCTCTTTCCAAATTTTGATATGTCAATTTCTAGCGTCATTCTAAAACCACAAGTTTTCTCATTTTTTTCTCTCTCTCTTCTTCTAAAATTACAGTGCAAACTTCGCAGTTGAAATTATAATGGTCAACGATGGTCTGATGGGCAATTTCAAGTCTGTGTTTAACATATGACTTGCTTACTTGTTGAACCCCAAAAATACATAATTAAAAGATGCTTTTCAAGTGTCAAATTAACGGTCTCATATAAAATTGACTCTCATGATGCCACAGCATTTTCATGTGTTTATATGGGGTCCGTTATCCTAGATGTGCTCCAGTGAGTCTGGTGATAAAAGAAGACTAAAGTTGAACTCATTCACCCCTAAAGACACATCTGGACTGGTGTAAGTCATGGATTTACTGAAGAGTTCAATGTATTTCAGGGGCTTATGAGCTAATGGTGTAGTGAAACTAGGGATACTGAGAGACTAAGTCTTAATGACATTGTGAGTCTGGTGACACAGAGAGCCTGATCATAAAATGGCTACCATGGATAATCTGCTGAAAAAAAATCACAATGTTAAGTCTGATATTAAGCACAACAAACAAACTGGTGATTAAAGTGAATAATGCGAGTTGATAATAAATGTTAGATGACAGCCAGACTGTATCAAGATCATATCAAAATAAAATACATGTAAATAAATTAACCACATTAGGTTTAATTCTGACTATCATTGTCTAAAGTATGAAAAAAATTATCATTTTAGTTTGAATTCTGTCTGTCATCTTTCTATAACAGTTCTAAGATTTCACAAAAATTACAAAGACTTAAATGTTGAGATTTACATATATCAAATAAACTATCCTTGACAGTATTTACTACACATCATATATCAAGCCATGACTTACTTGTTTTTGTGTTTCCAACAGGCGTCGTCTATAGGATTATATTTAGTTTTAGCTGGATTGTAGGCGATGTCATCCTTCTTCTTGTCACTTGAGAGATTCATCATACTGAAATGTACAAAACATCACCATATATAGCATGTATCATTATATATATATATATATATATAAAGTATAAAGTAAAACTTGGACAAGTCGCCATTCAAGGGACCACTTACAAAAAGTTCGAAACTTTAAGATATTAACTCATGGCCGGTAACCGAAAACCATACAATATGGAATTTCAGAGGTTCTAAAATATTTATGGAAAACTCGGATAATTACCAAAGATATAGTTTATAAGAAAACCATATTTAAGTTGGAATTACCTATTAAACGTGCTGCAAAGTTTTCTTCAACATACGAGACTTCCAAGAGAACTTAAGTTATATGTCATCTTGTTTGAACAAAAATAAGTGGGGCATCTAACAGGGAGGGGACCCCTCGATTGAATGTATAGCCTGATGCATATGAATTTCATAATTATTCAGTTTATTGTTTTGAATCATAAAATCGTTAAAATTACTTCTCCAGAACACTGCTTCTCGCTAAAATTGTATACTGTTTTCTAAGGACAAAATGCTAAATTTCCCTCTTGCTAAGAATTCCACTTATAAGGTATATAATATACCATATAAATGGAATTTTGGCAAGATGGAAATTTAGCGTACACACCAATACAAAAAGACGCAGTTGTGATAAAGTTAGCTATGTGGAATCACAACCGATGCTATAAATCAACTATACTGTAGCCACACAAACACACACACACACACACACACACACACACACACACACACACATATATATATAGATCAGCTGGTGCTGATAATTATTTTGACCATCATAAAGCAATAATGTGTGGAAATAGTATTTAACAGAGCAGAGATATTACAGGAAGTAATACCATGAGATGTAATCGGTCTCGAAGAACACTTCATCAGGAACTAATAAATATATCATTACTGACTAAACGGCTACATTGACAAAAACAATACAATGACTGCAAAGTTGAAGCCGTTATTCTCAGCAACAAATCAGGGTAATGTCAATATGGAGTGTGGCATACAACATCAAAACATTGACATGAAGAGTACGGCTAAATTTCCCAATGGCAAACCAGAAACTGTCATTACCGACACAGCTTATGAAAGACAATTTCTAAACACGATAAGAACTGAAGCTGTTATTCCAAACATAAACCAAGGCAATGTCGACACAAATAAAGCTATTACAACCAAACAAAGACATGTAATAGTTGAAGACGTTATTTATTCCAAACAACAAACCCAAGGCAATGTTGACACAAATAAAGCTATTACAACCAAACAAAGACATGTAATAGTTGAAGACGTTATTTATTCCAAACAACAAACCCAAAGCAATGTTGACTCAAATAAAGCTATTACAACCAAACACAGACATGTAATAGTTGAAACTGTTATTCCAAACAACAAGCCAAGGCAACAAAGACACAAATACAGCTATTACAACCAAACAGATATGTAATAGCTGAAGCTGTTATTCCAAACATAAACCAAGGCAATGTTGACACAAATACAGCTATTACAACCAAACAGACATGTAATAGCTGAAGTTGTTATTCCAAACATAAACCAAGGCAATGTCGACACAAATACAGCTATTACAACCAAACAGACATGTAATAGCTGAAGCTGTTATTCCAAACATAAACCAAGGCAATGTTGACACCAATAAATACACATACACATGACAAATTTCTATCTGACTACCGATATATACACAACAAATTCACATGAAACAGAAGTTGAATGTTTCACAAATGACTATTGACATACATATTGACAAATTAACATCTGACACGAAAGTCTTATATTTCGCATCTGACTATTGGCTACACCTGACACGAAATTCTAATAATGTACATTTGACTACACATATGGCAAATTCACATCGAACACAAAAGTCTAATATTTCACATTTTGACTATTAACATACACAGTTTACAACTTAAAATAATTTAATACATTACTGAAATATATCAAAAAAAAAAAAAAAAAAAAAAAAAACCACCTTCTAAATAAAACATAATGAAAATAGGTATATATTTACTAAATGTTCCTCAAAATAGCAGCTTTTATTTTTGGGAAGAAGCAATATCATACATTTTATTTCCCATTGTTGTAATATCATTTTACGAGCACTGTTATAGATTTTTACCTATTATGGTTGGAAACTATGAAAATGGAGTGTGTTAACTTGCTCATTCAGGAAACCATATTTACATCAAACGAGAAAAATTGATTGCAACACCTACATTAATCCTTCAAAGATACAACAAATTGATATTTTCAAATAACTGCTAATAGTAACCATGGCGACACAGAAAACTTACCTAGAAATGATCTTGTATTTCTGGTGTTATATTTGTCACAACATGGTATATTAGGAGTTAGGTGTAAAATAGGACAAACTTTATGTGTATGTTTAACTGCTAACATAGTCTAACTAGTCTGACAGAACCAGTGCATTATCATTTTGTTACTGTATAGTTTTGTAATTTCATGCGGAGAAAGTTTCCCGTCTTTCTGCACGGAACATACTCACGGGTATTAAATATCGCACATGATAGGTTACGAATTGTCATTCTGATACATCATGAATGTAAGGTAATACATTCACGGACATTTAATTTCGCATATTTTTCTATGACTGCGAATATAGCAAAATTAAATCACCCGCAAATATAAGCAACTATACAGTATGTCATTGGGGTTTTTTTTTTAAAGGAGGGAGAGGGGACAGGTTAAGCCTCACAAAAACATGGGGTCTCTGTGGCAGAGTGGCTAGTGCATCACGCAGTTAATCACAGTAACTTACTTCTACTCAGCGTAGGTTCGAGCCCTGTTGTAACCTAGGCTGTTTATGTGAGAAAGTTTGCCGGTTTACTTGCAGAAGTGGTCTTTTCCTGGGTACATCGTAACCAGGTTATCGTCTCCAAAATTAAAATTGCTGCCACTGTATGACTTGATAATTGTTCAGTGTGAAAGAAGACAACATTTAACTTACTATCAAAAACCTCTTATATCTGACAAAGGTTAAAGGTGAAGTATGACAAACTGGTACCCCTCTTACAAATTGACCAATACGAGAGTTCTATAATGTATCAGCCATAACAACTGCTGATTTCATTGCCTTACACTGAAAATTTGATTGATTGCTGATGGCATTTCCCCCATTTTTTTGTAAAAAACTGTGAATTTTAATTATATAATGCTAGTATCTAAAAAAAAGTAGCAATAAAACAGTATCGTATCATTTTCATTTTACATTTTAACTACAAAATAACAACTTCAGTGCACTAGAAACATGCTTTCCAGTCACCCAGGGCGAGTTGGTTTTGTGATCGGGAAAGAAGATTCTCACTTGCAACTTAATCGTTCGGGAAAGTTGCTGAGAATGTTCTCTCAACCTGAGGTCAATTAAATCATTTCTGACTAGATTTTAGATTCCATCAAAGACCGATAAGATTGACTTACATGTCTGCAGCTTGAAAGCATAACTTATTTTGCCGTGGGCAGATACATGTTTGCATGTCCAGTTACAGAGTTTAATCCTGTTTGTGGTTTTCAAGTGTACCTTATGATTGTGTTGTATGACTTTCTTTCAGATGTTTATTTATTTGCCTTATTTGTGTGATATAAATTTTGTTTGGAACTGGAGGTTATCGCCATTGATAGGTAATACATATTAGTCCACACCGTAATCCCGATTTTCGAAACCCACATGTTTTGACATAGACTCATGTCGGAATATTGAATTCAGATTATGGCATTGCAGGGTTCGAAAAATTGGTAAAAATGTGATTACATGATTTCCACTCGCCCGAACTGATTTTGCACTCGCCAAACTACCGTATGAAAAAATATTATTTCAAAGTGGATGTGTTAAGAGTGTATAAAATCTTTTTCAAAGTAAATAGATCTTACATGTATATGACTTAACAGATTAGATACTCTTTATTTGACAAATAGTCATTTTTTTCTAATCAAGTACTTATTACAAAGGAAAAACCACAACTTTTGTATGTTCTTATTTTAAGTTTTTAGAATTCAAATTCTCGACCGAAATTTTGGTTGCCCGCCAAGAAAATCTGGTTGCCCGCAAAGAAAATAATATTTTATTTAATTTTGTGTTTTTTAAATTTATTGTTATTTCAATAGATAAATTTTAATACAATGTGTTGTCTCTGAATGATTAATTTACATCTAAATTAACTGTAAATGCATCATTCCAATTATCAATTACTATTATTACTATTTTATGATGTTGCTGCTATCAGGCATGTCTTTGAATAAATGTCAATTACAAAAGTAAGTTTTCACTATTGTTAGATGAAAACAATAGCCATCCATTTCTATGTATTTCATTAAAACTTTTATTTACAGTAACTATTTTTACTTTTATCATTCACTTACATTTAATTCAGATTTTAAAACTTTTTTGTAACATTGTATAGTGTTATGATTATTTTACCAAATCCTGAAATTCAGGTCCGTTCGGTGTTGGTTCTTTTATTTACACACATCCAACTTCCACTTCCTCCACATACTGCAAGCATTAGCAGTCAATACACGATGTGTTCTGTGACATTTTCGGCCATGAGGTAAAGACTAACGTGTTTAATTGTCAATAAAATAATTATTTGAGTTTCTAATTGTTTTTTGTAATGTATTTTCAACTAAAATTAGAAGGAAATGATCACTTGCGAAACTTAAAAGGGAATCCGGATTTTCAGTACGGCGTCAGTGGGCCTACTCGCCAAACGGGCGAGTTCATTGTCAAAATTTACTCACCCGAAACGATTTCTTACTCGCCAATGCGAGCGGGCAAGTGGATTTTTTTAACCCTGCATTGTCAGTTACTTATGACTGATACAAGCTGTCATAATGGATTCTATATTGAGGGCATGCCTAATTAGTAACTGGTTGATTACTGACTTATACCCACTGGTAAGGCTGAATTTCTGCCATGATTTTAAGTTACTTTTGTTTTGGTAATAGATTCTACCCCCCCAAAAGAAAATAAAAAATCGAACAGAGATTCGGCCTACTCACTGGTAAACTATTTACTGGAGATGGAAGTACAAATTAAAGTGCAAATCTGTAATCTCTTAAAACTGTAAACTGTGACTTTTTGCCTACATAAATTGTGACTTTTTTCTTGCAATTTTTTTCCCCATCACAAATTGTAATTTTTTTCCCTGTAACATTTTTTCTGAATACCATTTTGTCGCGTGGTCCTCCTTTAAAGTAATATGTCCCACAGTGAGATCTTGGACAAGTAGTGGAGCAGGCACAAAGCATGTTAAAGGCCATAAAATCGGCCCCGCCTTGTATCTTCCAAGGAGATCACATAAAGTTGAAGTTGAAGCATGTGACAAATAAATTATCAATCTGTAGTGTTAAACATCAAGAATTAAACAAGTTTGATAATCTTTTTTAATATTTGGATAAGTGGATTTTATGGTTGGGTGAGAAACTTTTGACCTGTTACTTCAATCTGATTTAAATTTAAAATTTAAATAAGACTCTGAATACATGTATATGATAAAATAAATTTTCATCCCCAAAAAATAGAAGTGACCAGTGGTAATATGTCATGACCATTAATGTACCAAAGACATAATAAAATTTAAACCAGACTGGGAATGTATGATAAAAATATTAAACAGAAGTGGAATTTCTATCAAATTTTTCCAAAAATCAGTGATTTTTTAAATTATTTTTAATGTTTTTACTCTTTAAAAAATCCCCAAAACAAGAGTTACATTATGTTTGTTAATTATAATTGAGGTTATATGATTGAGATAAAAATTTGATAACTAAAAAAAACAGATATTCAAAATTAAACAAATTATTAATTATTTAAAAAAAATTAAGGGTTTTTTAAAAACTGTTTTACACTCCCCACTCCCCCAAATTTGTCCACACATGCTTGCAAGTAGACATTTTTCATATTTTTGTATTGAGCATAAAAATTAAGTAAAAAATTTGGTCAATTTCTGGCACAGGGCCAATTTTGGTCTAAAGTGAACCTACTTCTTTGGTTAAAACTTGAGAAAAGAAACTGGAGTTATGTAATGGTAACCAAAATGTTGAAAACAAAGAGAAAAAAAAAAAAAGGAGAACAATAAATACCCTTAGCTTTGTTAAAGAGACTAATCAATCAAATTTCATGAAATTTATGAACAACCACTTTTAAAAAAGATAAAACATCTTCCTCCGTAAATACAAAGTCTAGAGTCCACAGAATGTTCTTTGACGAAACTCTGGACTAATTGTCTATTGTATGAAATTTCGGCTACCTCTTATACACTGCTGACTGAATGCACAAACTGGTGTGACAGGCAGAGTTAAATCACCTCAGCCTAGTCAATGCTGTGCATTTTCTTTTTTATTATTACCACTTCAAGCTTGTCACATTTTTGTTCAATTTGGCTTCTCGGAAACTAATGTGTATTCACCGCTAAGGGATAAGTCTGGTAATAAACATATAGGATTTCAATTTCTATCTGATCTGTTTCGCATCAAAACTATCTAAACAAGAAAATCACAGAAAAATAAATTGGTTTCGCATAACAACAAAACAAATTAATAGAAAGCAAAGTCAATGGGCGAACGCCATAAGGAGTTTTATTACTACTCCAACAAGCAATATATCTGTAAAATATGACTTTGCACATCTCAATTTTTCTGTTTTATTTTAGTGTTCGTTAACCATTATGGCACATTCAGTACAAGATGATGGCGATTTTAAGACAGATGTAAACTGTAAGGGTGTTAATTGAATCATGAGAGTTTTTCTCCCCAGAGATTATTCATGAGTAATTCCAAACACAACAGGTAAAGGTAAGTTTGTTGTTTTTATGCTATGCCAAAAATATATATATATATACATGTAAAAATATATAGTGAAACTAAATAAGTTTGAATGTAAACAATAGATGGAAATTCCCTGAATTTTTGTAGTAATTCTTTTATTTAGATTACAAAAAACAAATACGTAATATGCAGGGCTCTGATTAAATTTTCAGATCCATTTGGCACAGTGACAAGATGTAAAGAACTGCACCAGAGAAAATTCACTTAACACCATACTATTTTCTTAATGTTGCAGTGAAATAACACACACACACACACACACACACACACACACACACACACCTACACACACACATTACAAATACATATACACATTAAAACCTCTTTATACTGTTACCATTTGCTCTGCCCAAATTTGGCATTACAAAGGGGTTTAGCGACACAGAAAGTAGGAAATCCAAAATGAAATTATCGGGAAAATTGGAAAAGGGGACTTTAAAAAATGGTGGCATAAAGCAAGGTGGTTAAAGTGATATAAGCTGTCACAATGACTATTTTTGTCCCCTGACATATAGTTGAGAATATGATAAAATGTGTGTTCAGATACATTATCAAACACATAAAACGTTGTAAAAGATCTTCTTTTCGAAGATATTTGTTTTATTAGAATTTAAGTTTTCCCGTACCTTAAAACTTTCAGCTGTATTTCCGTATGCAATGACCTTTCTGATAAACTCTTTCTCCATATCAAATGTACTTCGTAATTCAGTCAGGGGACTTCAGTCCTTTAAGTGCTTGGACTATTTTAAAGTTGGCTTTGTGTTTTATATTTATTTTTAAAATACAGGATGTGATTTTTATTGGAAAGTGCATGTGTTATGTAAAATATATTCTTTTCAACGCTATTTTAAATACCTGAAGAAAATCTGATGAATATATGAATAAATATATCAGGTCACTAAAAGAAAATTTTCCAATCTTTAATGTTACCCTGAATGCTGACATTGACAAAATCAAAACAATATAACTGTGAAAAGTATGCGTACCTCACGTTTTACAATCGTGCCGCCATGTCCGGTGGAGTTGGGCAGTTCATGATCATATGTGTCAAGAATGATAAAGCCGAGAATGCGATGGGATGAGATCACCTGATATACCCGGCACGTAGACAATTTCAGGAACGAATGTTTTGAAACAACGAAAAATACCAACTTTGCCTGATTTAGGTATGAAATGATGATGTACTAAAATAAACACCAAGGGTAATAAGAATAGGATGTATATTAACTGCAAATAGCACGTGTTTATTGGTCTCTCGGTAATCTTCGTAAAATTTTACCGAAAGTTAATTTACAATGCTCAAAGTATGGTGGACAAAAAATAAATGATATTACGAGTTACGTTTGACAAGATTATTGCAATTTTACACGCATTTGTTATTCTAACCAGCAGATGGTCTCTTTGGAATATATATGAGATAGAATATCACATAAAATGGGCATGTAAAATTTTTCACCTACGACAGCTCATATCGCTTTAATGAAACAAGAGGCATTTATTGTAAAGAGGTTTACTGTGTGTGTGTGTGTATGTATATATATATATATATATATATATATATATATATATATATATATATATGTGTGTGTGTGTGTGAGTATATATATATATATATATATATATATATACACATACATACAGTTAAACCTGCCTTAAAGGCCACCTGTTTTCAGCATCCACTTGTCTTCAACAGCCAGTTAGTATTCCCTCAATCAATTTCACTATATAAACATACCTAAACCAGCAGCCACCTGTCTAACGTGGCCAGCGGCCAGTGATATTCAGGACAAAATGCTTGGTCACACTGTTTTCAGCAGCCATTTTTTGAAGATGGTTGATCACATGATCTATTTTCAAAAAACCTACGAACATGTTAGCCAGGTAGCACTGTAATGTACATGATTTTAACACCAGCTCATCTTAACATCAAACCATTTAGTATTGGTATATGAATATACATGTGTTGCAATACACTGTATAATGGACATCATATATACTATATATATATATATATATATAGTATTGATGGATGCTCTGATTTAGTAGGTCAAATTAATTCAATATTTCAATAATTTTTACATGAAGTGCAATTAATAACAGCAAAAACTTTCAGAATACCTTAACCAAACTTAGACAAAACTAAAATAGTTTTTATATAAAAACTAAAATAAGTCCTTTTGAGGATTCTGGTTGGTTGCCATTTGTGATTTTATAGTTGCCAACTTTTCATGATCAATCAAGTGTTTAATATGTAAGATATCGTAGAACACAATAATTTTTGTGATCATCTTTACTAAAAAGCAACCCCAAAAAAGGGAAGTATTTTCTTATTATAATTGATTAAAAAAAATTCATAACTGATTTTTGCTGAAAATGAAGTAACCAACCGATTTTTTTATTATACATTGTAATTGATCATTGTTTCATCACTAATGATAATACAGAATTTGTTGTACAAATGGGGTTTTGACAATCTCATTTTTTTTTCTCAAGTGGCTACATCAACTAACATGAACTTGTTCAGACATGATTTTGGGTTATAAGAAAATAGTAGGAAAGCATGGGTTGCAAAACGTTATCGCCAGGGGGTCAGGGCCAGAAGCTCTGGATAAAATGGTGTAAATTCCTGCATTCTTGTCATTTCCTGGCACCTTAAATGACTCGAAAAAGTTAGATTTTTTTTAGAAATATTTTTTTACTCCCATTTGCCAATTTTGGCAATAAAACTATAAATTTTCGGCACTTCCAAAAAACGTGTTAAAATTACTTTTTTATAAATTTAAATTCATAAAATTGATTCATAAATTTATATTTATCATGATATTAATTGATTTATCTTAGCATCAAAAAACGCCTGCTAAATTCATTGTTCATTACTCACGGAAACGTCCACAATCGCCTGGTAGAAGTACAACCATCTATTACAAGAGAGTCAGAAACTGCCTGTGTTTCTCTTTCACTTTAAATGTGGTTTTTCCCAGCTTCAGTTTATGACCGGAAATCACGATTATAAAGAGAGTTTAAATGAGACTTAAGTCTATATTATCACATGTACATGTAATGGATGCTGGCGAAAATAAACAAGTTATGATGAATAAAATAATCTTCTTAAAATTTCTCTCACAAATTTATTCACTCTCCATCCATAAAAACCAGACTGCTCATCAAAACAACATCATGATGAAAATACGCTTACAGACTGCAGAAAATGTAAAAGTGTATAACGTCACTATGCAGCTGTGATGTTGCAGTATTGAAAGGGTGAATTAATATTAGCTGCCGATATTACCTGTTCAAGAGCCGACAATACCTGAAGCTGAAAAGATAGGTGCCAAAGTTACTTGTACAAGTGCCGAAATTACCAGGACAGTGCCAATATCACTTGATGCCTAAAGTACTAAAAATTGGTGAATGTATTTCCAATTTCAGGAGAGTAGTTGGTGTCTCTGTTGCAAGCTAGGTAGGCCAAAATTTAATTTCTATTGAAACGTCAAGGTCATACGGAGACGGGATACATGCAGTGTTCTAGGATTTTCCTGCATTTTCAACTTTACAAGGGAAAGTTCATACTTGAAAATGACTTTCCCACAACCAAACTTAACTTTCCCTGACTTATTTTGTACATGAAGTTTCGCATAATTGCTCTTTGAATTTATATATTTGTGTTATAACTTGTAATGATTAAAAGTCATAGGAAACAAATTTCATATAATCCTTTTAAAATGAAAAAATATAAAGGAAATGCATGTCAAAAACTTGCACTTCTTTAAAAAATATTTATAGTAAAGTGTTGTTTAATGTTTGTCTTCCTTGACTGTGATTGTCGCACCACAATTGAACACCCATTTACAAGAATTCAAATTGAAAGCTCAAAACGCCAAGGTTTCCGTGTACATACTTTATGATTTGTGTCTGTGTTGTGTATCGTGTACGGATTATGTATAACATCTACCGATCATAAAATACTGTAAGCTGATGATTGTCATTTTCTGAATTTTAGTGCCCTTCCCCAAAAAAGTGTAATTAATTGCAAAGCAGCTGATTTTTAACTAACATTATAAATATGTTACTTGCTATTCAAAAGCTCAAAATAACTGCCCTGATAGGACATCAAATTCTTTTTTGATTTGTTGAAAGTCGGTCATCATTCAGTTGAACAGCAATAGGGGCCCAATGGCACCAACAGCAGTCAAACTGAATAGCCTAAACAACTGGTAAATCTAGCACTCTATTTCCCAAATTAAATTAACTTTTTTGAGTTGCTCAAAAGCACTTTTAATATCAATTGGATTCTAAATATGAATTATGAAGCAAGTGATGTATATGTATCTACTATGATTCTCACATGCTGAAAAATGAAACAGCAGACCTAAAAACAATATGCTAGAGAAGGACTATACAGCAGAGCTGTAAAACAGCTGATAATTATGTTAAAATTACTTTTCACCCAGAAACTTGTTTACATACATTACACCCGAGTGTATTGATTTTATAGCAATAGACTGAAACGGATTAAATTTTACCTGTATATGTTTTTCTAAATACTTTGAAAGATTTCAATAGATCTATCAATGTTTAATTAAAGGAAATTATAATTTACAGCGTAATGTAAGCCTAATATACATTTACAAAGTTAACTGGTGCGATGATTCTGTCACCTCGATGTTCATGTCATAATGAGGGACTTTCTCCCAAGTTCCAGTCATCTTGTTTTTCGTTTCAAATGGATACATGTTTCCGGCTGAATAATGATATGAAATTTTGAATGAAGTGTTTCAAATACGAGTGATCATTTTCTATTCTTTTGTTTTCGAAATCGTCATCTATTTCCAAGACGCCGAAGTTTTCCTTTTGATAGTTTACCTTGTTCAAGACCGAAATTGGAAAACGAAGAGAAATACGGGCAAAATTAAAATCTGAATTTTCATTGGATGATAAAATTAATTTTTATGACGTAGGGATCATATCTATTTTAGTTCTAAAAATGCAGTGATGGGATTTCCCGATGCCGCGAAGCAGAGAAACATCAGGTATTGACCACATTAGTACTGAAATGCTGATTTATTTCATATAAGAAAAACAAATTTACAGTCATTAATAAAACAAAATTCATGCATGTATTTATTTAATTATTTGTTTAACTTGCCCAAGGGTAATAAGAGTTTGAAAATTGACCGTTTCGAATATTGACTTGCCACGGGTGACGGGAGATGAGAAATCTAGAACACTGGTATGACCTCAATGTTTCAATAGAAATTAACTGAAATTCTGCCTGAAAAGGGCCAATTTTAAGCTATAAAAATTTCTTTTTTATAGGCAGGTATTACATAAATTCGGCACAGAGTTATTTTGATACTTGTAAGCAAGTTAATTTACTCGCAAAATTATTGCGAGAATCTCTTCCAAAGACATTCTACACCGGAAATACATTTTTGAGCTGTACAACCAATCATTTTACGTCTTCTAAAAGGCAGTTTGAACCCACTAATCAAAGCGAGTTTTGCGTCATTTGTTAGAAACAAGAAAAAACAAAACCGAAGTCAGACAAATATTGGGAAATCCAAATTTTGCCGATGTTGAAAAAGCAAGCACAAAAAATGTAGTTTCAAGTTGAAACTCAGAAAACAGACGAGAAAAAAAAATCATGTCTGGTTGCTATCTATGGTATAAGTATAATCATTGATGCTTTACCATTCTCTGAAAGAGATTAGTGTGGACCACTCTGTTCTAGGATTGGTAAGGTGTCCAATCGCAGACACATTGGTACCTGCGGGTTCCTTCTCATGATTCAACAGTATTAGGGTTACAGACGACTTTGACTTTCTCTAGAAACGTTTTCAAATAATGGCTCAAAAACTGATCAGAAACAAAAAATTCATGAATTTTCGGAATAAAAAATATATTGTCATGTGGTACATTGTAATACTATTAAGTGTGCAGTGAGTGGGGCTTTTTTTTTTATCATCATTATTATTCTCCTCTGTATCTCACAGTAATTGGGTTAGTATAAATAATAACAGGGTATATATTCAGGTTCCAGGCAATTTGTCCACACCATCAATAAGATCATCAATAAGATCACAAATAATTCTTCATGGAAATCAATATTTTCAACCCACAGGAAATCATTTGAGGAGGCAATAAATACTTGCTCTTGTTTTAATGCTTGATTCTTCTTACATTCGAATTTACATTTACATGTACACTAGGGCACCAGTACAATGTCTCATAAATTTATGCTAAAATTTACATTCTTTAGCATAGGCGTCGGAACCGGGGGACTAGGGGGGGGGGGGGGGGCTAGCCCCCCCCCCCCCCCCACTTTTTTTGCAAAGATAGACATAGGTGTTAAAAATTGGGGCTTAGCCCCCAGACGTTTCTGGCGTGTGTATGTGTTTTAAGTTGGTTTAGCCCCCCCCCACTTTCAATTTGCTTTCGACGCTGATGTTTAGTAAAACCTAAACAATTTTTAAGTTATTGTTACATTACGATTTATAACCTTTAGTAAGATACACCACTGATCTATATTCAAAAATGTGTGTTTCTATATAATTACTACTGTCATATTTAAAAAAAAAATAAATAAATTCAATAGTGTTTGAATAGTGTTTTATGCCACCACTAGCCTTCTTTCCGCAAGTAAAGTGGCATACTTTCTCACAAAAATCAGCTGAGGTTCCAGTGGGGCTGGAACTTGTGCTAACCTGAAGTGAGAGATTTCATGGTTCAAAGCTTAATGCTCTAACCACTCGGCCATAGAGATCTCTCCATTGTCAGAAGCTGAGAAATAAAAAATGATGAAATCATTTTTTCCCCCATCATTTCTCTTTTTAAGAAAAATGGAAATTCAAAGCACCACAATTGAAAAAAAAAATTTGAAGTATCTCAGGATGTTCAATGCAAAGTTTGCTTGAGACTGCTTGGTTGTTTTAGAAAAAAAAGTCTAAACAAATTATGTCAATACATGGATAGATGTTGCATGTTAACAGTCTAACAGATAGGAAAATACGATCTCAATGAACTAAAATGATGAGTCAGCTAATCCTTAGATCTGTAAATTCCAACCACATGAAAAGTAAAAAACAACAAAATAAGATCACTGTCCTTCAAACTCGTACTTTTTCTTCCAGTTCTCTAAATATTTTAATATCTCGAAGCCAATTTTACAAGTGCATTCATCAAGATCGAGTTCTGACATTGTATTAGTCTACAAATGATTAATTGGTTTCATACACACCATTATATTGGAGTTTTTGTAAGAACAGATGTGTTCTGATCAAAAATTCTATATGGCATTTACATGACGACGATAAATCTATATTATGTGTGTCAAAGTCTGGATATCAAACACCTTCTCCAGCCACACAAATGTTTATGAAGTTATATATCCAATTTCACTTCTTATGTAATATCAAAATGAAATGTTTTCTGCTCTTTATAAATGACTTTTTATTTTAATCCTACCATACCAGATGAAATCTTTTTGCGTGTATTAGAATTACTTGGGTTTTACATAAGAGGCCCAATGGGCCTTATCAGTCACCTGAGTAAAACATGATAACAATGAGAATAAGTTTATCATTGATTCATGATTTTTTAAATATGTACAAAATTTTTATCCCTTTTGGGCCTCTATTGTTTTGAACCCTTTTCATTTGGTATCCATAGATAATTAATAACAACTTGCTGTGGGTCCATAGTAGAGTGCTCGATTCACAATAAGATGAGAATGAGGATGAGGCAGTAAAAACCGAGGTTCTGTGTCAGGCCTAAAATAAAATTAAGTTTGTTTGCTGTTTACCAACCGACCCACGGAAATCACTGCGACACAGAAAATTTTATTGCCGTTTTCAAAAAAATATTTTTTCTATTGACGATCTTTCTGGAACGTTCGATTACCGTCACAACTTTATATAGTATTAGTATTACTTCGTCTCGATCTCTGAGAATATACATGTATATATTTTGACCGTGGCGCTATTATTTATTTAATGAAACATCGTATATTAACAGTATTTTATCCGAGTAGTGTAAAATAATGGCCAGAACGTACGTAACATGACACTAGGGGCCTATCAGGGAACTGCAAATTCATAATACGACCTCTTGTAACTCTTTGATATATTACCAATCCATCTACAGTATTAGGGCATAAATGAGTTCACCCAACTTTCTGTCCCAAATTTAAGCGATTTTTTTAGGGGGGGGAATCAGGATTTTACCCTAATCCCCTTTGGAGATTATGTCTGGCAGGGCAACACGACAGAATCTTCAAAGGGATTTATTCAGATTTTACTCAGTCAAAAAATCGCTTAAAATCGGGACATAAAGTTCGGCCTAAGCTACTGCTATATCCCAGAATGACACACGTATTTTTTCTACGAATACTATTTATAAAAATAGGAAACCAAAAATCCTGTATGATACATGTTTTACTAAGATAAACACTTTATGAAACACCTGTGTAAATTTGTTTGATATGTTTCCTCCTTTTATGAAAGCTGAAGGGAATAATGTTATAGCAAACATAAAATCGTGTAGACAGTTACATAAGAGTTACCTCCCGTTATTTTTTTTATTTCAAAAATATTTGTCAAAACGTAATAATTTTACAAAAACGATATCAAATCTAGTAACATGAAATCAATTAAATTTATACACATCTGTTTTCTTTAACATAATCCTGTGTATTTCTCTAATTTACATTAGAAATATATTAAAAAGTCCCAGGAGTTAGCATTTTAAAACACTGACTCTGTCACTGCACCATGCACTTTATTATAAACACTGCCTCGCCGTGTCACTGATTGCCGATAGTTGGGAGGTCAAGTTGAGCCTCTGATGTAATATTGGCAAGTCTGTTTAACTTGCAACCAGTGAACAAATGCTATGAGATGACCATTGAGATTCGATAGATAATTGTTGTACAGTGAAAACTTTTGGATATTTCACAAATAACCTCTCTCTTCTCATGTCTGTCTCAAACATTTATGCAATATTTAATGTGTCCTCATTTACAATTATTTTCATTATAATTTGTACAAAAAATGACTGACTGCACAATGACAGAAAAATTTCCAATAAAATAAAATAATTTCCCTACCTACCTACCTACCCATAGGTAAAAGGGTAGAGTCGGTAAACAGCAAACAGAAAATATTTTATGTCTGGCCTCATATAGGGTCAGTGATTTTCCATTTCAGATTTGCTTCAATTCTGTTTTCAGTTTTGGTGAATTCCGTTTTTTTCTGTTTTCATAAGAAAAAGAACTAAAAACATACTTTAGATGAAAAATATTTGACAATACAGACTCATAATCATACTTTTAATATTCTGCCACACCAATTTAATGATAGATTTAAATAGGGAATTAAATAAAACATATTCATGTATATGCAACACTATGTTTTTATGATTTTAAAATGTTTGTTAAATAATTTGTAAGTCTATAGGCCTATACTCATATACATGTAGGTAAGAAGTTTTGATGGAAATTGTACAGGTAATTTCTAAGTACTTATTTTTGCTTGAATTTATCACCTAACTTAGAACAAGTCTGTAATGCTTTATTTGGTGTTTTTTACTTTAAATAAACTTATAAAGTAGATCTACATGTACATGTATTTAATTTTTAGTCTTTTAATTTACTGTATACTATGCTGACAGACTTTGCAAAATTAAACGTCACCATCCTCATAAAGATTCCACGTAAACTATCAACCCGTGCTGATGTATTTATTTTTTAAATGGGAGGAAGTATCCTCTTTTTACACACACGTGTCTTCAGCCATTGTAGCACGCTGTCAAAAATGTCAAGGTGTGACCACGTGTTTGTGTTGGTAACAAAAACCGGCTGTCAATCGAGCGGTATGTCGTAAAAATGTTAGGATGGATTGTACATTGTGAAATTTTACCATAAATTATAAATATTGGTATATATATTCAGAAATTGAAATAAACATATGAAAACCTAATTCAAGATATCAAATTAAAGCTATTTTTGTTTTAGAAGACACCAGACTGGCAGATGTCACTCAGTACTGATATTACAACAATGGAAATGATTGCCCTTATCTTTCGATGTGTAAATGTAGGCTAATAGATCTACAGGATAAAAAGAGTAATTAATGTAAAATTATGTGATGAAATATATTTTAAATAAACAAAGAATTGAAGTTTACAACACACGGAAATAGCACACTAGTTCACAATTAAATAATTCTATCTCATGTTGGGATTTTTAAAGATTTTTCAAAAACGCAAATTCCGTTTCAGATTGCCGATTCTGCGATTCTGTCCGCGATCGCGGAAAATCACTGGCCCTACTCCTAGTAGGTGTCGGCACGTTAAAGATCCCTCACTGCTCAATGACCAAAGGTGCTGAGCATAGGCTAATATTTGAAGCCCTTCACCAGCATTTGGTGACGTCTCTATATCAGTGAAAGATTCTTGAGTGGGACGTTAAACAACAATACAACAACAATAATCAACTTGCTCATATAATTTTGAAAGAAAAACTTAAAGCCCATCAGTTTTGAGTTAATAAGCCAATTGTACCCAATGTTCCTAAATCTCCCCCTAGTGGACTGTACCCTGTCATTTGAAGTGCCCTAAAATTGAAAATTACAAATTTGAAAATCATCTGATCATTGGTTCATGAGAAGAAGATTTTCAAAGATGTATCCCAAGTTTTTGTCCTTTTTGGAGCATCTATTGGTCCAAGCCCCCTTTCATTCCAAAACTTTATGTGGTTTCACATGTGTATACTTCCTAGGCAAGTTTAATTGAAATTCAAAGGCCAACTGGTTCTTGAGAAGAAGTCGAAAATGTGTAAAAGTTAACAATGCAAGGCGACAGACAAAAGATGATTGCAATAGGTCACCTTGAGCCTGTGGACTAATTTGCACTTTGATACCATAGTCTAGACTTTGTACTGAATAACAAATAATTCAGAATATAAATACTGACCAGCAAAGAAAAAACTCCTCCCCCCCACCTCCCCGAGAAAATGTTCAAAGCCATTATCCATCTTACATGCCCACACAAATATGGTTGACAATCACCTGGAAATGTGTTCATTACGAACTGTGTATATGTAGACAAAATAACAAGATTGACAGATGGAAAAGAACAGAACCAAGTCATGGATAATGGTTTCAGAGACAGAATTTTGAAAGTAAACTAGTCTTTTACTGTAACAAGAAACTAGCACCAAAGGATTACAAAGCACTAATTTCAAATCTCATAACAGACCTAAATGCGACATGTAACACAGACAGACATCGTAAATTTATAGACCAGCATTTGTTCACAATCCGGTCAAATTTCAAATGAATAAAAAATATCAAATTTATTACAAGTAAGTTTCAATTTCATGAAGATTTAGGTATATTTCCCCAAATTTTAATGAAAATGTGTACATGAATATCTATATGTGTTAACATATTTTAAACTTAATGGGGTGGGGACCTGAGAATATAAGAATAAAAACCTCTGCAGTTGGTCTTGTGAAAATTCGAAACAACTTATAAATATTTCCATTCTAAACATTTTACAACAAAATTACATTAGCAGGTCCAATCATTCAAGATTTTAAACACCTATGTGATTTTTTTTATTTTCAAGGCTACAAAATGAAGAACTTGATTGAAATGTGCATATTTTCCACTCTGCTATGTATCCAGTCCATGGAGTGTGCACAAAACAACATATACTACAAGAAAGGCGGTCTTTGTGAATGTTGTAGGGGGCCTGCAGGTATCCCAGGAAACAATGGTATTCCAGGCAATCCAGGCATAAATGGGGTAGCAGGTGACAAGGGACAAAAGGGAGATAAAGGTGAAATGGGACTACGTGGAATGACAGGTATGATTGTTCAGAACCCTGAATGATATAATGCCGTCTTAGGATTAAAACAAGAAACATGAGGCCAAAAGGGTTTTAATTTTTTCAGCAATAAGTATCTACAATTCTACCAAGGTATATTGGCACATTAGGGTTCAGTCAAAAACCAAAACAATACGGTCTACTTTCCAAAAATAGGTTGTATATTTAATACATATTGCCTTGTACAGATTCCCCATGTATTACATGATCACTAATACTCCTGTGAGGAGAAGTAGCTTGTCACCTCTGTTCTGATTTGATTTAGACTCGTTGTGTTTGTAAACCTGTGCCAATTTACCTTGGTGGTCCTGTTGATGGTATGGAACAGTCTATTATGGTCTACAGGGTTGAAAGGATTAACAGTCACTTCAGTCCCCGCCGACAGTCCACAGAACCCACGACCCAGGGGTCTTAAGAATTCATAATTTTATCATTTTTGTTTGTTTTGTTTGTGTTTTAGGCCACACACAGTAATTTTTCAGTTATATGGTGGTGGCCAGTTTTTTATGGTGTAGAAGGGGTCTCGGTACAATATACACGAGAAGAGATCACTGAGTAAACTGAAAAACTTTCTCACAAAACCAGCTAAGCTTCCAATGGGGCTCAAATCTGTGCTGACAAGGACAGAGAAACATATTGGTTTAAAGTGTGGTGCTCAAATGTGGAGTCCCCCCATTATCTTATAATCCTTACTGAATAGATATATGTAGTAAAATGGCTTTGGTGACCTAAAAACAGTAATTTGTGATAAAGTATTTCCAACAAAGCAGAAAATGTTCTCAGTTTTAAGTTACATCCCGGTCACATAATCCTGAGTTTCAAAGGGATGCAGTAAGGAGAATAATTCCATCTACCTACCTTTTGCAGCAAGTATGCTGCTGTAAAGAGTAGAAAAAAGTCCTGTAAAATAAAGACATTTGACTTCTCCTTATATCTAAGTGTGTTGAGTGGATAATGGTATCTCCCGTGATGGTATGAATCTGATTGGTCCTTGTCTGAGAGTTTCAGGACACCATCAGATGGGAGGGTTGGGATTTCCCTCTCAACTCAACACAGCCATGTTTTTTTTATTTATGTAAGCAAATAAACACAGATGTCAATTTCTGTGCAATGCATTCTCATCATCAGGCCCTATGGCATTAATTTGTATTGTGACATCATAGTGCATGTAGCTTGTTAATACCCAAGGGGTTGACAAGGAAACTTTTTCCGGTTAATATGGTTAAATCTGTTAACCAAGGCAGAAATGATTTACCAAAATTTTAAATTCTTGCAAATAATGAGCAATGTTTTCCAATCTTTTACAGGAAGACAGGGTCCAAATGGATTTAAAGGAGACAAAGGATTTAGGGGCCGAAAGGGAACAAAAGGAGAACATGGACAAAGAGGTCCAAAAGGTGAAATTGGCTACACAGGACCAGCTGGACCAAAAGGTTCAAAAGGTCAAAAAGGTGGGTAGCGAGTGATATTAATGTTCATTGTCTTAAATAAGTGAAAAATGAGAAACCACCGATACCCTCTAGTTACAGGTAGCAAAAAGTATGAATCCACAACGAATGACATGTAAATGAATAAAACAATTAATAGAAACTATATAACAACACAGAAGAAACCAAACTTTTGTGAATGTTAAGCAATCACAAAACTTGTAGGAATCTTTAACTGGAGAGACTGAAATAGACAAAAGCTATAGTCCCCCCTTTCCCCTCATTTCACTGATAGGGGACTTGTAACAGACAAGAAGTGCAGAATCAAGATACTTGGGGTGAAAGGGTTATCCAATTACTTCCAAGTCAAAATAATTTTTTTTATTTACGTCATTTCAGGTCAGTCAGCGATACAAATACCAAAGGTGGCATTTTCAGTCAACAGATCAACTCGTTTAGGACCAGTCACCGACGACACTACAATTACTTTTGACAAAGTCCTAATCAACCTTGGCGACAGTTTCGATATATTTTCATCACATTTCATCACCAAAGTAAATGGAACCTACATCTTTATGGCAAATATCTTGTGTAACTTGGAAAGCGACGCTTACGCATGGATAATGGTAAATGGTAGATATACGGTGCCGATGCATGGTGACCATCGTGCGGGATACGGAACAGGAAGTAATACCATTATATACCATCTACTACAGGATGACCATGTCTGGATACAGCTCATGAAAAATTCCTCTTTACTCAATGATTTTTCCACTTTCTCAGGATATTTGTTGTATATGGATTAGACATTTTATACTACACAATTACGATTTTTGGGGGGTCTTACTAGATTAAACAAGAGGCCCATGGGGCCACATCCCTCACCTGAACTGTGTTGGTATCTTACACATAAGAGAGTTTCAATTTTCAAATTATTATAACACTCCTTGGGAGTGGAGGAGACTTAAGAATGAATGAGAATGAAAAAGCCAGGAAAGACTTCAAAAAACATGTCAAAAATTTATTTTCGTATTTATTCCAAAATATTGAAATTGAATCATACATCCATGTAAATCACTCAGATGCAATTAGTTTTTCAATCCATGCAGTGGTTCTGGAAAAGATGTTCAAAGAGGGGAAATGAATGTAAAAAAAAAAGTTAACAGACAGACAAACAGACAACAGATGATCAGAAAAGCTCACTTGAACCTTTGGCTCAGGTGAGCTAAAAAAAGCACGTTAAAAAACCTTACAAATATTTGCGACAATCTATAGTGACAGATGATTAATCATTCTGTAGTGCAGTGTGTGATTCAGTGACTCCCAGATTGCTAATTTGTGTGCTATTGAGGGCAGTCGAAGGTTTTGTGTTTTGTATTATGATATCAGATTTCTACAATTACGTAACATCTTCACAAAGTTGTACGTTTCACAGGATACAACAAACCCTCACATACACCCATAAACAAATCAATCAGTTTGCTTCTTTCACTGGATACCACCTGAAATCACTGATCATAATGATTGCGCATGTGAAATATTAAAGCTGTACTTATATACATGTATTTCAAAATATGGTTATGGCCCAGGTTAAAGTTTTTGAAAAAGGTCAAATTTGAAGGTCAAGGTCAAAAATCAAAGTACCACTGGATCGGGGTGGAATTTAGCAATTCTTTCTCACTAGTCCAGGGGACTAGTTGGACACAAAGTTTACTAGTCCTATGGCAAATTCACAGGCCCCAAAGTAGTACAGTACCAGAAATACCAAATAGTTTGTTTCAGTAAGTTATCTATTTTTTATTATACATGTATTCTCATATCTTTGTTTGAGTACAGAAAAAATCAAGGGGCTGATTATGCAATTCTGGTGTTTATACTAGTCTACCAGACTATCTGAAGCCCAGCCTTGACTAGTCCGGCAGTGCAAATGTTACTAGTCTAGGACTGGCGGACTACTGCTAATTTCGAACCTTGTTGGATATCTCTCAACACAAGGAAACTATCTAATCCTAAACCCAGTAAAACCTGCTATAGCGGCCACCTCTATATAAGGATCACCTGTCTATAAAGGCCAGTTTAGAAAAGTCCCTTGACTGCATACTTCAACTAAATTGAACCTGTGTATAAGGATCACCTGCACATAAAGGTCAATATTCTCTAGTCCCTTGGGTGGCCCCTATATACAGGTTACTGCATAGGTCAAAAAATATAAAATGCAGGTTGAAGTTTCTGAAAAGTGGCTCAAAGTCACTATGTCAAAAATCAAGGTACCTTATTTTTTACATTTCAAAAGATGTAGGTCAGGTTAGAGTTTCCATGGACAACACCAAAGGCATGACATTAGCCCTCTAGACATTTTGACCCAGCGAGTTGAAAATTCCCCATATAATTAGCTTGCCCTCCACTGAGGGTCTATATGTGGCTGAGTAAGTTTGAAAGACATCATGGTTTCAATTTTTATGTTCAGCTGTGGAGCCCTCTTGAAAAATTAGATTGTATGTCATAACAATAACTAGTTACATGTCTTTACAATAAAGGTGTACAAGCTTAAGATGTAACAATACGTTTGAGAAACACTTTGTCATTAATCAAGATTTAAAGTTCCATAACTCTGGCACATACTTGACGAACGTTGGTCATCATTGGACTCATCCTGTATCTCATTAATATAAAGCACCATATCAAATTTTGTAAAATTTGAGGTAAGAAACTTTGATGGAATGTTGTAAATGGACAAACACACAAACACATGACCCCTCCAAAAAAAGTTCCCCCTCCCCCATCTTTGAGTTTAGAGCATAAATATCAAACGCATCATGAAATGAATGAATGGTTCTTCTACGCTGAAAGGATTAGACCTGCTACAGATGAAATGCCATAAATAAAGACCTTTGCTATACATCTGAACATGAAACCTAGACTGAAAGGTATGATTGTCCCACCTCAGTTTACAGACAATCTAACGGCCATTTCTGCATTGATCATTACACATCTCCAAGAATACTTTTACATCTAATGAGTCATCACTCAATTGATCTTAGTAACTCCACGTGTCTCCATAGAACAGGTAAAGAAATAGTTTACCAACTGAAATCAATTTCACCTACCTTTTTGGTTTCGTTTCTACTTTATCATTACTTTTCTCAGCTACTTTTTCTGTGACCTCTGATTTCAACTCCTCTTTAACTTCTGATTTCACCTCCTCTTTAATTTCTGATTTCACTGACTCTGTAACCTCCGATTTCACCGACTTTCTTGGAGCTGTAGATAAAAAAGTAGAACTTATTAACACCATCCAAGCCTTCATCACAAAATTGTCCCAGTGACATTTTTCATTAACATTTGTTCTTTCAGAGAATTTCATTCATTTTATTTTCTATCATAATAATATATTTCTATTATCTGAAAAGAGTTATCATTCCTTGCACTGTTTTAAAAATTTGCCAACACCCCATGCTTCATGATCAATATCTGGCATAAATAAGATCTATATCGTCTAAGACCTTTCGAGTTCTTTATATACTCTCTGAACACAGAAATGGAGAACATTGCTTAGTTACCCGCCATTTTGTTATCCATAGTTTTAAGATGATGTATTAATTTTCATGTCATAATGTAATTTATCAAGAACTATAAAATCAAGAAAAAATAAAATACAACTGTGTTGTCCTTATTACATGCCATATAAAGAACATCTTTAAGTAATTAAAGAATGAGATGTCACCAACTGTAGGTGAAGTGTCACAAATATTGACCTATGCCACGATCCGTTCTGGTCTTTAATGTGTCGAGCCTGCTGTTTTCTTTTAATCGTTGTTTTACATCCCAACAAGACTCTTTCACTTATATGGAGATGTGACCAGCTTTAACTGAAATGCTTCAAATTTTGATATGTTCTATGGACTGACACCAATGAATGCAGTGAGGATTCCTGTCGTGACATGGGACCTTGGTTTAAAGTCTTATCCGAATGACCCTTGACTTTCACTTCTTGTGCTGTCAGAGCGCTTAGTGAAGGAACAGTCCCTTCGTTATGACCAGGAACAGGAAATCAAACCCTGATTCTCACATTTTTGTGTAAAAAAAATAAATGAAGCCTTATGTAAGCCTTTTGATTGTAATTTAGGATAACTCTTCACGGCTACCATCCTCACCGTATATTTCACTTACCAAAAAAACTATGAACAGGTTTTGATGATTTTTCTTCTTTTTTAACTGTAACTTCGGCTTCTTCTTTCACTGATGAAGACGAATTAAAATTTTATGCATGTAAATAGATTGATGAAATATGGCTGAACAATGCTATCAGATGGTTATACACACCTAAACGACCAATGAAGGCTCCATGTTTTTACCCCTGGACTAAAGGTCAACTTACAGCTATCAATTCAAAATATTACTTGCTACCCGGGACTTTTTGGTCATTACGAACCATACTTTAGGTTGTCATCTCACAAAAGACAATGAGTCACAATTAAAGATAATAAAGAACAACAAAAACAAACATTTTGAGTCGTTATCTTTATTCATTCTGAGGTTTTACTGTTCTTTCATTTATATAGTCAGTGACCTCTTAAGAACTGGCTATTCCACGTTTAATCTTACAATTTTTTCAAACCAACATGGTCAGTTTCTCTGCGGACAAGAGTACGACTTTCAAGTACATAGTGTGAGGTTAGACAATTTGTGATACCCGCTTTAAATCTGCCGACAGTCAATCAATACTGTCCTTTCTCTTTGAGCACTTAAGAACAAGATGTTTTCGTGAAGCACCAAGCTCCATAAGCTAAGCCACTAATAATAATGTTAAAAGTCCCATAACTCCAGTAAATATTGCTGACAAAGTCCAACGCATCCTACTTTTAGATTATATAAAGCATTTTACCAAACTGGGTTATAATCTGAGGAAAATAATTTGAGAGACTATTGCAAACAGACAAACTAAAGATCTCCACCCTATAATTCCTGGGACAGAGAAAACCTTGTTTCGCATTCTGAAGCCATTTCAAAAGGTGGATGACTAGAACATTGGATATGAAGAAGGAATGTCAGATAATTACGAACAGCACTTACAAAGTTATGAACGTAAACCTATGTTTATTTGTTAACAATAAATTGTAGTGCTATTTTGCTCTGTAAAAATTATGTCAAGACGCATGAACATTGTTCAATTTCACTGACATAATGAAAGAGTGGACAACAAAAGACATTTTGACATGCCTTTTTAAAGTTAATCAAAGTCATACTTGTTTGTCAGTTTGGTTTGTTTTTAATTCTTTCTTTCCAGATCAATACAATGTGTACAGTATGTGACATATACAGTAAAACCTGCTATAGCAGCCACCTCTACATAAGGATTACCTGTATATAAAGGCCAGTTTTTTCAAGTCCCTTGACTGCATACTTTAACTAAATTGAACCTGTGTATAAGGGTCACCTGCACATAAAGGCCACTATTTTCTGGTCCCTTGGGTGGCCCCTGTATACAGGTTTTACTGTGTATATATATATATATATATATATATATATATATATATATATATATATATATATATATATATATATATATATATATGAGAGGACAGACATACAATGCAGGGGCTGAAAATTCCTGATGTCTGAGGTCCGGGACCGACATATTTTACTTTTGGAACCTGTCGTTTTCCTGCTGTGTGGGTCCGAGAACCTAACAACTCTGAATCAGTGAAATACTATTCTGTCAATTTCTTTTTTTCTTTATAAACTTTGTTTCCTATGTAATGTTCAATCATCATTTTCTAGTATGATTTTGTGGCGAGTTTGAGTCCAGTTGGTACCATGTTGGATTTCTGTTGTTCGGATGAGACAGTAAAAACTAAGGTCCTGTCTCAAGGACAGACTTGGCATGTTAAAAAAAACCCACTGCATAGGATAAAGTCCTTGGCATAGGCCAAAATTTGTGCAGCCTGCAGCTAGTTGCCGCCATGATATAACTGATAAAATACTAATGAAAGGGTAATAAAACACCAGCATGCAAACAAATTTGTAAAATGTATACCTATGCATATGGGGGAAATAGTACACATTTAGTTGTGATATCACCACATGAACACCATGTTTTGAAAAATAAAGGAATAAGATACAGGTGAAAAACTGGGAGGAGTTATTGGTTAATCTATATCAAACTACTGTAGACATAAGTGTACCTCTGTTTTTGCAAATATGCAACATATTTATGCATAGCATCTGCCATGTCAGTGACCAATACTTTCACAGCCCTCCATTTTTCAGTGTTTATGAAAGGTACTTCTAGCACTGAGTCAATATTTTGTAGCATGTTCAAGAAGTTTTACAGACTGAATTGAAGGAAGTCTTTGTTTTCTTGAAGGGTTTTTGGAACAATACAGTTTCTTTCTTCCATTTCTGTGACATAGGGGTCTATGTACCACAGTGCATTGCTCACTGTTTTAACAAAATTTTGCCCCAAAGTTTCCACTGCATCTGGCGTAAACCCAAGATCATTTTCTTCAAGCCAGTCAATCAGCTTTACTGTTAACTGATCGTGCTTGTTGTTACATTTTGGGCGCTGGGGTAAAACCAAACGTGTTTGGCTTTCCATTAACACAGCGAAGGCCGATTGTTTGTGTAAAACATCTTCTGTCGTTTCTGGGCATTTTTCTTCGTTGATAATCACGCTAAAATAAAACTTTGTCCATGTCAGACTCATTTGTTTTGTTTTTTCCAACATATACATCGTAGTTCAGTGTTCGTGTTATCGTAGGATTTTCTTCTGGCTTTAATTCATTAAATACGGACGAACAGAACGTTTCGATACTCACATCGTTTTTAACTGGCATAATAGTCCATGGTCTTAACGTTTTTGTTCGCCCAAATGTCACTTTAACTCCTACGAGCAAAGACTGCGATTGCGAAGTGTCTTCTGTCGCCATTTTTTAACTTTGTAGATAGTAAGTCGGAGTCAGAGAAGCGCTTGAAATCGATGTATGGCGGGAAATTCAAACTTTACTTTTCTCTGAAAAACATCGCGCGGCGGTGATTTTTTAATGAAATGTGAATAAAATGGTTTCATCGGCGATTTTTTTTTGCGCGCGGTGGTATCTGAGAACCAGAATATTAATTTTACATGGCCTTATATATGTATTGATTAATTTTATTAAAAATCTGACTTAGATTTATTTTCATTACACCCATATGATAGAGGGCGGGACCCAGGAAAAATTTAAAGAAAAAAGTCCTGGACTCAAGCAGCTCAAAGAAAATTTGTCAGCCCCTACAATGTATCAACGATCACACCAAAAAGATTTAAGAGTTAACATGTCAATTCCAGTACTTAAAACATATATAATTATGTAATTTGGCTGCCAGAAGGTTTTTGGCTGTCAACCCTTTCACCACCAAGTAACTTGGTATGCTCTTTTCTATTGTACAATACCAGTCTATTATGGTCTATGGGGTGGAAAGGGTTAAAACTATACCTTACATATAACCATACATATTCTAGTTACCAACTGATTTTGTTTTGTTCCTTTGTTGTTTTTCATCCTGCCAAGAATTACTTACTTAAATGGAGTTGTCATCAGCTTTAAAAGAAATGCCACAAATATTGGCCAGTGCTATGGACCGACGCTAATGCAGTGAGGGTTCAATAACCTACCAGACTTTCATCGACACTGGAGCTCGGGTTTAAGTTTCATCCGAAAGACCTGTGACTTTTACTTTGTAAGCCGAGTGCTTGGCAAAGAAACGGTCACCACCATTTATTAAAATCTTTGGTACAACCCAATACTAAGAATCAAACCCGGGACCTTCTGGTGGTGGGTCTAATGCTCTACCACTGGACCACTAGAAGGCAGCGGTTACCCTAACTGCAAAGTTTAAGTACATGTAGTAATACTTTGTTTTAGTCATACATAAACACTGCATAATAGGACACATACAAAAACTTTTAAAAAAGTGTTTTAGTTCAAACTAGTTCAGGGCTAGAATAGAGACAAAATTCGGATTCTAAGTATACATCTTTAGTGTAAAATGTTGATTGAGACATTATTCTTATATTTAGTCAGTATTTACAATTTTAAGTCACATGCTACCATTTAAGTAATAACTTGTTTGACTGATATTTTTTTTATTCCCTTACCTGTTGTTTTTTCATCATCTTTACTGAGCGATTCTTTTTTACTGGATGATTTCTTTTTATTTTTCTCTTTTTGTATTTGATTTTTTTCTGGTTTCTTGTCCTGATAAAAATACAAAATACAAAAGAGACATAAAAAATTGACAAAGCTTCCATCCCCCTGAATTCAGCCTATCTTCTTGACCACAGCATTTAAAATAGACTAAGTCCAAAATAAGGCATTTTTCGCATAAAATACAAGACAAACTCAGCATCTGAAGCATAGCATGTGTTAAGAATCCTAAGGAGTCTATTTCATGTAAATTAAATTGATGTATGAGCAGAAGTTTCACGTTAACCTGACCTGAACCAATCCTCAACCAAACCAGGTGTTGACCCATGGGCAATAATGTAAGCTATCCTGAACTTAACCCCTGAAAAACAATGGACTCATCTATAAATCAATGACTTAGAAAAGTCCAAATGTGTCTTTAAGGGTGAATTAGTTAAATAAGATGAGCTAATAATGATAGTAAGAATAATGTTACATTTCAAAGTACCTTTTTATCAAGCTCTCCTTAACTTAGTTGAGATGAGCTAATGATGATAGTAATATAATTGTTACATTTCAACGAACCTTTTTATCTTTTTCTGCATCAACTTCCATCTGCTCTTCACTAGTTTTATCATCATCATGGTTAACGTTAGACTCCTTATCATTGTTGATTTCTTTGCCATCATGTGTTGCCTCGATTTTCTGTTTTTTAGCTGGAGATTCAGTTTTAGGACTTTGTTTCAGGCTTTTTCGTTTGTTACTTGGTGTAGACATGCTTTTCCTTGCTGTAAAATCATAGAAATTTCCATTAAAAACAATATTTTTTATTTACAATTGTCTTATGTCCTATCTAACTGAAATTTTTTTTCACTTTTATGTGAACTTTATGTAAACTGCCACAAATTTTGACCTGTGCTATGGATTTATGCCAAATGCAGAGGAAGTTCTTAGACTCATTTACCCCTATAGACACATTTGGACTGGTCTAAATCACTGATTTACAGAAGAATCCATTGTTTTTTCGGGGATTGATGGGTTGACATCCCGCTACTGTGATATGGAATCTCAATTTAAAGTCTCATCTGAAAGACTGGAGTTTTATGTTATATACAGGGGTCAACAATCATGGAAATTTCCATTTGTTCTGTAGGACAAGTAGTACTGATAAAATCTATTTGTCAAAATGCAAAAATGACTTTTCCAAAAATCAAGTCTAACATTTAAAGATATTATTTTGTGTTTAAACTTGATATGGACAATGACACCCCCTCCTCCTCTGCCATATGCATGAGTATAGTTTCACATACATGTACTTTAGATATGACAAACAGTGATGTTGAAGTACAACTTGAAATTGTTGAGCTGTCTGTAAGACACAAATGATGCCCCCACCTGACCATAAGAAATTATAACTATGTATGAGGCCAAACATAAAATATTCTCTGTTTGCTGTTTACCGACTCTACCCTTTTACCTATGGGTAGGTAGGTACGTAGGTAGGTACGTAGGTAGGTAGGGAAATTATTTTATCTTATTGGTAATTTTTCTGGCATCGAGTTGGGAAACGATATATTGTTCTCTCGCATGTAAGTACTGATGTCATTGTGCAGTCCGTCATTTTCTGTACAAATTATAATGAAAATAATTGTAAATGAGGACACATAAAATATTTCATAAATGTTTGAGACAGACAGAAGAAGAGAGAGGTTATTTGTGAAATTTCAACAAGTTTTCACAGAGGGTCATGACAGAGTATAAATAAAATGTATGCAGATATTCTGGAATCTATCTGTATATGTCAGTGTTCTCCCCAGAAATTTCAGATAGCACAATGGTAGCGTGGATGAATAATTCTGTTGCGTTGCGTCGGGCTGCGCCCCACGTCACAATAGTGTCTCATGCTACATGTTCTATTTTGTGATTATTTGTACATGTATGCACTAGAACATTATTAAAAGTAAAATAAAATATACAAAAACATTTAAGATTTGATATATTGTACAACAATTATCTATTGAAACTAAATGGTCATTTCATAGTATTTGGTCACTGGTTGCAAGTTAAACAGACTTGCCAATATTACATCAGAGGCTCAACTCTACCTCCCAACTATCGGCAATCAGTCACATAGCGAGGCAGTGTTTATAGTAAGGTACATGGTGCAGAGTTGGTGTTTTAAAATGCTAACTTTCCTGGGACGGTTTGAATATATTTCTAATGTAAATTAGAGAAATACACAGGATTATGTTAAAGAAAACAGGTGTGTAAATTTAATTGATTTCATTTTACTAGATTCGATATCGTTTTTGTAAAATTATTACGTTTTGACAAATGTTTTTGAACAAAAAAAATAACGGGAGGTAACTCTTATGTAACTGTCTACACGATTTTATGTTTGCTATAACATTATTCCCTTCAGCTTTTATGAAAGGAGGAAACATATCAAACAAATTTACACAGGTGTTTCATAAATTGTTTATCTTAGTAACATTATATAATACTATAACATTATTCCCTTCAGCTTTTATGAAAGGAGGAAACATATCAAACAAATTTACACAGGTGTTTCATAAATTGTTTATCTTAGTAAAACATGTATCATACAGGATTTTTGGTTTCCTATTTTTATAAATACATGTAGTATTCGTAGAGAAAATACATGTGTCATTCTGGGATATAGCAGTAGCTTAGGCTGAACTTTATGTCCCAATCCTAAGAGATTTTTTGAGTGAGTAAAATCTGAATAAATCCCTTTGGAGATTCTGTCGTTTTGCCCCACCAGACATAATCTCCAAAGGGATTAGGGTAAAATCCTAATTTACCCCCCCTTAAAAAAACCTGCTTAAAATCAGGACAGAAAGTATGGCGAACTCATTTATGCCCTAATACTGTAGATGGATTGGTAATATATCGAAGAGTTGCAAGAGGTCATATTATGAATTTGCAGTTCCTTTATAAGCCCCTAGTGTCATGTTGCGTACGTTTGGCCATTATTTTACACTACTCGTATGAAATACTGTTAATATACGATGTTTCATTGAATAAATAATAGCGCCACGGTCAAAATATATACTAATACTATATAAAGTTGTGATGGTAATCGAACGTTCCAGAAAGATTGTCAATAAAAAAAATTTTTTTTTGAAAACGGCAATAAAATTTTCCGAGTCGCGGTGATTTCCGTGGGTCGGTGGGTAAACAGCAAACAAACTTAATTTTATTTTAGGTCTGATGATCTATCTATTATTCTATGTCTACACTTGCAGGACTGAATGTCCAGCCAAAAGATTTCAACTTTCCAGAATATGTCAGCTACAAGTTACTCTTCAATACAAGTACTTGTATATGAATACCACACTGCACCTGACCTAATTTTCACCAAATATATAGGAATGTAAGATTTTGTATGTCTGTGTATAACTGTTATTTGTTATTGTACATCAAATATGTATAAGTAGTAAGAGTAGAAAAATTGAAATATTTTTTTCGGGGGGGGGGGGGTGTAAAACAAATCTAACGCTCATTTCACAAATATACAGCATTGGTCACTGGGGTATGATGAATATATGTTAAACACGACATGACATGCCCAGCATGTTAAATATTTCCCGTCAGTACATATCATTTCTCGTGAACACTGCATTCCTGTTATCATACACATATATAAGCTGTATGGTAAAATAATGTATCAGTACCTGTTACACGAACCGGGTGACCAAATGGAGACTTTGGAGGTGAAGAAATTTTGTTTTCCTGAGGTTTACTGTCCTCTTTAGACACCTTGTTTTCCTCATTTTTACCATCTGTATCATCGGAATCCTTTTCCAAGTCCTTGGACTTTATAAATCAAATTAAAAACAAAATAATGGATTAATGATCATCAAAATAAAGTTGGATTGAACAAGATGTTGACTGACGAAGAAAAGTGTAAGAAAACAAAATGCATTTCCAGCTTTAAGCCTTCTCAATGTTCAGGTGACTCAAGAGTTTTTTTTTTCTTCTTCATTTTCCTACCTCCTAAAATTCTGGACCCAGGGGGAAAAAAATTGTGAAAATATATATACAACATTTAAACAGAAACAGAAAAGTTTAATTTGAAATTCAAAATTGGGAATTTTTGTGCATTTTGGGGGAAAATACAAGCCATTTTTGGATTGGGATGGGTCTTGTAACTGGACCCAAAAATGGCCTAGGAAAATCCCTGTTTTCAGGAGATTCGTCAACTCTGTTAAGAAAAACAACTGCAACAACCAAACAGATCTCATTTACGCTACTACATGTTTGCAGAGTAAATGGGCCAGCTAATCAAAATCTTCACATTTCATACCTCTGAGAAAATGTTCTGGCTAAACTTTATGTAAATGTACAGTGGACCCTGTCATAATGGAGGTTTTATTCAAAGGATTATTTAACCAAGTGGTTTTCAGAATCAAGTGGTCTCAGAATAACAGGTGGTCTTTCAAGAGAGGTCTCTCAAGATACGTTCCATTAACGATTACATAGCTCACCTCCTGGCGACTTATTTACAACCAAACAAACTCATCTTAGCCAATCCTCTTAACCACAGCAGTGAAAATAATTTAAGTCCATAACAGGGTCATTTTAACAAAATATACAATAACAATCCAGCATCTGATACATGGAATGTGCTTAGAAACACAAGACATATATGACATGCATGTTTTGTTGATGTTTGAACAGTAAAAGCTGGTAAACCTGACCCCTTAACAAGAACAGCAATGCTGCACCACAGAATAATTTTCACTTGTGTTCTTACACCGCATTCAACAATGTTTGACAAAAATAATTTTAAAACAAAAAAGTACCAAAGTTTTACATCTTTATTTTACAAAGTAATCTGTAGAATAGATCTATAGAGATGCTAGTGGCTTACTGGAAAAATTCCTGAAATTACTAACTGAGCCAATATAATCTGGGGGCCGCCTAGTTCTGCGGAAGCTCTGAAAGTAAAGATGCTCTGAGATTGATTCTGGCATACTTTCTGGTGTTTGACTACAATAAAGGACTTAGAAAATAATGACTGTTTTGTGCTTCTTTCAATATAAATTTCATATTCATTTGAAGCAAGGTGAAAACCAACCACTATGTAATATATATTGAAGGCTTGTTCTGCTTAGTGAAAAGGTGTACATATAAAATGATATGATCATTGCACACAATACATAAACACTGCCCCTTTACATCAAATTTACAGACATAATCTGACATGTCATGAAGATATCCATGCCGTCCCCTTCCTCCAGAAACTTGTTCTTAATCCCTGGCCTTGATCAATCATTTTTATATTAGCGGATCGATCTAAAACACTCATGTTAGATTTTCAAATTTCGCTCAGACACCATGCATGCCATGTGCTTTAAAACTGTCAACCTCACTTTAGCAATGAGTCAGAGCAACAGCGATGCTGATTAGTCAATTCGGTTACAGTCAACGAATGAATAAACAGATAGCAAAAGTCGTACAATGAACCAGAAATGTATCTCAGTGGTCTGCCTAGTTACCGAAAAGAACCAGAGAAATTGGGTTATACTAAATAACGGAATAGTAACCAAACTCCGGAATTTGGTTATACAAAATAACGGAATAGTAATCACATACAGAATGTATGTGGTTGGGAATTAAAAATCTTGAATTCCGGAAAAATCCGGAAAACTAACATCTCTAGATCTAGCATGCATATTTAGTTGATCACATAATTCATGTTTCATTTTTTCCTTATGTTATCTTATCCGCTTCACTATCATCATTTTGATGTCAACAGACACCACACTCAACAATTTTCAGTTATATGTGGGTGGCCAGTTTTTAATGGTAGAAAAGAACCCTGTTACATTGTACCCAGGACTAGACCACCAGCTTCACGCATGTAAACTAGCAAACTTCCCCACAAAATCAACTTAGGTTCCAGTGGGACTCAAACCCGTGGTCATTAGTGGTGGGAGACTTCATGGTTTAAAGTGCGTAGCTCTAACCACTCTGTCACAGAGGCAGAATAAATTCATATCAAACAACATCTGTTTGAGAAACACTTTGTCCCCGAATGTTTGGTCATTCTTGAAGATTTCAAGGTCATTCTGGCAATAGGCCAAGAGCCCAGGGGCATCAGGATAGCTAGAAAACTGACCAATTTTCGTGCCTGCAACAATACCCTGGTAACCTCTTGTAAATTGAACTATGTGACTCTGGCAACCCAGTAATGATGGGTGTGTCCTGCAGATCAATTGCTCCGTATACACAGTAGGATACCTGGGCTAATGCAGGGCTCAACATTAAGGCACGTCCGACCGACCCTGACTAGTAAAAGATTGGTCCGGTCTAGTTAATTTGTGTCAAAGTAGCCCGACTGGTCGGGTTAAAAAAAAATATCACTTCAAATAGATTTGAAGATCTATTATTAAAACAAATTGTTGTGAATTTTTGTAATTTATTTACCGATAGTGGGACATTTATTTATATTACCGGTGATTGTGATAATAGATATGTCGCTGATATTACGTGCCGTATAGACTTACTTTCATTTCGTCAATTTTGTCGCCATATATTGTAATACGCCCTCTGGTGAGAGACTGGTATATAAAATAACCGGAAAAATGGTAACATTACCAGGATGACGCTTAAAGCCACTGGAATGACACATCAGATTATGTTTTTTCGTCATTTTTAGATTATTTATATACAACTAAAGAAGAATAATCTATTTCAATGTGAGAAGGGAAACAGTGTTCAAGGTATTTTGATACAAACTGTACGAGTAGTTACGTCGGGTTCAATGATATGGCTTAAATATGAAAACGCTAGATCGGTAAATACGCGGACAATACCGACAAAATATCTTTTAATTTAATGTAAAAACTATATTATTAACATTTAAAAGTAAATTATTCCACAAAAAAATGAAAAGGAGCTTCAATCCAGTTACATGTCCCGTCATTCCGGTAATTGGCGTCTTTTCGGTAATTCTATGGACCCGTAAAAATTCAGATTGAAAGTGAAACCGAAAGCTTCGGTCATAAAATCATAAGTGCGTGCAGCTTCACTAGCCAAGCCTAGGCATATTTTAAATTAACTGGGCATATAGAATGGTACGTTTCTTTTTTGATAGTTTTGTTTGAATTTAGCCACGATATCTCTAATAAAGCAGAACAACTTACGATAACTATCGATATCTGATTACACTGAGTGACTGACGACGGCTTCTTTATAGTAGTGGAGACATACAATGATACATGTAACTAGAGATGAGGATGTATCAAGGAAAGCAAAGGGCAGAACAGAAATCAGAATTTATTTTACAATAATTAGGCCTAAAAGAAAATTTCAAACTTACATACATACTTGTTTCTTGACTTCTATAAATAAATTGTCAAAGCATTCAAGCTAACTGTCTATTCAGGTTTTATTTTGTTCTTGATAAAATTATAAATCTGGAACAATCAGCATGAATACAGTGTACAAATTGAGGATAATTTACTTGCACCACTCAGAAATGACATGTATGTTTTATACTGTAACAAAATATACTTGTATTCCAGTCCTACTTATTAGAGTTAGTAGGCTTGAGTACTCTAGAGATTATATGGAATTATTTCAATCATGAAATAATTAATTAATTTCTTTCTGTTCTTATTTGTTTTTTTTATATTGTTTAAAAAATCAGTTAAAGCAGTAAATAGCATTTAATGGTGCAGCAATAGCTAAAAAATGAGACATAGATATGCACAAGTCTTCTGCCCGTCATCGAGTTTGTCGGGCAATTTATGAAATTAATATGTGAGCTATATTTTACCACTTATTAAAAAATTAAAATATAGTGTTTTCATTAAAATCTTTAGATGTAGCGTACCCTAATTAAGTAGGATAAGAAACTCTGGAAGAGAGATATCTATAGATATGATGTAACCGAGGTCAGGTCTAGTGATGTTGAGGTCAGGTCTAGTAAAATTTTCTGGTACTGGTCCGACTGGTCTAGTTCTTTTTAAAGTTAATGCTGAGCCCTGTAATGCGATGGACAAGAAAACTGATTAAACTTTCAAGCTACCCTGATGCCCCTTGGCATTTTCTCCATAAATAAAGTCATAATCAAACTTATTTGTGATCTCCATGACATAAATGCTCAACTAATTTGGAGAGAATTTTAGATCTGAGATTCAAATCATTTGACAGAAGTCAAAATATGTGTATTGCAGACAGACACCGAGAACAACATGCCCCCTATTTCCTATCTAGGTGAAATAAAAACAAACAGAAAATAAAAATAACCCTGAAAATTAACAATCCTAAAAATGAAATGGTACAGAAATAACATTGAATTTGTTCACTTACACATACCTGTTCCTTGAATGAGATGTTAGCTTCTTTCTTATCTGTTTCCATCGCATTTTCTATCATAACTGCATCTTCCTCCTCATCATCATCACTTTCGATGATTCGTGCTTTGCGACGACCGCTAGTCTTCACTGGGGAATCTGTTTCCTTCTCTTTCTCAGGAGAACCATTCTTCGGTTTTAATGGTGACTTTTTCCTGAGCGGACTTTTCCTACAATTAGAATGTAAATAGATAAGGTTTGGGAATTTCAGTTTTATATTTCAACATGACTTTTTCTGTTACATGGAGTCTCACTGGGTTCTTACGCCTTTAACAAAACAAAATTTCCTGATTTTCTCTGACCTATTGTGATGCACCGAAAGTGTGGTGCCATGAGTGCCGCAGGTGCAAAGTCCCTCTAGGGAAGTCCAGGGGCACCCACCCCCCCTCTATGCCCTTCCAAGAAAATTTTGAAAATAGGAAGTTATGTGGCCTCTGGTGCATTTCCTCGTGAAAAGTGACTTGAAATTCAAGCCAGAAAAACAAGATTTTTTTCAAGGATAAAAAGTATAATTCCAAATTGGGAATTTATGCAGATTTGGGAGAAAATGCAAGCCATTTTTGCTTTGGGAAGGGTCCTACAACTGGACCCAAAATAGGCCTAGGAAAATCCTTGTGCGCTGACTACAGCCAGTGGAAGTTAGAGACTCCATGGTTTAAAGATTGCTGCATTAACCACTTGTCCCCCCCACCAAAGACCTTTACGTCCAGACCGTGACCCTAATAAATGAATTAATGCATGGGGAAACTGATTTCACTAAATTTAGATTTACATGTGTGCAAACTATTTTTCCCAATTTAACACAAATTCCCATTAAAATTCCACATTGTGTCACCAATGGCATTTACCAAAAACTGGCAGAAAAAGACCTGTTAACAATGACTAATTTTGTTAGACTAATTTTAAAATATTTTGTTAATTTAGGAAAGGTGAAACACTTATATTGTCCAGTATTTATCAAATTCAATATGTTTCTATATCATAAGACTTACTGTCTGGTAGTATCTTCTTTTTCATCATTTTTCTTTGGTCGTGGCGAGGAGAAAAAAGAGCTGAAATAATACAAATATATACATAAAATGAAATAAGAGCAATGCAAGAATGTATAGCACAACCAAATGTTCAATGTGGCAACCCTCATTTTACCATGATCTACATACAAGCTTTTATTTTGTATATATACATTGAACATGTTATGTATATTTTGGGTGCAGGGATGTGTTTGGTGTTTTTGTGTGTGGTGGAGGTCCAGATGAAATTGGTCAATAATCCGTCGGCATCATGTGCAGTCATGACATAATTCCATCTATTTGAGACATGAAATCCTGTTAACTATCATGTCTGTTTACATGGCATCCTGTCTTCATTTTGAATCCGTAAGAAAACCTGATATGCTCGCCAAACTGGCTGATGGTAAACTGGTCAAAGGAAGTGACATTCTGTATAAGGAAAACCTTAAGCTTATTACTTATTACTGTGAAGCATAGTATGTCATATTCTTTGATCGCTGGATGACTTGAAACTGAATTGATTATGTTTTCTTTCAAGGATACAGTTCACTTGGATATTTCTTTTTGGCACTTAAATGATATGCAGTAAACAAACTGCAGCTCAATCTTTCTTATTTTCAGTGTTTGATTTGGTACGTTTTGTTTGTTAGCAATATTATCTAAGTACTGTAGGAGTTATTTTTACTTAAAGGGCTAAAAAAGAAATTCACTCTTTTGGGCCCAAATTGTCTAGCAAGACCTCAATTTGTATTGTAATCGTGGAGATGGAGAATCGTAAACAATTACAATAAAATGTCAATTAGCATCGTTCATGGATGGATTCTTTATTTACCCAATTTTTTTTTAGTATTTTTTGCATGTCAAGTGAAAATTTAATGATTCAAAGGAGGCCTGTCAGTCCTGATTTTTTCCATGGTTCATACATTCAATGAAAAATATTTTTCAAGGACTTTTCATAGTGTTTTTCAAGCACTTTGAATGGGTATCTTTAAGCTATCAAGACCATGCAAGCCAAAACAAAGTAAACAAAAACACTGACAGTAAAGTTCTTTCACATTTCGATGGTGGTCCTCAAAATACTGCTTAGAGTTCCACTACACACTAAAGAGATCCAGCAGTACAGCATCATAAAAATGCTTTACTCAAATTACATCATACTAGGTGAAGCATCTGTATGATTGAGCTTAATGTTCTTAACCTAAATGTCTTTTGTGATGAATAACCATGCAAAGAGTAGAATTCAAGCACTTTGATAAAATAAATCAAGCATTTTCCATTAAATTCAAGCATTTTTTAAGGGTATTTTTGTTTTCAAGGACTAACTCTATATTCAATAGTGTTTTCCTCAGAATAAAAAAGGGCATGAAGATTTCCATTAAAAAGGGCACATATGAGTGCAGAAAGCGTGAGGTATTCTAAGGGGGTCCAGGGGCATGCCCCTCCTCCCTCCCCAAAAAATTTTAAAATCTAGATGTAAGGAGATGCTATTTCCTGCATTCCTGGAGCAAAAATTCTGTTTTTCATTACCCTTAAAATAACATGGATTATGTGTTGAATGAAATATTCAGGAAAATCTGGGCTTTCGTAACTGGCTCACTTGAAGAGAATTTTAAATAATAAATACCTGGGTGGCAGTCAATCAGTGGGTCATCTATCATTTCTAGACATATTTTTCTTTGAATCAAAACATTTTTTTGTTTAAAATCCCAAATAGAAATTGAAATATCACATGTTTATTCTGACAGACACATAATCCCCCACCATCCCCCCCCCGGTTTGAATGGCGGACTAGTTTACGTCAGAGGCTATAGTCTGTTATATGAATGCTTGTCATGACTTCAATAACATTAACTTTGCTTTTCACAGACTTATAAAAAGCCATCATAGAACAGGTTATAGCCTCATTGCCAGTTGAGATGATCATGTGATGTAAACAAGTCCGCCATTCAAATCCTGGCAAAAAGTGTGTGTCCGTCAGAATAAACATGTGATATTTCACTTTCTATTTGGGATTTTCAAAAAATTTCTTTTGGAATTCAAATAAAAAACATGTCTAGAAATGATAAATGACCCACTAATTGACTGCCAGGTATTTATCATTTAAAATTTCTTTTCAAGTGAGCCAGTCACCGAAGCCCAGATTTTCCCGAATGAGACTATGAAGGCTTGACAACGGATACTGGCAAGATAAAACAGCTGTGACGGAATTCCCAAAGCGATTAGACCAAGGTGTTCTTTACCAAAATGCCACTATAAAACAAGTGACTGTACTGTACGGCTGTAGCCGTAAGTTGCGTATCATCTTTTGAATTTCGACGGCACGATTTACCCCAAAAACTACCCAAAATCAATTAAATCGAAATAAATTTCCATCAATAATCATTTTAATTGCATTTTCTTCTGTTAAAATATTTCACAGACAGCTAGAAATTAAAAAAAAAATTAACATTTATCACTTCTCATGGAAATCACACTGTCATTTAGTAAAATGAAGAGCCAAATTGGTCTTCTTCAATTTCACAATTCCTGAATATTTCTCATATTTTATGTCAAATTTATAGCCAGCTGAGCTCAAGCAGTGTGAAGCGAGCTTTTATGTTAATGCGTATGTGTAAGTGTAAATAGGTCAAATTTACACATACTTTAAGCAAAAAAACTTTCGTCTAACAGTCCTGGGTCAAGTTCGCATTGAATTTGGCATTTTATTGAGGTCAAAAACAAAATTTGTGATCATACATGTATATCACACCATGAAATTTTTTTTAAAAATTGTACGAAGGCAAATAAGTCCTTATTAATCCCATACAGGATTTTTAAAAACTGGTTTACAGCGTCTCCAAGCAGACACCATTTTTTAACTACCGGAAATGAAGAATTCTGATCAAGGGTGTTAATGGCTTTCCTAACTCGACATGTTCAGTTACGCTGGATGGTAGGAATCACGCCAGACATCAGATATTTCTTAACTTGTTAATTTAAAAATAAGGTTTTTTTAAAAAAAAAAAAAAATTGAACTGACAGTTTATTTGTGAGAATATTGAAATGTACTCATGTTGCAATTATCTTGTTTGCAAGAGTCCTACTATTGCAAGTCCCATGCAGTCATTTCTGGGTTTCTCTCCCGATGACCGAAATACTCTCTCGTATCATACGATGTATGATTTGACATTTTACTATTGGTTATTAACGTAGAATTATTTTGGAACAAATTTCACTAACAAAAAATATGATGGAATTAACATTAACATAGTAACTGTGAACCCTTCAAATGAAAGATTGTATCGATTTATCGATGTAAAAGTTAACAGTAAATTTCGAAAAACAATACAGATTAGCTACTTCCTAAGGAGAAGAAACTCGGTAATCCTTCAGAGCCATTTTCGAAAATTGTGTACACATTTACAATAGAAAATAAATGAGCCGATACAAACTTTCTATATAGATTTTTAACACAGATAGGAAAAGAAAATGCACTTTATTTATCTTATATTTACATACCGACTGCAATTCTCTTCATTGCAAGTATATAGAGTGGAATGTTTCATACTCTGGTAAACGCAGTCGCGTGCCCCGAGTATTAACCACTTTACTTTTCAGCGTAAGAATACATGAACGAATCAATAAAGAATAGAATATCAGATGTTTTTTTTCTTATATATTTAATCTTAAAAGCCATACATAAAGCCTATCACAAAGGAAATAAAAATCACTGAAAGAAATCGGAAACACGAGACTACATCTGTAGCACATTGTACAGCCTACAGGCCCATATCGCGATATATCTAGGTCATGTTATGACCAGAACCACAGACCATCGTCTGGCTTCAGTTACAAAAGAAAAAAGAAATTAAGGCCTAATGAAACTTTGTCAAGCATCTCTTGATAAACAAGTCGATTTGTTTGCCATCAATGGATATTCATATAAGAAACAATTCGTCACCCGCATCGTGTGAAATTAGGTCGTGTGAAATGGGACTACATACGTAGGTTACATACCAATCAGTCACTGTGGTTCCCAGCTGCTTGGTAAAAATGTCAAATAAAAGGGTTACTTTCAGTTGTCATCAATTAATATTAGCTGTCTCACTTCTTGTAAGTCACACTAAATCTTTCTATAGTATATCCCATTTATAATATCAGAATTCAATCGCAAACTCGTTGTAAATACATTATTCAGCATACTCATGGGCGCAGCCATTTGCAATTTCTATTCTCTTCCGACACATTTAACCTTCCGGTTACCAAGCAGACGAATATCTTAAAATAATTGAAAACCAATCTGACACTTACTCAAAATTTTCCATATCAATATTTTCTTTCAAAATGGTATAAAAAGAAGCAAATAAACCTTAATTCCATTTAGTTTTCCGGACAGAAAAAGGGGAACTACTTCTCATGTCAAAACAGCTGTTGAGCGATACGTCATATGTAAACACATCCCCCCCCGCAAATTCAGTATCCCGGAATGAATTTAGTATCCAGTAGACATCAGTTTCAAAGAAAATGGTAATATATATATAAATATAAGGATTGTTTTTCATTTTTTTAACTTCATTCGAATATAATGGCAGTGCATTATGGAAAAAAATTCAATGTGCAGCACTTTGTGCTGCACAGAATTTTTTTCCATAATGCACTGCCATTATATTCGAATGAAGTCAAAAAAATGAAAAACAATCCTTAAATAATAAAAATATAGGCTACTATCCATACATATCATTTTGCTGTGGTATTTCTATTTTACTTCCAATACCCTATATTTTGGTGTTCATGAAGTCACTGGAATCACTGGTTAAACATCGAACCAAGCCTTTTGACTTCTTTGACGTATCATAATATTTTACTACTAATCTTATGCCGGTAACGACTTACTTACTTCTATATATTGAATTTCTATGTGACCAATTTAACTGTAGATCTATATTGTTATATTTTGATTCCAAATGATATATATTTAAAGAAAAAATAATCATTACATCTGAAGAGGACCTGATAAATATTTTAGCTGACTTTAGTACACCCAACCTTAAAACAGCAAATTTACAGAACAATGAAATTTTACGTTTAAACATGTTATTGGTTGAAAAAACAAAACAACAAAAACAAAAAAAGAACAAGAACATATAAGTCTGATAAACCTTGCTTGCTCACTTTGGCTTGATGACTAATTAATTGCCACTTGTCCATGAGAGGCAGGGAGAGAGATGTTTAGTGTGTGTGTATGTGCGTGCGTGTGTCCAATGGCTTTTTTAATTGCCACTACACTTGTCATCAGATTGTCCATTACAGATTGATCATTTCTTCACCATGAACTGATCAACAAAATTGTTTTAATGTAACATATGCAGGAGAAAAGCATGAAAAGTTCTAGACAAAAATTAATCCTGAAAGTCTCTCTCTCTCTCTCTCTCTCTCTCAAATTTAAATATCACTGTTATTATGTATAGATATTGTTAGAAAATCTATCACTGCTATCTCACAACTACTATAATTATGTTTTCGTATGGTGTCTGAATACTTGTTTCCACTCATAATTTGGATCTAAACCAATATTTATTATCGACACATTTTTATTCTAGCATAAATTTGATAATATGCAACAACAAAAAGACTCATGTAAAGGAAAAATTCATGGTATTTTCCGATCTAACAAACATCAGTCCGTTTACATTACTTCTGCAGTTTAAATTCCACTATTGTATAAAATCTGCATCCAAAATTTCATTATTAAAATGAATCGCATTGTTTTAAAACACTTTAGTGGTCATTCATAATTGTGATACATTTGAGAGTCTTGTTGAATGTTTGTATTCTGATGCTCTTTTAAGTATACAGATGTATTTACCAGGGCTCACCCTGCCATTAGTCAATAATTCATTAAGTCGTGGATTCATTTTTCTCATCATTGGTTAAACATGAAATTGCTGGTTTAAAAGCATGAGTAAGACCAAGGAGAGTTTTCACTGTAACAGCCCTAGCAGGATTTCTTGAAAGTTATCCCATTGGCCAATCAAATCAACAACCAGAATTTGACAAAAATTTGCAACATGTATATATAAACCAGTAGTTTGCACTTGCCACCAGCCTGTTGTCGCATTGTCTTAATGCAAGAATCACAAGGAAAGAAGTGTCAAATAAGGTGCAGAATTTCGGTTTATCTATGAACATTTATTTCTTCATCACAGGCAAAAATAGAAACTTTTTGAAAGTTTGACAACGCATCAAGAAAAAAAAATGGAAAAAGCCCTCATATATGTAGAGAAGCTCACATTTTTTATTCCTACTACATCCGGGGACCCGTACTACTAATGGTAAACATTTTGCTCACATCGTGAATTTGCACGTGACATAAACAAAATGTCAGAAATGCAAAGTCACTACTTAAAAGCGTATTGCAAACGAAGTAATAAACCACCACACTAAGAAACGTTTTGTAGACCAAGACTAGGCCATAACGACTAGGGTTGTACATCGAACCCGATCAGGAAGCCCCTCCATTATTCTTGTAATGTGAACTGCACGAAATGATGGATACGCTGGGATACAGAAAAAATATATAGCATAAAAACATGTTTGTGCATTTAATTCATGACTAATAAATACCACATAGATTTTACAGTTTAGTTTTAGCACCAAGGAAACAGTCAGCCACTCAATATTTTATTTAAAACAATGAGTGAATGACCTGGACATTTAGTGATAATAAAAACACTGAATGTTAATCCCTTTGAAGATTCTGTCGTGGTGCCCCCCCCCCCCCCCCCCCCGGGCAGCGGGCAATACGACGGAATCCCCAAAGGGGTTAACTGAACATGTAAAACTGTTGATGAATGCCTTCGCCCTCTCCATAGGTTTACCTATCTATTATTTATAAGATTGCTAAAATTTAAAGGTTTTTGTGTGTATTGGGGTCGTTTTCTGTGTTTTGGGGGTCATTTTGGGTGTTTTGGGGTCTTTTTTCGTGCTGCCCATTGGCATTGAATATTGTCAAGTTTGTACACTAAGGCTTTGGTGTTGCCTCATACAAAATTACTTTTTTTCAAGAGAAAAAATATAAAACACAAACTTGCTGTTTGCATTTCATTCATTTGCTTACGTAATTGACTTCTGCATATTTTTTGTGAAATTGTGCCTATCAGATGAACATCGTTTTCCCGCCAACTATCTCGCATAAACAGGAAGTGATAAATTCGCCTTTAAACAAAAGAGTTCTAAGTCGTAAAACATTTTAGCATTTCTATTTCGTAAAATAACAGAGTATATAAATAAAACGATTTCGAATCACGCATACATCAATTTGAACACAATTTATTTCGAGATCGTAACAGTAATACAATAATACCGCATTAGACTGTTGTCGTACCGTGACGTCATGATCATATGCGACAACGTCATTTCCTAGTTGTTGAATCAATATGTACTCAGTATATTAAGCTGTCAAAATGTGTAGTAACTTCATCACAAAATAAAAGGTATGTACATAATAATCAGAAAAGTAATCTGTCTAAAGAACTAGTATTCTGTGTAGTTAGTGTTATATTCTACCGCCATAAGATATCTGGTTATTCTTGGTTAGCAAACGTATGCCGAGGTGCATGGTATTTACAAAATTTATGACAGCATACACTGTCACATGCAAGTTTTGTCTTTTGATTGTTGGCGATACAAACCGTGTTTATTGTTGACGATGTAAAATCCTCGTTACATCTGACATTTTTTTTGTATGTGCAGCTATGAAGGGAGTTTCTTCAGTTATTTGCTTATCCAGTCAATTTTAGTCCTGATGTCTAATGACAGACTTGTCAAAAATTAAAATAATATTTAACATGAAGAGTCAGGACTGTCACATGCAAGTTTTGGCTCAAGTGTAGTATATGGAAGAGTAGTTCTGTAGTTGATTTTTTCTTATGGTAATAAATAAAACTGAAATTGGAAATTATTAGACTGGTAAATGGCAATTTCATATGCACAATAGATCTACATGTAGTCTGATCTGAAAATGAAGACAGGTTGACAAGATGACAGGCAGATAAAAAAAGAGGCTGACAAGACTACAGGCCACCAAAATTAAGGTGGAAATACTACACAGACTGTCATGATGGCAAGGTTGCAAAATGAAAAAACAACAGGCTGAAAAGAAAACATGTTGACAGGCAGCGTTGCTCACATTGATAAATTACATCTTTTGCATAAACAAAAATTACCACACTCAGGGCTAGCCCTGGCCTGAATTTTTTTTTCGCCAATTGCCAATCCAGAAGATGTGATGCTTCATCGATGAATTATTTTTTTCGACAACAAAATTTGGCAAAATGACGTATGTATAATACATGCATAGGCGTCGGAACTGGAGGCTAGATAGACATAGGTGTTCAAAATTGGGGTTTAGCCCCGAGACGTTTCTGGCGTGTGTGTGTGTGGTTTAGCCCCCCACTTTCAATCTGCTTCCGACGCCTGTGACATGTTATGTATATAAACATGTACATGTATAGTGCAGGGGCTGAAAATTCCTTAAGCCCGAAGTCCGGGACCTACATATTTTACTTTCGGACTCTGTCATTTTCTTGCTGTGTAGGTCCGAGGACTTAACAAGTCTTAATCATTGAATGACTATTCTGTCAATTACTTTCATTCTTTATTTATTTCCTTTGTTCAATCATCATTTTCTCATATGATTTTGTGGCAGTTTTTGGTTTCTATATTTTGTGTCCCCACCTTTGATAATTGTTATTTGTATTGATTGATTATATTAAAACTATAACTTAGATTTATTGTTATTGGACCCATATGTTAGAGGACCGGACCCAGGCAAAATTTTAAAAAGTCCTGGACCCAAGCAGCTGAAATAAAATTTTCAGCCTCTGAGAGTGTTTATAAAATCCTTAGAAAATGCCTTGCATTTGCTTGTTATACATGTGTAGTAATAAGTTATGTACATATTTATATTTGTATATGTCATTTTGATATATTTGACACTGTAAGAAAAAAATTAAAAGTTTTACCTCTAGTTATGTACTCTGCATAAGTAATCAAAAGAATTGCTATCTCTTTGGTTCAATGATATATTTGCTATTCCTACTCCCAGAGGAAGCAAAGGAATGGTCTGACAAATTATCTGGACTCTATCTTTATATTTTAAATGAAAAAGAAAAAAATGATCCCTCTTGCTGCTATATTTAATTACTTTTCATACATTTAAGGTGATATTTCTACTTTTTTGCAATCCAGCAAACAAATACAATATATGGTAGATTATTACATCTCAAACATCCTCTTCTTTTGTATCATGTAATAATCTTAAAATGTTTCTAAAACCCACAGATTGACAGTTGTGATATATGTAATTCACAAATATATGTGAACATACATTGCACCAGTACTTTAACAACCGATTTGGCCATGAAATTGTACACAGAGGTACCAAATATATCTTTTAAATGTGTTAAATCATGTAGGTAGAAAATAATAATAATAATAATAATAAAAATGCACATAAATATATATTTTTAGAGAGGTACATGTAAACACATTTAATATATAGAAAGTCTTGTCTTTTTTTCTTTACATGGCTCAAATGAAACTAAACTTGGTGGGAACTATTCCCATGTGATGCTGCATAATGTTTGCAAATGAAAAGGGTTCAAAATTTGGTATATGTCAGGGAGTAAAATTGGCTACAGGATCCAAGGGCCAGCTGGGCCCCTAGAAAAAAATATCTAGCGGCCCAGGTTGAAATCTAGGGGCCCAGATATTTCTTCAGATGCTTTCATGCAGAAAAGTAAAAAAGCCAAAATTTCCTAAATTTTATTCAAATTTTATTTCGCTTTCTATATTGTGTTGCATGCAATATGTCTCTTGAATCTACATGTACCAACCAATAACAAAATCCCATCCATGTTGTTGAGAAGGTGTGGTTCTTGTTAATTGTTTTTTTTTTGTACTAGTACACTTTAGAGTATTCTAGGGCTGGTGTCTTGCTGGGGTTTTCAACAATGTAACACCACATGACGATACTTATGAGTCCAAGGCACAGTAACAAGTCAAATCACCCCACCCTCAAATAATTTTGGCACTTTGGAACTTGTAAATCAGTATAGTTAAATAGGCATCTGGAAATATTCATTTCAACACTTGGAAATATTTATCAAGGTAACAAAATGGTGTTAAAAAAATGTTTATCTCAGAAAAGTTTCATTTTCAGAAATAATTTGTGAGTGTAACATGCTCTCTTGATAATTACAAATCACAAATTCACGTTAGTGAAAAAAAAACATAGTTTACATATATCTCCAAATTATCCGTTTTAATTTAAACATTTGCTATAAAAACATTGTTTTGACCAAGCAGTCATTTGAAAGGAACAAAGGATTCAAAGTGGAGCTAATTTTTGTGTAATTAAGGCGATAAATTACGAGATCCTGATGTTGAACAATTAACGTAATCTGCTGAAAATAGGCCTACTCTCGATAGGCCCGAGTGCCGATATTGGAATAATTTGCATTCAATTGTCGAAAATACAGTTAAAAAGAAACAAGTTATGAAATCACTAGATGTCGATGTTCATGGACTTAGTACTGATTTTACCATGTGCCAATCTAACTAGGATTCCGTCGTACTTGCCGTCTGGGCGATTGGCGGTGCAAATTTTGATAGCCCAGTCATAAAAATGATTGCAAATGTGACTGGGCGAGTACTGATTTTACTCCCTGTATGTTCAATTTTAAAAAAAACCTTGTCATAAACCAGTGATCAACTTTCATCCAAATTTGGTATACATATTTTTATGTCAGTATCTATAAAGTTTGAAAATGAAATTGAAATCTGTTCATAAACGAGCTTTTAGTGAGTGCTTCAAATGACATATGGTATGGTTTTATTCAAAATACTTTTTAACTCTAAACTGATTGACTTTTTGTATACAAAGATTTATAAGAAAGTTGTTTGGAATTATTTAAAGATCATTATGACTAAGTTTGAATGTCCTGAGGTCAGAGATCAAGGTCACAGGCACCTACATGTACATGAAAGTAAACAGAAAATATCAGTTCTTCATTAACTTTTAGACAATTCAGCTTCTTCTAAATAACCCTATTGTTCAAAATAAACCAAACTTCGCAGGAACTATCCCCATTGTGAGGGCATATACCTGTACTGTTTACAAATAAAAGGGGGCTAGGACCTTTAAGGGCTTCAAAATTTAAGAGGTCAAAACTTGGTACATTCTACTATTCATTTACAAAACAAAAATATTTATCTAAGTGAATATTCCAACATGCATTAAATTCAGCTCTGAAATAAATGCTGTGTAATCAATTCATGAAATTACATTGCTGAATCATGTTATTTATATTTATTGAAGTTACAATAACACATGTTTATATTTACCTGTGTTTCTCAAGCATTGGTTAGTTTATCCTGGGTATGTCACTTGTCAAGGTGACAATAAATATTCATTGCATGAATTTCAGGTGCTTGTTGCATTTAACGTAGTCTGATACATGTAGAAAATAGCCATGTGAAGACTCTTTTCAGTGCAGTTAATTTACTTAATTATTCCCACCCACCTACCAATTTGCATAATTATACATACATGTATTGGAATTTGAATTAGCTATTAGTTTATACATTGTATGTCACATGGTCAGGAGAAAATGTCATCTGATTTTTTTGTATTATTTTTTAAATGATAACCTGCACATGCACAGAGCGCTTCTACCTAATTGGTGTGTTTGTTGATCTTGTTAATATTGTATGTTTGGTCAAGTGAAACAAATTAGAATGTAATGCATCTTTGTGACTGTTGAAAAGCAAATCTTTAGATTAGCCTCTGTTTATAAAAATTTATACTGAGAGCCAAAATGACCCTGAAGCTTGTGGTGATCTTTCAAATTGATTGTGGTTATTCCCAAAATAAATGTTAATAAATTGTAGAAAAAAAAGTTATGTGAAAATCTTTTTTTTATACTCAAATTACATGTACAGCGTACAAGTAAGGTGTAACACCACAGCATTATTTTTGTTTTAGTCCTGGCAGAGCAATTTTAAATCTCCATTGACAGGCCATGGCTAACATGGTGAGAAAAAAAATTTGAAAACTCACCCGTCCTGTGGGACAGGTGATTTTGACAACCACTCGTCCCTGGACACATTCAACTTGTCCCAATTTTTTTAGAAACTTTTATGGAACCATTAAGACTAAGTATTTCCCTTATATTGGACTTATAATTAATTAGAATGGCAGTAAAGGATTTTGAAAGTGTCGTGTTATGTTCATGGAAAGTCTTAGACTAGAGGCTAAGAAGTAAGATGTTGTAATAAATGTAAATCTAGAAGAAAAATTACTTGTCATTGGGGATGAGTACCCAAGCTTACAATGTAGCTACACATCCCCATGCCATTTTCACTCATCCAGGATGAGTGGACAAGTACATTTTTCTGGCCTTGGCTAGGCAATCAAATTTCAAATTGAATAGCATTTGCCTGGCTGGTAAATTTGTTAAAATTGTGGGGGTGAAGACCTCAGTCATATTTCATTAATTCTTGGCAATTGAAGGTAAGATGACAATTCCACAAATATCCAGGAAAAAACCTTGTGTAATGTCAGTACATTACCCCAAATTCTTAGTATGCTGGCCTCTTTGAGAAAATTACACGTAAAATAATTTGATTCTTTTGAATATATGCAAGTCTGTAATACATGTATTAATTTTATAGAATTGTCTCATTCATATTTCATGAAAGATTCCTGAAAACTTGTATTATAAATCTTTGAAGAACCAGAAAATAATACACAATGTACAATTTATGTATGTACAAAATGTTTGTGACTGACTTCTGTCTGTAAATATGCTGAACATTTTGTTACAGTGTACATGACATGAAACTGATATGCTGGCATTGTCAATTGCCTGTTTGCAACCAAATGCAACTACTTAATTATTGCATAGAAACACAGCACTAAGTAAATATTGTACATACATGTATACAAGTGTCGGATCTCTTAGTGTAAATATGACTAATTATAACATGTTCACACTTTATATAACATTAAGAACATAACATTGTGCAACTTGTGACAATTTTGTTTAAACACTTTGAGCACTTAGTATTTATGAGACTGGGTTTTTAGATATGTTACATGTTAATTTGAGAAACTCGTATTACATTTCTTATGTACACATGACGACACGTATGTTACATGTATTTTACATACATGTACATGTATATAAATATTATATTGTATAATAGACTGATTTCAACTAGATATTCTCTTGTTGTTTATTGATTTGTATAAACTGATCATTTCCAATAAGCAGATGTGTCAAATTTACGAGTTGCCAAGTGGTCATTTCCACAGCTCTAGTTATATTATATTAGTTTCAGTATCATGGTACTGGTAATTCTTTTATTGGTAACATTACCATTGTCATTGGCGGATTTAAGGGGGGTTGCAACCTCCACTTTGAAAAATTCAAAACGGCCCTAGACCCCTCGCCTCTGAAGACACGCACCTTCAACGCTCGCATTTCATAATGATAAAGATTCTCAATCCCCCTCCCCCCCATAAAAAAATCCTGGATCTGCCCATGGGTAAGGCTACTGATTGCATTATGTTTCTTACATGTATATTTATATCATGGTATAAATGAAGTAGATACATGTACATGTACATGTACATGTATGTGTGCATACCTGTCAACATTAGGAAATTTGTCTGGGGTAGAAAATGCGTACCATGGTTGAACTTTTTACAAATGCGTTGTCATTCTGATATATACGAGTGCACCAGTTGTGTTGAAATAAGTGAAAGGGGGAGGGTACTGGAGGGGGTGTCCCCCTTCGGAAAAAACAAGAAAAAATTGTAATGTCAAACTTCAAACTCTGCCATTTTATGAATCTAAAATGAAATTATTGTCAATAATATTGATGATATATATATCACATTTCTTTTTTAATTTTCTAGTCGACTTTGAAATTTATAAGGAATAGATATAGGCTTTATTTTGAAGTTTTAATACATGCAATACATACATGTACACACACAACTTGGGAGACTCAAAATGATGTTATGGTCATTGTGTTATATTAGAATGTTTAAAATTTAGTTTTTCTTAATTTGTTATAACAAATTTAAAAATATACTAAATTCTGAATATTCTAATATAACAGTTGGATTTGGAAAAATAGACTAAATTCTGAATATTCTAATATAACAGTTGGATTTGGAATGCAGAAAATAAATAACTAGACTTACCTGGAAGAAATATAATCTCAGTTTGATTTCTAAATGCTTGAAAGTATGATAATTCTTAAAGCCAAAGGCTTGATTTATTTATTTATTGAGATTTGAACATTTATTACCAAAATATTTGCATACCCAAATATTTATCTGAAAGTTTTTATCTTCATATTGTACCTTTTTCATTAATTGATACGATAAAACAACAAATGATGACTGAATAGTTCACTAAAAAAATGAGATTTGATAAAGAAAAATCAAATCTGCTTTTAAAAAGAAAAAAAAAGATTATTGAGGTTATATAAATGTTTTTACTGTCATTACTGACATTTTATTAAATTCAATTCAATGTGTTACAAGAAGATATTATTATCTTTGTATGAAATATTATGTAAATGAAATAACACATCGTTTTTGTATTGAAATCATCACAAATTTAAGATACATGTATAACGCTGTATAGTATGTGCAGTGCGGATGTCATAGAAGACACCACAATCTCGCTTCGATATTTCTCAGCTATATTTTAAAGTAAAATCATTGAGGATTGATGCAGAAGCTGCATGAAATTAATATAACATCAATGATGTTAATCTTTGATAATTGTATATAGGACAGAACATATGGATAGTGATTATAGGTGTGGATGTTTAGTCTTTAGATATACAGGTAATCAATCTGTATATTAGGTACCTGTCCACAGTACAGGTCATTGTGTAATTACCGTCGGCACACGTCCGATAATGACACCTCTGTATGGTCTAATAGCATTAATAAATAAACAGGGTATTAGTCCTTGTTCTTCATGACTATTTGGAAGATATAGGGGATTATATAACCTAGAACAGATGTCTTAATACTTAAATGATATGGAGGCGCCAGAAATTTCAAGCTATTTTTTGTCGCCAATTAATAGACTGAAAATTACGATTTAGAACATTTAATCTTGACAAAAAATGTCCGATCGCCGGAAAATGGACAAGAAGCGGTAGAAATATATAGGAAATCGGTTGAAAATTAGAAAAATCGGTAGATTTTTTCTCAGCGGTAGACAAGCGGTATATGAATAGAAAAATCGGTAGACTACCGCCGAAATCGGTAGACTTGACAGGTATGCGTGTGTGTCCATAACTCCATATTTTAATCAAAGTTCTTTGCTGATCAGCATGTATATATACATGTACATGTATATACCAGTCCATAAACAGTGAAATATGTATTGAGAGACCATCCTATCTGCCTCTGAAATGTGGTCTCGAGAGACAGGTGTCAGGCTGCTTTAGCGACTACCTGTGTATAAAGACCCCCCTGGTCACAAAAACTGTTTTTACTGTCCCCGATTGTACCATTTGTGTACAAATCAACTTTTATACATGTATAAAGACCACCTCCCTTTAACAGCTGGTTTTGTTGTGTTCCTAAGGGGGTCTTTATATACATGTACAAGTTTCACTGTAGTTGTGAAAGATGCTATGCATACATACCGGTAGTCATGTAAATGTATGTAAAGTTTTCAATTCAGTTTGCACACAATTGTACAGATGTACACCATACATGTGTAATTGTATGTCAAAGAGTTATAATATTCATATCCTTATACATTATACCCAGAGAACTACCGGTAACTGAAATTTATGTTTGATTGATTAATCCCCACTGATAAAACGGATTCTACATGTACTTTAAAATTAATGGAATGGGATAATCTATACATACATGTATTGATATACATTGTATGTGTCTTTTGAGAGTGAAGGGATTAAGTACATGTACATGTAGCGGTAATGATGAATTGCCTGGATATGACATGTACACGGTACACGTAATAGGAACTCAACATACATGTACATGTATAGTGGTACTTCATATTTACGTTATTCTCTTAGTAACAGGAACTGGTACATCGTATAGGAACTACTGTCGTCATGGTGTTAAATCAGGGAAAATTGTTTAAGTTATAGATATTCTGGCCACCTTGTCAAAAGTCACAAGATTACTTGGTGTATACTATATTTGTACATTGTATCATTATGCATGTTATACAAGTAAGTCAAACTATACATGTACAATGTATTGATACATTTGTTTCATTGTCAGACCACAAAATAACACAGGAGCGATCATTCAGGTTATGTGGAGGTTACATTGTACCCTTTTTACTTTTCAATGATATTTCATTTTTAATAGAATTATATATATTTTTATGTCTTCATTATTGTTACCAAAACCTACACAGGTTACGGTCATTCCTTTTAGCATAACCTGTAAATGGGTTACGACGATTTCTGTTATTTTGTGGCCTGATTAATATTATTGTGTATGTCATAAAAACTCGTATATCATAATACAGATACAAAATGATCATGTCCATTTTATGTATTTACAATATTTTTGTAGTAGGATTCTAACTTTGGATCAGGCCTTTTTCTGTCAATTTTGGGAAAATGACACTCATGACACACAATTTGGGAATTTTAATGTGAATTTGTGTCAAATTGGAAAAAATTGATTACACACATGTACAGTGTAAATCTAAATTATGGAAATATTATATTTTAAATGCATTTCCATTTCCATTCATTTATTTTTCATTATGGTTGCAGCCTCAATACCAAATTGGGAATTTTTCCCATCAAATTATATTTTGCATTGGGAATGGGATCGAATTTCGGCCCCATGGGAACTATACTAGAAAATGGCCTGTGGATGTACAATGTATATAAAATATAGTACATGTGCGGTATATTCACATGGTTTGTCTGTAATTTGTACATGTAATTCTTACCACTCATTTGATTAATTATAGTTTCACAGGTAAGGAACAGTTGTATTGACACTTCAAACCTCGCAGAATGTTTGTAAATGATGGCCCAAAGTTGAAGATGAAGCTTTTTTTAATATAAATTTTGGGTTATGCATTGTACAAATGTATGTTTGTGATTATTGATTCAGACTGAAATTTTGGGATTTGATATCATTACTGTAGAGGTTTAATTACCTTTGTGGAATCAGTTGTTATTTAATTTAATTCACCTACCCATGAAAGTAATGGACTCTACAATGTACTTTAAAAAATCAATGACAGAGGCTATGCCATTCTAAATGGATCTCTAAGGGTGTATGGATTTAAAAGTAAATTCTAAATCATGAAGTATGTGATCAGCACCAAAACAAACTCCCAAGAGTCAACTATATGTAGCAGAGTTATTATTCTTTTACTTTCATTTTAACAGATGAACAACCCAAACATTACAAATGGATCTGATGTGTCGTCATCAACAACAGTGGTTACGACATCAGTTGATACCATAATTACCACTTCAAATATCTCAGTCACCACTCACAATGCCTCGGATCTGCAGCCACCCATCTTTTTGCAAACAGCTGCCGCCCAGGGTATCGGTGGAACATTTGCATTTCTTTCAATACTTGTAACAGTTCATCAGGTAAGATTCTTATAACATTGTCTGATGCAGCATTACCTCAACATTTACATGTACAAATTGTATACAGTAAAACCTGCTTTAGCGACCACCTGTGTATAAAGACCACCTGGTCACAAATAGTACCATTTGTGTACAAATCAACCTCTATATAAAGACCACCTCCCTATATTAATAAAGACGGGTTCTGTTGTGTCCCGAAGGGGGTCTTTATATACAAGTTTCTTTGTATATAGAGTCCAGCTCCTCACTGCTTTTAAACAGTTTCGAAACAATATAGTACACTAAAACTAAATCTTTTTTTAGGCGATTCAATGTGTGTATATAAAACTTCAGTTTGTTTTTAAAGCTTTATCATGTTGTTAATCATGCTATATGTAGCAGGAAACAGTATACCAGAACACAGTATAAATAATCAAAGCCATCTAATCTATATATACACTACTGTCATCTATGCATGTCAACATTGAAATACTTTCAATACATGACTACTGTAAATACTCACATAAAAGTCAAATTTGTTTACTTTTCTGTTTTTACCTGCCAGGCTTCAACCCCCCCCCCCCCCCCCCCCCCCCCCCCACACACACACACACACACACACCCTAATAATTTGACATTTTGACAGTCCAAGGTTCAAATTGTGTTGTTATTACATACAAATATCCTTTTCTGGAGCCGGCCTGGCTCAGTGGGTAAGACTCTTGAAAAACGTGGTCGTGAGTTCAGTCCAGGCCGGTGGCAGGTTGGTTTCCAGACCTTCGTTAACAGTAAAAACCGAGGTCTTGTGTCACAGTAGGTGTCAGCATGTTAAAGAACCCTCACTGCTCAATGGCCATAAGTGCTAAGCATAGGTCAAAATTTGAAGCCATTCACTGGCATTTTGTGACGTCTCCATATGAGTGAAATATTCTTGAGTGGGACGTTAAACAACAATAAACAAACATCCTTTTCTGTAGACCCCACCCACTCCTTGCAATATGAAATTAGATCCTATAATGGGCCAGATTTCTGTTTCTACTACCCAGTATACAAAATTCTGGTGGTAGACATGTAAGCGGATCAGCTAAAAATAAAATTTATCCATAATAAAAAATATACTGTATTTAAATTTGCCGTTTCATCTACCATACACGAATAAGCCTTCTGGACCTAACTCCTACCATGATATTAGATCTACTTTAACCAAGGACATATCTTCATGTCAACTAAGGTACAATGTTATTAGATCTAATTTAGATTTGGAATCTAGTTGGACCTATTTAAAAAATCAAAGCTATTTAACCCCAAACTGACTTTACATGTATATACAGGAAGAGTGTCAGAACACACAAGTTTGTGTTTGTCTAGTATACTTTCCTTACTTCAAAATGTCAGGTATATTTTCTTTATCATGACCACATGCAATGGTATTGATTATGTTGAGGCAACTTTTTCAATGTTTACAACACAGTCTCTGGTCGTCATTTCACAGCAGGGTGCTGTGTTAAGTGTTAAGGGGACATTTCAAAATTGCTATTGGATTTGTTTACATGTAAATGTATGAATATTTTGTAATTCTTGTTGACATGATAATAAGGGAACATATCCAAATGTTTGCTGAAGTTGTTCACATACTAGTAATTCTTGCTGACAAAGTGCATGTAGACTATAAGATACATGTACATTAGAATAAATATTTTTATTTCATGAATGGCGACATTATTAGTCCCCAACCGGTGAAACCCAAGGGGGGGGGGCTGTAGGTTTTGTCTGCGTCCATCCTTCCGTCTATTCGAAACCTTTAGAAAGTGGGTTTTTTTTGTAAATATTTCATAAACATGTTGTTTTATGAGAACATTATCCATACAGTCATTAAATATGACCAGAGTCATAAACTCTTACCCCTCATTGATTACATTTCAACATATAGTAATTCTTGAATAATCGCAAATTACTAAATTTTATTCATTTTCTTTCTTGGAAATGAAACCGGATGTTTACAAATAACGTTCTTGTGCACAACTCAACGGGGTAGTCGATTCACGTGCAGGGATGTTTCACCAGTATTTTCAATCCAGTGTCTATGATGACTTATGAGGAATGAGATGTAACATACACCCTTATAAAAAATAGACAGTTCCAATGAAAATCAACAAAAATCAATAGCCGCTGTCATTACCTCTAATCGAGGTCAGAAAATCATAAATGGTTTAACTTGGATCTGAAGTATTGGAGGGTCTCCTTCATGTTTGAATGTAGAATTGATTACGACTGACCTTTTTAAAATAAAATAGCAACTTTTCTGCTGATTTGATAGTTTCCTTGATGTAAACTTCAAAATAACACTTTCCAGGTTTGCTGGGACACACAGTAGATGATGTTCATTGCATAGGATACACAAGAATATCAAATACATGTGATGTACAATGTATCATACCTTTATTTATAGAAATGAGCACACACCACTTGCTTCATAGAAATGCACACATACATTGTACACACTTTTCTCTTTTTGTGTAGGCCTGAATTCTTTGAAATTGTTCTTATTTGACAATGTCATGGTGGCTATTCAGGCCTTTGATTTTTACATACAAATTGTATGTATATATACAATGTGTATATATATATATATATATATATATTATATGTGTGAAATTCCTTCTTACCAATAGGTCTGAATTAGTGACAAACTTTGAAATGTAAAATATTTGTACATACAAATGTATGTACATGTATATTTATATGGTCTGCTTTAGGACTTCCAGGGCAATAGTATGTGTGCATGATGTGTATGTGGGTTCTGATAAAAAGGACCAATATACTTTGGCATACCTCTAAGACCAATATTCTTTTGTAATGTACAGTCATGTAGTTGGGAAGACTTACTGGCGTCAATGGTCTGATTAAGTATAGGCAGCAGCAGTAAGTTTTCAAATGATTACTCTAAAATGTCCTCACCACAGAATAAATAGAACACCAAGTGGGTTTTGATTTAATTCATTTCACAAATGTAATTACATGTACATCACTTGATGGTTGTGCAGATTGAAAATTAAAAATAAGAAAAAATGAGAACGTCTTTTGAGAATAACTACATGTATGTCCTTGAAATATAAATCATTTATAAAGATTTCAAAGTCCTGGCAAATGTTGCTGAATGTTGGCCATTATCAAAACCCATCTTATTTTTTCATTGATAGAAAAAAATCATCCCAAATTTGGTTAAAATTTTAGGAATCAGAATCAAATCATTTGACAAAATTTGTTGCAAACAGACTTAAATACTAGCCCAGAGACAAAATGTCCTATCCCGATCTTTGATCTTTAGGGGGAGGAGTGCATAAAAATCTTAAAATTTACAGTTTCTAGATAGTGAATTGAAGTTGGGAAAGCTGTATCCAAATCATTTATAAATTTGACACTCAGAAATCAAGGATGACTTTGAGTTAGACTACACATGTTTTCATTTGTTGTCCAAAAGATTATGCTTCTTGAAAACTTTTAAAATTATCAATATTTTGGTTTCTGGACAACAGCCGGAGCAGAACTGGTTAATATGTAAACGCAAGCTGATTTCAGATGTGTCACATTTCACTCCTGTCACTCAGGATTTATGTTCTTTGAAAACTCTTACAGGTCGTTCATTTACTTTGATTTTTGTGATGATAAAATTTTAAATACACAATATTAAAATCAGTTTCCTGCAATTGATTTCTGTGACCATTTCCTGTGAAACCACTTAACCCTTTTCAGTTGAACGTTATCTAAATCATCGTCAAGTTATACATGTAGGTTTACCAACACAAAGTGACACATTCGAGTTCTGTCAAAAACCAAATAATATGGTCTGTTTTCTGAAAAATAGGTTGTACAGATAGAAAAACATTTTGCCTTGCACAGATTCCATGCATTACTTAAGCACTAATATTTATTGTGTCGACAAGTACATGTAGTCTGTCATCCCGGTTATGATTTAATTTAGACTCGTTGAGTTTGTAAACGTGTGCCAGTTTAATTACCCTGGTAGATCTTTCCTTGGTTACTTATTTGAAATGTTTTTATTCCTGCCAATCATCCCAGATGGCTACCACTTGATAAATGTGAATGATTTGTAAACATTTTATGACATGTTAGACTTTTGAAGCTCTCTCAAAGACATATATATATATATATATATATATATATATATATATATATATATACATGTATATATATACTATGACCCACAAGAAGTGCTCCATTCATGAATATTTTTAAAGTCACATATAACAAGCAAACATTGCCAAACTATTGGGCATAACTGAAGCTGAACTCATATATATACATGTATGTATATATATATACTATGACCCACAAGAAGTGCACCATTCATGAATATTTTTAAAGTCACATATAACAAGCAAACATTGCCAAACTGTTGGGCATAACTGAAGCTGAACTCAACTTATTCGAAAAACACTCAAGTGTTGCAAACAGAAAAGTGTACAGACCAAAGACAATCTGCATGTACCCTGGATCTTGGATCTTATAAGCAAAATAAAACAAAATGTCTCTAAATCTCCATGTTGCATACTTTCCATATCATTGTTTAGAATACTGAAGGTATCATTTCTCAACTAAAAGTACATGTAATACTGACCTGGTATTTTGTGGATAGTTTTCTATGAGCATCATAGAGTTAGACATTCTAATAATAATATATGTCTCAGTTTATTTGTACATCATGAATGATGATTTTCATCAGGATCATCATCATCATTCATCATGATCATCATCAGCAGCAGCATTTGCATTTTATATTTGTACGAACTCATTATCTTGTACATCATCATCATCATCATCATCATCAGTATTTAAGGTCTGTTTGTGTTATTGATGTCATATGCCACACTCAGTCATTTTTCAGTTACACATGTATATGGTGGCAGCCAGTTTTTAAAACTGGTGGAGACTGTAACCAGGAAGAGACCACTTGTCTTCCTCAAGTAAACCAGCAAACTTTCTCACAAAATCAGCTTAGATTCCAGCAGGGCACTGACAAGAGTTGCAAGACTTCCATGCAATTTGCAATTGCAATTTTTTGCTCTATCCACTCGACCACAGAGGCCCCCATTTTAGATTAGTCTCAGAACAAACTCATTATCCTGTACATCGTCAACAGAGCATTTTAGTTCATCAGTATTATAGTCTACAAATCTATCAGCATCCCTCACTCAAATCAATATTCCATGTAAGAATCTTTGAAATATATAATACATATGCATGTATAATAAGTTCTTTATGTTTTTACTCAAGATTGAATACTTACAATGTAGATAACAATGTAGATAATACAGCCATGTCTATGAAAAATGTACTGTGTCTAAGACACACCATTATTTTATATGTTTTTTTTTACATGCACAGAAATGTATTGTATATCTCATTGTATGCCCCAGTTGACATTGAGTTGATTCCAAAGATTAGGTAGGCTATGAAATCATTCTAATTTGAAATATACACAAAGTAGAAATGTATTTACATGTATAAAGCTTCATGTTTCATTTTGATACCTCCATCCATCTCGAATATAATGTGAAACTGATTAAAATGTTTTGAATGTTTATTTGATTAACTATCGTAATGCACTGATCTAGTTTGTGTAGTTGATTAACCAGTATTCCGTGCTAGTTTGTGTAGTTGATTAGCTAATACTGTGTGTTTACATATATATATATATATATATATATATTATTTATTTATTCTGAAGATCTCAAGTTTGATTCTAGGTACCTGGCAATACATAATATAAGAATTTAAAAGTGTTCAGCCCTAGAAGTGATGAGACCCAAAATTGAGGTGCCGTCTCAATAGCTGGCATCGCACATTTTAAAAAGAAAACTTAAAAAAATTATTTTAGAAAATAACTACATGTAATACTTTTTAGCTCACCTGACCTGAAGGGTCAGGAATGATTTATGGAAGGTCCTTTACTGCTATTGTCCAAATTTTTCCTGGTCTGCTAAAAAACATGACCGCCAGTGCAGGACATAGTTTAACATTGGACCCTATGGGAAAATGTCCTCTGAAACTACAGGAGCAAATTGAACCAAACTTTACAGGGATGATGTATAGAAAGTCCTTTACTAAAATTGCCCAAATTTTTTCCAGTCTGCTAAAAAACATGGCTGCCAGCGCAGGACATAGTTCAACAATAGACCTTATAGGGAAAAACATTTTGATCATCTTCTCTGAAACTAGTGAAGCAAGTTGAACCAAACTTTGCAGAAATGATATATGGAAGGCCCTTTACTAGATTGCTCAATTTTTTCCGATCTGCCAAAAACATGGCTGCCAGTGCATGACATACCATAATTTAACATTGGACCCTGTTGGAAAAACATAATTTGATCATCTCCTCTAAAACTACTGAACGAAGTTAAACGAAACTTTACAGGATTGATACATATAAGGTACTTTAGTTAGATTGCTCAAATTTTTCTGATGCACCAAAAAAACATGGCCGCCAGTGCAAAACAAGGTTTAACATTGAACCCAGTGGGGAAATACATTCAAAGATCTAGATCTTCTGGACCTTTGAAACCACCATGGCCAGTTGGAACCAAACTTTGTCATAATAGTTTTTGGTTGGTCCCCTGTAAAATTTGTGTTCAGCAGGTCCACATCCCATCCGAAAAAGGCTTCCAACGGGTAACGTAGTTTAACATTGGATCCTATTGGAAACGCATCTGAAATTGCTTTGCAAATTGAAACTAACTTCGTCAGTACAGTATACGTGAGCTATACATAGTTTGTGTTTGTAAGTGTTTTTTTTTTAATTCTTTTATTATTCCTGATTATTTTTTATCTCGTTTTCCCCATTTGTCCAATGGTTTAACCCTGCTGAAGTATTGAGTTAAAATGATAGAATTTAATCACAAGAGCTGTATTAAGTTTGCGTTTTTTGTTTGGTTTTTTTTTTATCATTGTTATTGCTGTATTGTTTTTTGTCGCTGAAACACAATCTTAACAATTTATATAAAGGTTGATGACAACCAGAATATAAGTGTCAGGGACATGCCCGTATAGTTACGCTAATATTTACATCACTGATTATTATTGATTTAATGTTAACAAATTTCTCTATTCTGACATTGCCGTATTGATTTGGCCATTGCCTCTTCTGTTTCCTTATCACTGTATATCTTAACTATGGAAGCGAGTAATCATTTTTGTTGTGATTGATCCATCCTGTGTGACTTGTTTTATATTCTAGCTTTGCGTTCCCCCTGTCAAAGGACACAAATGTACTTTTGTGATAAGTCACTAATTCATTTGCTCCTCTAGGGATCGAGGATTTTTACATGCGGTAATTATAGGCATATTACAACGAATAAGATATCAGTAATTCTAACATCAGATTTTTGTATTTACAGAAGTCTTGGTTCCGACTTGGGTTGTAAAATTATATTGTTGTTTTATTTTCCATAAATATGCATATTTATGGGGCATTGCAAATAACTCTTGGGAAGTACTTCACACATTTTTGTGTCTATGCCATGAGGTTGAGGAGGAATGGAATATTTGCCCTGTCACTTCACATCATCAAGATAACTTCGAAATGATCATGGCAACACATTCCGGGGGCTGTTATTCTTGGCTTTGTATCTTTTTGGAGAGGTTTTAAAATGTGTAGGAAAAATATTATAGGTTTGAAACGTTTTAGAATATATTTGAATTGGAAATGGTTCTAATATCAGTAATTTTTTTTTTTTTTGGTTAAACATGATAACATGAGTTAGGGTCAGAGTTTAACTAAAAACAAATTTAGACATGCATGTAAGGAAGAAGAGTTATGGGTATTTGACAGAAACAATTGTTGACTGGTTGTAAAAAAAATTGTCGCACAAAAATTGAAAATATTTTATGAAATTTTCACAGATTTTATTCGTCTTCTGTGATCCTTTAAGTCTTGTGTATATATATATATATATATATATATATATATATATATTATATGTATATGTGTGTGTGTGTATGTATATATATATATATATATATATATATATATATATATATATATATATATATATATATATATATATACACGTTCATCTCTTTGTCCATCAGTCCATTTAATAGCTAATCCATCATTCCAATCTGATTAAAGTTTTTGTAATTGCTCATCATTTACATAATAATGATGTTAAAATGCTGATTATTTGCATAGCAGGACTTGCATAAATAATGCAGAGTTAAACAAATAAATAAAAACAAGTTTGCGGTGGTTTGGACATCTAACATTGAACATGTACAATGTATTGATTCATCAATACTCTCGAATGCTTGTTCAATTTGTCATTTAGAACTAGAGGTAGCACAGATACATGTATGAATATAAACCATAACAATATTCCGATTTAGGCATTCATAACTTAAAAAATATCATTTAATCGTTTACTTTTTATTGGTTCATTCCTGTGTCTATGTGTTATATATATAGCCCAAACCATATTCATCTGTTTGACATTGTCCTAACCAGTGTTAATTAATTTTGTTTCGTAAGGGTTTGAGTGACGTGCCTAATAACGAATGTATTTGATGTGATCATAAATACGCTTGTACACAGAATAAAAATTGTAATACATGCAAGTAACAGAATTAATCTTTTTTTATACCTCAGTTTTGCAAAAGTAATGAAAGATTTGATAAACCAGAAGGACATCATATCTTGTATAATATCAAGCTGTTGTCCAGATTTGTAGTAACAATATACATGTACATGTATGTATGTTTATTTGGAGTTTTGTGTGTATTAATGTTAAGAACTAAAAAAAACATGTAAATGTATGTATTACATCCCTACCGATGAAACTCAGGTTGTGGCTTTTTCTATAGCTTCTGGAGAATTGATATTTAGCCCCTTTTATGTTCAACATGTGTTTTTTTTTTTCCCAATTTGATGATCATCTCCTCCCCCCCCCCCCCCCCCCCCCCCCCCCCCCCCCCCCGCCCCCCCCCCCCCCCCCCCCCCCCCGAAAAAAAAATGCAGGGTGAAATGCATTTATAAAAGAAATTCCATTGCACTAGATTTATATGTGTGCAAACTATTTTTCCCATTTTGACACAAATTCATAAATTTAAATTTCCATTTATGTCGCCAATGACATTTCCCAAAAAAATGGCAGAAAAAGACCTGACAGCTCATCTTGTAGCTACAAAAAAAAAAAAGTTTGAACTGAAATAAAATCTTGACCTTACACAGCAATAAGCGAAATGGCGCCTTTAAATCAGCGTCTCAGAATTTTGGTATGATTTACAGAGCATTGTCCCTAAGCCTTCACTACATTTACATCTGTACATACAAGTGATACCAAGATTTTATTGATTCATTTTACTCTCCATTTTTAGCCAGATTGTATTGTAAATGTGACATCTATTGACTGTCAATTGACCATTCCGTATTATCAATTAAGATTATGTAGATTAGCCTAGGTCTTTGATGCTGATTATTGTATTACATACATTTACATTTATACATGTACATGTACATGTACAATGGTATTATCAATTAAGATTATGTACTTTAGGTCTTGGAGGCTGGTTATTGTGTTATATACACATACATGTACATGTACAATGGTATTATCAATTAAGATTATGTACTTTACGTCTCAGAGGCTGGTTATTGTATTACATACACATATTACATGTACAAAGTATTAACAAATTAAAGTTATGTGTATATATACATGTATATTATAATATATGTACACATACTATGTACATTGTACATTCATGTAGGTTACAACCTTGACATTCTGTCCAGTCATTAAGATTATGTACCAGTACATTTAGAAATTTAAATTTTATGATGATTTAGCTTATAAAGATGTTTCCTGTGTACAGCTTAAATGATCTCATCTGGACTTTAAGTTCTTGGAGAAATGGATTGACATACACATACACTATACAATACAGTATTCGACCCATTAACTTAAGTGCCCAGGGCACTACAAAAATCAGGGCAAATGGGTGGGCACTTAATGGGACCCATCAATAGTCAAATTGATGTAAAACAGCTAATTCTTTATAAGGCACAGTGGTGAAGTTGTTGTTGTTATTACAGAGGACACATCAATGTAATTCTGTTGCTTGGGGGCTACAGATAAACCTGTTACTTACGGCTTTTCAGGTCCACATCTCCTTGTCAATCAGCTAGAAAGATTCTTGATCGTATGTAAAAAAAAAAAAAAGGGGGGAGGGGCACTTATAGGGACATCATGGGCACTTAATGGGTAGAATATGGTATATTGTGAAATACCAGGTCAAGTTATTTGAGATCGTACAGCAATGTATAAGTCTTAATCCAGTGTTCCAGCTAGAGAATTTTAGTGTGGCACTTTGCCCTGCGGCCTGCCCCTTATTTTTTTGCACCCAACAGAAAAATCAAAGTGCATAGATTTGTGAATATTTTGTACTGTCATCCTTGTTTATATTAATTTGTTAAATCAATGTAAAGATAGCTCTATTGATCAAGTTAAATACATGTATATTTATGAAATTCTAGTGGTGTGGAAAAAAGTTCTTAGATATTTCAACTTAATATTATTTTGTTGTTGTTGTTGTTTTTTTTTGTGTGTGACAGATGTGATCCAAGTGCATGTTCATATTGACATATTTAATCAAAAGTGCCTTGTCTTCTTTTTTTTTTTGGACTTTATTTGTTTGATTTTTGACAGTATTAGCACTTATCAAGTGTAGTGACAGGGTTTTTCAAAGGCTTAAAATATCTTGTTGTTGTTTTTAAATCGTATAAAAATGAATGCATTCAGTGTTCGGACAGGTGACAATTTTATTGGATCTGGTAGACTTGCAGACTACTTGGCCTCCTGGACAAATGAAAATTTTAATATTTTAAACAAGTTCACACTTTTTGATTCAGCCTTATCCTAATGCATTTTTTAAAAGCATCTATCAAAAATTCACCTGACTTTCTACATATAATGATGACATGGGTTATATAAAGTAGCAATAAATGTCTGTAGTATTGTGTACATATTTCTAGAGTTACCTTTGGGATTTTAGAAAATCAACAACACTTTTTAAATAATTGATTTGGTATGATTTACCATATGATCATGTTTCCTGTCACCTTAAAACAGGTGTTTTAGTATTCAAATCAGTATCTTCAACAGTGACATACATATAAATGTAACATACATGTACATTGTATGCCAGACTTTCTTGATGCGTGCCATAGGCCTAGATCTCTATCTTCAGTCAGTCAATCACTCTGTTATGCATAGAAACCTGAATTCTAATCTTGCTGTTTTCATCAGAAGTAAATGTTATGAATATGTATATACATATGTGTGTGTGTATATATATGTATATATATATATAGAGAGAGAGAGAGACAGAGAGAGAGAGAGAGAGAGAGAGAGAGAGATTAATGTGTTTGTTGTTTTAGTTTCTTATACTGTTTCCGCAACCCAAACAAGTTTATTGGTACATACTGGTACGTGTAGCAGAAATTTATAAGGGGTCAATCTAGACTCCATCCTTTCAGAAGTGGTCAAATGTCTTGAAAAGTATTGAGATCCTCCCCCCAAACCATATACCAGTATTTCCTTGTTAACTCACTTGAGCCAAAAATCTCAAAGTGAGCTTTTCTGACCAGAAGGTGTGTGTTGTTGTCAATTATGCTCAAGTGAGCATGATTGCCCCCGGGCCTCTTCTTGTCCTTCCAGGTAAGACCTTTTAGGTGAGTAACTTATTTTTGGTAGGTGCTGTAGTTGGCGTACTAATTGCATGTACATATATACATGACAATAACATAATTTCTTTTACATTTTAGATCTACCTTCATCTGCGATACTACACCTGTCCCAATGAACAGCGATGGATCGTGAGAGTTTTATTTATAGTACCCATCTACTCCTTTGACTCGTTCTTAAGTCTCATGTTCTTCAACAATGACAATTATTACGTCTACTTTGACAGCGTCCGAGATTGCTATGAAGGTTGGTATCTGTCAATCAATAGCTATATGAATGTACATTTCGTGTAATTATAGTACAGGAATGTGTAACTGATACTTTATAAATAGTGCTGAAAGCTGACATCTTTAAATCTTCCTTTCAACACATACGGACCATAATATACCATAACATGTGTACTGGTCGAAAACAATAGAAAAGAGCATATCATTTAAATACATAGGGGTGGAAGGATTAATCTGGTTATTTCTTCTTGTCCAAGGTTAGTTCCTTGCAGAATGAAAGTATCTGGCATATTTGATTTCAAACCAGAATTTTCTTACTTTATTAACATGTGTCAGCTTTGTATTCAATTTGAATTTTAAATTACAGTTTGAATATTAAAATGCAACAAATTAGCATGATTGAAGGTTTAGATTTTGCATTGATTTATCTTGACACTGGTGTTGACGTGACTGGATATATTGTCCTGAGATATTATTACATTTGTATCTAAGGTTCATCATCGACAGTTGATCGCTATTGTGTCACTGCTTTGCCTAATTCCCTAGCTCAGGTCTAAATTTGTGTAACTGCTTAGATAGATAATCCTGCATTATATAACTAAAACAACATTGGATGTTTAAACTTTGGATAAATACCGTAATATACATCAGCTTGGCGCTTGATCACTCTTTATACAGTATTGCAATGTGTATATTTATGACATAATATTTTGACTTGACTGTCATTCAGAACAGATATATGTAGATCCCAGTGGAGTTCTTTATCATCAGATTATCCTAATATTTAAAGTGGTTTTATTCAATATGATTTTCTTTTATGGAAAAAAAAATCAATTTCCTGCTGTGACTGGGGAGGTGTCTAGATTGCTTCATATCTAAACTTTTTTTTAAAAACACTGAAAGGGTCATTTGTTTAAGTTTCGAGTTAATGATGATAGAACCCATGTAAGAGCTTTAAAATATGTCAGCATAAAGTCATCAATCAATTGTAACTGCATGAAATGTACAATGCTTGAACATTTTTTTTTTATTTTTGAAACTGTTTACAACAATGACATAATAGTACTGTAGTTGATTTCTGTACAAATTGACTTAATATTAGTATCAGTTACAGTGTAAACCTTTGTCTGATTTTCTGACTAATGAATGTCCTTCTAACAGAGATCCATGACAATGTAATTTTAGTCTGAAAGTACAATCCCAAATCAATAGTCACATTGCGACAACATATCCTATGTATCAAGTTCAGCCAATGATGCATCGTGTATCAGCGTAGACAAATGTCGTAACATCTAATCTTAGGTTTCTCGAAATAATTACATTTTGCCATTTGATTTAATTGATTTAATTTTTCACCCCGTCATCCTGTAGCATTTGTTTACTTACATGTGATACAATACATTAAGACTTTTGTAAATCACTTTGCATACATTCTTATACTAAATAACTTCACAAGCAGAAAAGTCTTGGCTAAAGTATAGTAAATGCCTTGACCGACCTATATACTGGTCACCTCATTTTCGAGGCTTTGTACAAAGCAGCTCATTATCTTCCTATGTACATGTACCAAGCACCTCATTTTCCTGCCTATGTACCAAGCACCTCATTTCACTGTCTATGTACCAAGCACCTCATTTCACTGTCTATGTACCAATCACCTCATTTCACTGCCTATGTACCAAGCACCTCATTTCACTGTCTATGTACCAATCACCTCATTTCACTGTCTATGTACCAAGCACCTCATTTTCCTGCCTATGTACCAAGCACCTCATTTCACTGTCTATGTACCAATCACCTCATTTCACTGTCTATGTACCAAGCACCTTATTTTCTTGCCAATGTAGCAAGCACCTCATTTTCCTGCCTGTGTACCAAACACCTCATTTTCTTGCCTTTGTTCCAAACATCTTATTTTCCTGCCTTTGTACCATGCACCCTATTTTCTTGCCTTTGTACCAAGCACCTCATTTTCCTGCTTATGTACCAAACACCTCATTTTCTTGCCCTTGTACCAAGCACTTCATTTTCCTGCCTTTGTACCAAACACCTCACTTTCTTGCCTATGGATGTACAAAGCATCTCATTGTCCTGCCTTTGTACCAAATGTCTCATTTTCCTGCCTATGTACATACCAATCACCTCATTTTCCTGCCTATCTACCAAGCACCTCATTATCCTGGCTATGTACCAAACACCTCATTTTCCTGCCTATCTACCAAGCACCTCATTATCCTGGCTATGTACCAAACACCTCATTTTCCTGCCTATCTACCAAGCACCTCATTATCCTGGATATGTACCAATCACCTCATTATCCTGCGTATCTACCAAGCACCTCATTATCCTGGCCTTGTACCAAACACCTCATTTTCCTGCCTTTTTAGCTCACCTGGCCTAAAAGGCCATGTGAGCTTTTGCCATCACTTGGCGTCCGTCGGTGTCGGCGTCCTTCGCGTCGTCCGTACGTTAAAGATCAACTCCTCTCAAAAACCGCTGGGCCATTTGCAACCAAACTTTGTCACAACAGTCCTTGGGTGGTTACTTTAAAAATTGTGTCCGGCATGTGTCCCACTTAATCCAAGATGGCCGCCAGTGGGGATCATAGATTAACATGCCCTATGTAAAAATATATTCAAAGATATTTTTCTCTGAAACAACTGTATTTATTAGAACCAAACTTTATAGTATTCCTTAGTTGGTACCTACTGAAACTGGTGTTGTTTTTAAATCTGCACCTTATCCAAGATGGCTGCCAGCGGGGAACATAGTTTAACACTGGACCCTTTAACAATATCAAAGATCTTTTTGATCTACAACCCTTTAGCCAATGGGAACCAGGCCACAATAGTTTTTGGAGATGGCCCCATTATGTTATGAGATTTGAGGGCCACCTCAAATCCAAGATGGGCCACCAGCGGAGAACATTTTTAACATTGGACCTTATGGGAAAATCAATTTAAAGAATTTTTCTCTGAAACCTACTGACCAAATTGGAACCAAACTTGGTCACAGTAGTCCTTAGATGGTGTCTTCTGTAACCGTGTTTATTGGGTCTGCACCTAATCCAAGATGGCCACCAGCGGGGAATTAGCTTATTCGGACCCTATGGGAACAATATCAAAGATCTTTTTCTTAAAACCCTTTAGCCAATGGAACCAAACTGGCCACAATATGTCTTTGGATGGCCCCCTAATTGGGGTTTTTTGTTGCTACACACCGAATGATGGCCACCAGTGTAAAACATATTTTAACATTGGACCTTATGGGAAATATACGTACACTCATATGGAGAAACAGTGAGGAACTAGTGAGCAATTGGAACCAAACTTGGTTAAGTAGTCCTTTAGATGGTACCTTCTGAAACTGGTGTTTTTTTAAGTCTGCACCTGATCCAAGATGGCCGCCAACGGGTTCATAGGTTAACATTGGACCCTATGGGAACAATTTCAAAGATCTTTTTCTTTAAAACCCCTAAGCCAATTGGAACCAAACTTGGCCGACAACAGTCTTTGGGGTGGCCCCCTACAACATTGGTGTTTTTGAGGGCTGCACAAAATCCAAGATGGCCGTCAGTGGAGAAGATATTTTAACATTGGACCCCTATGGGAATTGGTTCAAATTTAATCACATATAAACAAAAAATGATTTAGTTAATTTTACAGTTGCTGTACAAAAGTTTTTGCCCTCAGTATGATAGTGGTATGACAATGTTATAATATCCTGTATGGGTTTTAAGAGATACCAGAGGGTCTAGATTTGATGTTGGTCAATTGGATTTATTTTATTTATCTGAATCTGACAAGTAAAGGTATAATAATGCATATTGAAACAAATTCAGTTTTTCTTTGAAGTATTTAACAAAATAGAATTAAAGAAACATGATGATGGCAATCATGTTATGGAATCAAACTTAAACAAAAGTTTGTTAAATGGGAATTCATAATTGCTCAAGTTCACATCAATATATATAATAGAAAGACAGTGTCGGGATTGCAGGTATTATTTTGTCAATTTCTCTCTATAATACCTCCCTTTATCATATTTTTTTTCCACTTCCTGTCAGTGTTTTTTTTTTTGTGGTAAGACTAAAAAGGTGGATTTTAACTTGCCTGGAGTGAAGGGAAAAAGTTTCTTCCACCTACTATGTTGCTCTAGTGATTAAGGAAATAAGGGGTCACCAGTAATTTACGTCTTGCATCTACCTAGGTGAGCTATACAGGCTCCTGGGAGCCTCTAGTTATCAAAGCCTCATTTCCTTGCCCATGTACCAAGCATATCATTTTCCTTGCCTATGTACCAAGCACCTCATTTCCTTGCCTCTGTGCCAAGCAACTCATTTTCCTGGCTGTGTACCAAGCACCTCTTTTTCCTGCTAAGTCCTGCTTATGTAAAAATTGCCTCTCTTTCCTCTATATCAAGGTATTTATAAACTATATTTAAATTTGTTCCTACATGTACATGTACAGTGATTTTAGCCAAGACACTGTTCTGATGTTAATCACTTTTCCTTTACAGCATTTGTGATCTACAGTTTCTTGAGTTTGTGTTACGAGTATTTGGGTGGAGAAAGCTCCATTATGTCTGAGATAAGAGGAAAACCTATCAAGTAAGCAATCTGATTTTACACTAACAAATATCAATTTATGATGTTGTTTAGTGAAATGAATTTTATGTACTCAGTACATATATTGATGGACATGGGTAAATTAGGGGAAAGTTTTGCTGTCCAAAAATGTCCATTGGGTTCAGGTTTTCGTTACAGTTTTGCAATTGCTTACCATTCATTTAATTATGGTTTCACAGGTAGAGGACATGAACATTTATGTCATTGATATTCCCATAATGCTTATTTAGTTGTTGTTGCTATATTGTTGTTTAATGTCCCACTCAAGAATCTTACACTCATATGGAGACATTGCCAAATGCCGGTGGAGGGCTTCAAATTCTGGCCTATGCTCGGCACTTATGGCATTTGAGCAGAGGGTTCTTTAACATGATGACACCTACTGTGACACGGGACCTGGTTTTTTTTTACTGTCTCATCCGAGGAACAGGATTTTTTTTTCTTTTTTGCAAATGTAAAATATGATAAAATATTTTTCTTGCACATTTCAATAAGATGTATCAATTATCAATAAAAAAATTATTTTTGATGGCAGTGTTTATGTCCATTGTTATTCTAGTTTGATATGAAAATTTTCTCTTGTAGAATGAATTTTAATTCATATTATTTTAAATATCAAAATTTGCCATACTGATGATGAATCATGATGATTATGATTTGAATACTGTATGTGTACTTCATTTAGTGTATTTGAATTTTAGCACAATTATTACATATGTTAAGAAGAAGAAAGTTTGTGCATATCAAATTTAGAATTTTTTTTATGGTAAAACTTTAAATCCCAAAATTATGAACGCTATGTCCCGCTACTATCTCTAAATAACACCAGTATTCTGTTGCAGCAGTAATTTAGCTGATGTTTTACATGTAAAATCTGTCTTAGTTGTCTAACCCAGTTATGTACAGTGGAACCTCGCTTTTAAGACTAAAAGTGGTCAGATTAGTGAGGTGGTTTCTTAAACAAGGTTCTGTACTTCCTAAATATTCATCAAGAGACCGAAATTTTGTAGTCTGAAATGTGAGGTGGTCTCCTAAGTGAGGTGGTCTTTAGGCGAGGTTCCACTCTATGTGTGTCAATAAGAACAAATGCATGTGGTGGCAATGAAATTTTGTTACCTAAAATGGATGTTGTCTTAATGAAATGAATTTTATGTACTCAGTCATGTTCATATATTGATGGAATGGTAAATTAGTGCAAAGTTTTGCAGCACAAAAATTGTCAGAATATACATGTACATGTAGATATTGCTAATTTATATATATGTATTATGTATTTACATACAGTAATAAATTCAATATGAGAACTTCATGTTTGAGATACAAATGAATGTATTTTTTGTACTTATAGATCCAGTTGGGTATGGTGCACTTGTTGTCTGTCAGGTCGACAATACACAATTGGATTTTTACGATTCTGTAAACAGGTGGGTATATTTTCTTAAAAAAACAGTGGATACATTAATACGTAAACTAGATAGCATTGGGAATATCAGTATGGTAAAACTAAACAACAGTAGTTGTATCACTGCTGTAATAATGTAGACACCAGTAGATACATCGATACTTAAAGTAAATATCAATGGGAACATTAGTATGGTAAAACTAAACAACAGTAGTTGTATCACTGCTGTAATAATGTAGACACCAGTAGATACATCAATACTTAAAGTACATATCAATGGGAACATTAGTATGGTAAAACTAAACAACAGTAGTTGTATCATTGCTGTAATAATGTAGACACCAGTAGTAAACTGAGTACTGTTATAGTAATCACCAGTAGTTACATGTACATGGATACTGTAAAAGTGATCACAAGTAATTACCTTACTGTAAAAGTAGATTCCAGTATTTACCTGGGTACTGTAAAAGTAGTCACCAATAGTTACCCCAGTACTGTAAAAGTAGTCACCAGTAGTTACTGCAGTACTTCACACCAGTAGTTTATTCAGTGACCTCAGAATTGTCAAAGTAGACACCAGTAGTGACCTCAGTACTGTAAAAGTAGTCACCAGCAGTTACCACAGTACTGTAAAAGTAATCACCAGTAGTTACCTCAGTACTATAAAAGTAATCACCAGCAGTTACCACAGTACTGTAAAAGTAGTCACCAGTAGTTACCTCAGTACTATAAAAGTAATCACCAGCAGTTACCACAGTACTGTAAAAGTTGACATAAGTAGTTTATGCAGTATTGTCTTAAAATGCCCACAGATTTTGCACTGCTGTAAAAGTAAACATTAGAAAATGTCACATTTGTGCGAAGGCGGGCATTAGCACTTCTTACACTGCAATTACATTTCCTCTGTTCACAAATAAAAGCATCACGACTGACTATGAAATCAATGCAGTTCTGCAGCAGTTCATTATAGACATTGATTAGAGCACAATAAAGACATCAACATACTCTCCACTGCCCTACAAGTAGACACTGGAGAGTTGCTCTACTTCCTGTTATAGCCAGACTAAAATTGTTAGCGTGTAAGACATTGAGTGCAGACTTTACAATTATTGTTTTTTTATTACATTTCAGGCCACATTACAGTTCTGCATCGTCAAACCAGTAATGGCATTAATTACACTAATTCTACAGGCGTTCAATCTGTACAAAGATGGCAACTTCTCGTAAGTTAAATTAGAAAATAATTTCAACACTGTTCTCCTTGTGTACTTACTATTTCTGTGATTGTATTAACACCAGACTTTTTGAAAATTTCTGAAGTTTGAGACAAAAAGCAAAAAAAATGTTAGATCACAATGATATATAACACGTCTGCGACTCTCATTGTGTTTTTATAGTACAGCACATACTTGGGATTCCTGTACATCACACTGATGTACAACACGTCAGTGACGCTGGCTTTATACACCCTGTTGAACTCATTGTGTTTTTATATTACAACACTAACTCCAGATTCCTGTACACTGATATACAACACGTCAGTGACTCTGGCTTTATACACCCTGTTGAACTCATTGTGTTTTTATATTACAACACTAACTCCAGATTCCTGTACACTGATATACAACACGCCAGTGACTCTGGCTTTATACACCCTGTTTAACTCATTGTGTGTTTATATTATAACACTAACTCCAGATTCCTGTACATCACACTGATATACAACACATCAGTGACTCTGGCTTTATACACCCTGTTTAACTCATTGTGTGTTTATATTACAGCACTAACTCCAGATTCCTATACACTGATATACAATACGTCAGTGACTCTGGCTTTATACACCCTGTTTAACTCATTATGTGTTTATATTACAGCACTAACTCCGGCTTCCTGTCATCAAATTGCTATACAACACGTCAGTGACTCTGCCATTATACACCCTGTTAAGCTCATTGTGTGTTTATATTACAGCACTAACTCCAGATTCCTGTACACTGATATACAACACATTCGTGACTCTGGCTTTATACACCCTGTTTAACTCATTGTGTGTTTATATTACAGCACTAACTCCAGATTCCTGTACATCACACTGATATACAACACATCAGTGACTCTGGCTTTATAACCCTGTTTAACTCATTTTGTGTTTATATTACAGCACTAATGTTTAACTCATTTTGTGTTTATATTGCAGCACTAATTCGGGATTCCTATACATTACACTGATATACAACACGTCGGTGACTCTGGCTTTATACGCCCTGTTTTTGTTTTACTTTGCAACCAGAGACCTTCTGAGCCCATATGATCCTGTCTGGAAATTTCTGACAGTGAAATCTGTAATTTTCCTGTCGTTCTGGCAAGGTTTGTATCATTTTTTCTAAAATAAGCAATTGACCTCTGGGTGTTTTCACAGCTCGCAATGGTCTTGTGGTAGAGAATTTGACTTCCATGCGGAAAGTTGTGGGTTTGAATCCTGGTATAGTAAAATCGATATAACCTGGCAGGGAAGAGTCTCGTGAACCCTTTCTTGACCTGGGCGAGTCAGCAGAATCATCCATATGATAATCTAAAGGTTACTCCGCCCCACCATCTTATGTGAATCGGACATTACTATGGCATACCAAAGACTTTGTTTGTTCTGTTTTGTTATATGCCACACTCAACAATTTTTTCAGGTGTGAAGTTGCAGCCAGTTTTTAATTGATGGAGGAAAACCCTCCCAATTACAATATACTTGGGATAATCACTAGTCTTCTGCTTATTTTAAAAAACTGGCAAACTAACCTAAAACTTTAAAAAAAGGTAATGACTGCTCCTTTGCCAATCGACATAAGAATTCAAAGACATGGGTCTTTTAGATGAGACTTCAAACTCGGGTACTGTGTCATTGGAGGCATGGCACATTAACAGAACCTTCACTGCATTGGCAACATTGCACGGCACACAAGTTTTAATCTATATTACTGATGTCTCTATATAAAGGAAAAATTATCAGTGGAATATAAAACATCAACATATATTCTCCGTGTTCTTAATTTCATCACGTGTTCTTAATCTCGTCACTATTTAGAGATGAAATATAACCCTACTGATACATATAATTGAATCATAAATATAAATTTGTAAATGATGTTGAAGTTGACATCATCACAGTTGATTATAAATTCTGTTTCCTATTTACAGGTGTCGTTCTGGCTATTCTTGAAAAAGGAGGTGCCATCAGTCCCATATATTCTGAGGACGGTGTCCAGAGAGTTGGTGTCGGTACCGTGTCCGCAGGCTATCAGAATTTCTTTATCTGTATAGAAATGTTCTTTGCTGCGATATCATTGAAATTCGCTTTCCCTCACTCCATTTACAGCTCAAGTCCTTCAAATACAACTGGGAGAACTGTTTCACTGCAAAGTATTTCAAGCAGTTTGAAAGAAACTATGAATCCTCGAGATATAATGCAGGATGCCATTCACAATTTTCACCCTCAGTATCAACAGTACACACAACAGGGAAGTAAGATTCCTCATGAGGAGGAGCAGGCCGACGGTTGGCCTTACGATCAGTACCAGGGCCGACCCACACAAAATGGAAATGCCACTACCGATGTGTTGTCAAGACAACTGCCACATCAGCATTCAAATCAACAACCACAGCGCCCTGTTGTTTCTGCTACCAACAGGAAGTTCAATGAGAAGACAACTCTGTTAAGCTCTGACGATGAATTTCAGTAAATGAGTTGTGATATTAAGCTTTACTAATTTACACAAAGGGAGTTAATCAGAGCCGATCATCCTAAACAGTTGAAAATATGTAATCTTGTAATATAAACAAAACGTGAGAATCGTTGTTACGTGAAATAGATTATCCAGGAATCTCTACAACTATACCCGTCATTATGGAGAGGTGGATAGTTTTGAAATCGTAACATTGTAAATTAAATTTGATAATTAATCTGGAATATTTCTATGTTCTGTGGAAAAGTAAAAAAAAAGTGCTGTATATTGTGTGTGTGAAGAATTGGAATACACATTGCAAAAATCAGTGTAGAAGTGAACATTTCAACCTACCGTTCTACATTTTTTTTTCTTTTTTTGAGGACGTTAGATCTCTAGAACTTATTGTTCATTTCTCTGTGTTTTAGTTCAGGCAAAGTGCACATACCAAAATCTCAGGGTTTTGTGCTATTTTTGTTAATGTTAAAATTGTTCATTAAAACTTGTTGTCAAGATTTGTGGTATATATCACAATATATCATTTTGTATGACTTGTGTTGGAGTCAGATAGAGTTCTATAGTATGTGTTGGAGTCAGATAAAATTCTATAGTAAGTGTAGGAGTCAGATAGAATTCTATAGTAAGTGTAGGAGTCAGTGTAGAATTCTATAGTACGTGTAGGAGTCAGATAGAATTCTATAGTAAGTGTAGGAGTCAGTGTAGAATTCTATAGGCAATTGATAGAAACCAATAGAATTCTAGATAGCATTCCCCAGAGTCTGGTATAATTCTATAGGCCATTGATAGAAACCAGTAGAATTCTAGATAGCATTCCCCGGAGTCTGGTATAATTCTATAGGCCATTGATAGAAACCAGTAGAATTCTAGATAGCATTCCCCGGAGTCTGGTATAATTCTATAGGCCATTGATAAAACTTCATAGAATTCTAGAAAGCATTCCTAGGAGTCAGTTCGAATTCTATAGGTTGTTGATAAAAGCCAGTTGAATTCTACAGAGCATTCTTAGAAGACAGAGAGAAATTTAAAGTATAATACCGAGAGTCAGATAAAATTCTGTATGATGTCAGTAGAAGTTAGACAGATTTCTATTGGTCATTCTTAAGGGTCAGATAAAATTCTGTAGGGCATCCAAAGGTTTTCTATAAGGTGTTTGTAGGTGTCAGAATGAATTTTGCAGTAGGCAGATGGATAACTCGATAATCTTTCAAATGGTGTGCTTTCTCTGTACTCATGAATAAAATATCAGTCTACAGTAAAACCTGCTATAGTGGCCTCCTCTATATAAGGATTGCCTGTCTATAAAGGCCAGTTTTGAAAAGTACCATGACTGCTTACTTCAACTAAATTAAGCCTGTGAATAAGGGTCACCTGCACATAAAGGTCAATATTTTCTGGTCCCTTGGGTGGCCCTTATATACATGATTTACTTTATTAGTCAACCACATTCTCAGAGTCTTAGATAAACAATATGATATAATATACCTTAACAATGGACTGCAGTTGGGAGCTTATCAAACTGTTACATTTACCTCCCTTGGAAAAACCAACTGACATTACGAGTTTCAATTCTTTGTAAAAATTTTGACATAAAAGTACCCTTCAAAAAGCATGCCTTACGCCAGATAATTCGGCGACAACTATATATGTTTAACAGTATATGTAAAATATCCTGTAACAAAACCATTTCACAATGATTACCGTTAGTGGATATTTGTGGACAAAGTTCTATATAAAGAATCATTTGACAATATTTCTATCATTCTACAAAATAGTAATGTAACATGGTTGTGAAGTTATACGAATTAACTTGAGATAATCGTAAAAGTACATGATGTGAGAGTTATGCTACTGACTCGGCAAATTGTAAGAATTCAGGAATACAGAAAACAAGAAAATTTGTACTTTGTATTTAACCTTACGTTTTTTTGGTTTTTGTTTTTGTTTTTTTTAAAAAACATAGTTTGTTATTGTTGAAACTTTAATGTTATATATGGTAACCTGTAATATACTAACTGTTTGTCAATAAACGTGACCAATTTTTATCATTCTAGTGATAGCGGTGATTTTTGCAGATAGGAATATTCAGTCTATAGGCATGATAAGGATAACTAAAAGTTTACCCCTATGTATTTAAATGGTATGCTCTTTTTCTATTGTCTTAGACCATTCTATTATGGTTTGTAGTTTTGAGATGGGTTAAAATCAATCATTTAGATGTTGTAGATCTTAAGACAATTTCAGGTGTGTACATAGCTTGCGTACTTGTGATTGATGGATCGTTGCCTCTTTGCCCCTTTTCTGACTCGAGGGAAACCAACACACCCAGTTGTAATAAGGCATGCATAATACCTTGCACAAAGTAATTGCACCGACTATAGATATATCACTTCATATTGTTATGGTCGTAAGACACACCAGTTAGCTCTGGCTACAAAATCTCTTCTCTAAATTTATCCAGATTCTGAGTTGCTGGGTAAAAGATTCATATGAAATAAGTGAAATCAACTGTAAAAAAAAAATTCCTCCAGAGCTAGCTAGCCCTGACACTCGTTTGCCAAAAGTTTGTCTTCATTTTATACCAATATGGCTTACAAACAACAAAGCAGCTCACAATTAAAAATGCTTATTTTTGCTGTTACCGTGAATGGCATGGTTTACATCAGATTATTATTTCTCGCAATTATTTTTTTGTTTTAGCTTGACCAAGATTTGTAGTTTTAGGTGATATTAGCAACACAGGGTTGTCATGGCTTTCCAGTTTTGTGTAAAAAGTGACAAACTTTTGGCACATGAGTTTAGATAGAAAGTTACTCATCAAGTAACATCACAAGCACTGGCTTATATATAAGCTATGTACATGGTGTAATATGTAAATTTCAGTTAGACAATCATATTCTTTATTAATCCAGGAGTTTAGTGTCGTCTTTCACGGTGTTAGGTGTTGATATGGTGATCACTGAAACTCTGTATGTACATGTATGATGAGGGCCCATATGCACTTAATTGTATATTAAGACGTCAGCTAAAATACAAATGATGGCAGGGTCGGCTCTGTTGACACCCAAATTTTTCTCCTGAATTGGCTTCAAAATAAGAACTAAATTAATCCATATTCTGAGACGCTGGGAAAAAATTCATTTGAAGTACACAAAATTTGCCACGAAGAAAATTCTGTCATTGCTAGCACTGACCATGGTCAGAGGAAGACCTGTGTTTCATTTTAGGTCACCTGTGTCTTTGGCCATTAAATAAACTGGCTGACATTATATTACTGAGAATTTTTAGTGTGTAGTGTAAATGATGATAAAACAAAATTATATTTCAATGTCTCCACAAGCCAGATCAAGATTCATGTACTGCCTATGAAATGTATGACATCTTTATGCTGTGCTAATCACATTGCAGTAAAGATACTGTTGTGTATACAGAAAATGTTCACAGTAGGATCTTTTATATACATTCAGGCCACATAATAATAGGAATCGTAACCCATTTACAGGTTATGCTACAAGGAATGACTGTAACCTGTAGGTAACGATAGCAATAATCAAGACTTAAAAAAAAACTTCATCAAGAATGAAAAGGAGGTTATATGATTTGTATTTGTCGTAACCTCCACGTAACCTGAACAATCGCTCCCGTGTTATTTTGTGGTCTGACATTATGCTCTTGCTTTTTTACTTGCATATGGCCTATTACATCCTAGTTTATACAGGAATTAACCCAGCTTCCTGCGTCCTACTACACCATGTTAAGCCTATGTTCTGCTAGTCACATGACCTATAGCTTCATGGCTTTAAAAAACAGAATGTAGATTCCATCCTGCCTTTTAATCACCTACAACATGTTTAGCTAGTCCCATGTTTCGCACACAACATGCATCATACAACATGGTACAATAAAGAATTGTGGCTGTCAATCATGAACTGTCATTTGTCAGTTTCACATACCCTATATCTGCATCAGCCATCACCATGATGTATTTATACCATGTGTAATAATATTTGTAATTGAGCACTATCTTAACCTTAACTAATACATTTTTTAACATTCATACTGTACTGGTATTGGTGGCGTTCCCAGATTTGTAGTCGGTTTAAATATTTTACCAAATAATGATGAAAATGTGACTGCAATAATAAAGCACTCATGATTTTAAGTGCTTCCACATACGATAACACAGGTTCTGGCCTGTGATTTCACTGTACATTATACACGGTCAAGACCTCTTTCTTTTTTCTCTTCCATGGTGCTGTTTAAATACACAGGACAATGTTTAACTCATAATGTTAATTACCAGGATCCGACACCAGAAAACTTCAGAATTTCATTAAATCTGAGAATATTTTTTACTTGGTCTACTTCCGCCAATCAGGCCTGTATTTCTAAACAAAAAAGTTACGTCAAAGTCTCGAGTTTTTACTAAAATATTTGAGTTTTTTTTTTCAAGTTTGAGAAAAAGTCTCAATCAAGTATTTTGCTCAAGTTAAGAGTCAAAACTTAGCTGAGTTTAAATTTGTGTTTTGAGGTAAAACTTAATTTTTGGGGGTTGAAATCCTGACCAGATTTCTAGATTAGCCATAGTAGAGAACATTTTCAGAATTTAGTAAATTCTGAAGTCTTACGGTGCCTGGTCCAGTTTTCCATCTACTTAAAGATTACATTAGTAAGATATACCATGTTGTTATTATGAAATTATTGATTAGAATTTTAGCTATTTCTTCTTCTAGTGTTCATTTAGTTCTGTATGGTGGCCAAATTAAGATGATTTTATATATATTTTGTAAACCGTTGGCGGCACACAGAACAACCTGCCATGTAAATATCGGATTTCATTCGTAGAAACAAAATATTGTCCATTTTGTTGTTGTGTGTAGTTGTATAAATGTCTCTTGGTTGTGTATATGGTAGAACATTATAGTTGATGATTTTGATGCGAGATTAAGAAGTGCTTACATATGAGTCACTATACTGTCACAACCTTGCCGTCAAATAATAAAGCTGATATTATTACACTAAATTATTATCACCACACAAGTCTATTATCACCATACAAATCTATTATCACCATATAAATTGATCACCATACAAACTACTTGCACAGAGTATTTATCTGTACAAGCATTTCTGTCACTGTAAAGGAAAAGCAAAACTACCGAGATCACAGAAATATAACACAATACAAACCTGTTTTGAAGTAACACCATATAGATCTAACACATTAAAAACCTACTAACTCCATGCAAATATAACACAGTACAAACTTATTTAGAACTAACAACTTGTAGATTTAACACATTAAAAAACCTACTAACCCCACCCAAATATAACACAATACAGACCCTCTTAGTACTAACACCATGTAAATCTAGTACAATGCAAATGCATCGCACAAATCTAACACCATACAAACCTACTAACACCATGTAAACCCACGAAAACCATGCAAGCCCACTAATGCCATGCATATCTAACATGATATAACCTTACTGATGGCAGGAAAATCTGACATTATACAAACCTATTAACACCATGAAAATAATTGTTGATAAGTAAAATACCTGACACCTGACGCACTTAAGTATAAATGTTACACTTAGCTTACGTAAATACCACCCCCCACCCCCAGTGCACTTGACTGGAGGTTTATATTGCATATATTGAAATTGTACTGTGATGACTTCACATGCAAATGGTCAACACTGCTTCACATTGGAAAACAGGGTTTCTGTCCTTTACCTGAGTAAAAAATAAGATAAAGACTTGTGATGAGATGTGAAATGGTATATATATTTTCTCTAAATCTGCATAAGATTATATCTTCTTTTAAAACAGTATCCTACATTTTATATGACCTTGGAAACCATATGTGCATCTAAAAGTTGTTCAACATGGTATGTCTCATAATATTGTACAGTACATTTGTACATCTACATTCTGTAGTGATGCATCATAGTTTGGCTTTCTCTTGTTTGTAACTTTCCACAGGGTAAGACGAAGTCGTCTCGGATTATTGAGTGTTTTATATTAGATAACCATGGCAATTACTAGATACACCCTTAATAACTCATCAACCCTAAAAAACAATGGACTCTTCTGTAAATCAGCAAGTCCAAATGTGTCTTTAGGGGTGAATGAGATAATCAACTTTCAAGAGTTTGACTTTTGATGTCTATTTTCATGAATTTGTCATCGTTGTTGTATCTTAACAGCCAAAATGAACAAAACTCTATCTATATATTATTTCTGGATTTAACTTTACAAGTCAAGTGGAAAGCAAAAATAGTTTATTCATGTGATGTTTCTTTACATAAGCAAGTTTAGTTCAATTACAATTATTGTTTTTACATACAACTTGTTGTATGTTTTTTCCATACATTTCAGTCTGTACAACAATGTATGTACCAGAGAGTACATTAGATATTGTGCATGCTTAATTTTTCTGCTTCTTGTCCAATTTTTCATGTGGTTCAAACTTTCAATTTTTTTCTTTCTTCTAAAAATTTTGTCAGATTTAATATTAACTTATTCAACCCTTATTCACATTTGGACTGGCCCAAGTCATTGATTTACAGAACAGTCCATTGTTTTTCAGGGGTTGATGAGTTAAATTATTTAAAATTTTCTTTTTGTAAGTTTTTGTGTATAGTAAATCCAGACATTTCGTACAAGTTAGGTATTAGGTACATTTCAGATTTTTAATTCAGAAGTGTAAATTATTTAAGATTTTTAAGTACATTTCATACTTTCTTTCTGTTTCTCAGATTTTGTGTACATGTAATTGGTTTGCAGTACACTTATCATAATTTGTAATTAGATTAAAAAAAATCTTGTTTCATTGGTTGTAGTTCATACTTTGTAACTATTTAGTTTGCAGTTATGTTGTTATAGAAAATGTTTACTTTTTGACAATACGAGATATATTTAAGTTTAATTGACAAATAACTATGAATAAATATTGTTTTACTTGTGTACTAAGCCATGACGAACAATTGCAGACATCTCAGTTCTGTGGACCAAATTTTTCAGTCAGGGAATACACCTTAACATGACCAACTGCAGAATTTATATTTTTTGAGTAAGAAAATTACTGTTTATAATTAAAAAAATCAATAATTTGCATAAATGTTTTAAAGTGATAAGTTATTTATTTACATACGACTAATCATCGTCAATGTCATTTTCTGATTTACATCACACATATCATTTCATAGCCGATGAACGGAAATTTTTAACATATGTCTAATAGCTTTAAAAAGCTACTCATGAAGATGTCATTTAAAATATATTCATTTCAGTATTTTACAGATATTGCAATTTAAATGTACTGGCACCTTTCAGTTGATAAACAAAAAAAAAATCATGAAATATTTGTTATTTGGCTCTTATTCCAAAGCCATCCCAAAAATTTCAGATATTTCTCTGTATTCATCTTGGTTTTACATTCTGACAAAAGTATCTTCAGTATGCTCAGATCTATATCATTTATAGATAGATCACTATTAATGGACTTTAGGAACACCTCTAGATTGTGCCTAGTTCAAACTTAGCCAGGGATCCTGGCCAATCGTACTTCCTCACAGACAGCATTAGCATCAGTGAGCCAGGATCCCTGGCTAGTTAAAACTCAATATTGAAGCATTTTATTTTCGAACCTCTCTAGATTGTTCCTTGGGATGTATCTGGATAGAAAATCTCAGTGAGTTCCTTGTTAATTTCTTAAAATCAATATCAGAATTTTAAAGTGCTGCATTAATATGATAATGAAAATACATTCATAAAAATTTAAAGACTGTTTCAGGGTCACGCAGTGATTTTTTTTACTGAAGTCAAAATTTGAAATCATAGTTGAAACTTCCTGGACTTGAATTGATCCAATATTAGATATTTTGCTAGTGTATATCCCTGATGTACTATGAAATACAAAATTGAGCTTTAAAAATGTGGGAAATGAACATTTTATTGAATAATAAGATATTGATTTATCAGTAAAACAAAGACCACACATGGAGGTCCTGAACCCAGGGTAATGTTTAAACAAAATTTTTATGATAGTTACATACCAAACAAAGATCTGCTGCATCAAGCACCTATGGCTATAACAATATTTTTGGCTATAACAATAGTATTTTTTCTAAAATCATACATATATATAAATAGGCTACATAGACAAAGAAAATCATATCATTATATATGTATCCTTGTTGTTTAATGAAATGTCATCACATTACATTTTGTTATTTATAATACAAATATTCATTTGTGTATATCAAGTATGTCCATCTGGAAAAAAAATTCATATCAAAATTACATTTAGATAATTTTTTTGTGTGTGCCTAAATATGGAGCGATAAAGATATTCAGGGAACGGTGCAATCATGGTTAATTATAAATGTGTAACCATTTAGGTTGTATACTGGAAATGTGTAACCATTTAGGTTGTATACTGGAAATGTGTAACCATTTAGGTTGTATACTGGACACTTGTAACCATTTAGGTTGTATACTGGACACTTGTAACCATTTAGGTTGTATACTGGACACTACTGTTATCAGCTACATGTTTATGTAATGTAGAAATGATATCAAGGACACTTTCAAATTTCACTGTAGCTGTTGTCAGTTAATTTTCACACTTTGACTGCTGTCAGCTGCACTTTTCTGTTAGGTTGTATACCAGTTGGCAACTATTGTCAGCTACAAATTCATGTATATAACTTGACTTTGACACTTTCAGTTTCATTTACACTTCTTGACACTTTGACTGTCACCAGTTGCACTTTCACGCTTACATCTATATGTGTATATATAGCAGCCTTTGTCAGTTACATTTGCACTTTCAGACACTTTGACTGTCATCAGCTGCACTTTCCAGTTTGTATACTGTGATAAAAAATCAGCTACTTTCTGTTTTGTACATTGTAACTATGTGACTGTTATCATCAACTTTATCCGAGTTCTCTGTTCTGCTACTGTTATCAATTTCATGCGAGTGTGTATTCTGGACTGTTAACAGCTCCCTATAATTTTTAATACTGACTTTCTCGCTGCAAGTTTGTATACTGAACTGTGTAGAAGCTAGCTGTATGTAAATTTGTATACTGGACTGTTAGCATCTTCATGCAACTTACTGTACTGGACTGTTAGCAGCTTCATTTAAGTCTTTATATTGGACTGAATTTTTTATACTGAACTGAAAAGCAGCTTTATGTAAACATCTATACTGCACTGTAGCAGATTCATGTAAATTTTTAGTGGAAGTTTTTTTGAACTATGGTGGACTGGATTGAAGCTTCATTTTCTTTATACTGAAATTACAAATTTTTATACAAAGCAGGTTTCACTGAACTAAGTTAAGTTTATACTGGATTGTTAGTAGCTTCATTTCAGTCTTTATACTGGACTGAAATTAAAAATTTTATACTGGACTGAAGTTTTAATACTGAACTGTACAGCAGCTTCATGTTAGTTTACTGGACTGTTGGAGTCTTTATTCACTTTTTTTTTTAATTTTGTAAACAGCAAGTTATTAGCTCAATTTTCAGTTTTATGTACTAACTATGTATAGTTACACCTCATGATTGCAAGTCACGACTGATATTGGCTACATACAGAAGCCCGTAGCTGCCATGCATGAAATACATTTTATGTGGCAGCTGCCAGATTAAATATATTTCATATGTGGCACTTATAGGCTTCCATAGCTACACACTATATTTTGCACACTGCAGATATATTTTTAGTAACATAAGTTACTGTCCAGGTGTATATTGCAACTGTTAACATTTTAATCTTATAATTGTACACTGTTAAAGCTAATATACCATTTATAACTTTCCTGTCCCATGTAAACATACTGTTTATCGTCTTAGTTGTTACGTCTGTTTTCTTCAACACTGTTTAATGTTTATTTCTGCATCTGTATCGATTTAAACAAATAGAAAAACCAAAATTGCATATTCTTTTACTGTACCATATTGTAACACTTTAATAATAACTAAATGTCTATATATATTTTGAATCCCAGACCATGACCGACGTTCCAAATAAAGATGCTGGTCCATGTTCTATCTGGAATCTGATTTAAATGAAATAACAGGTAAACATTAAGACCTAAATACAACAGTGCCACATGTGAGGGCTACACAAAGATATGACAGTAGCCGCTAGATATACAGTCGTACCCTCCACATGATGATCATAGCGACGATACATTATTTACTAGATAAATAACAATATTCAGTCAGTCACTCTGCAAACACAAAACACACAAACAGCTGAAATACCTTTGTGAAAGTTTTCCCCAACATAATGATTCTTTTCACATAGTTTGGAGAACCAGCACCAAAACAAACCATTTTCAGAACTTGCTGGAAAAAAAGATTGTCTAAGTGGCTTCTCAAATATTCAGTCAATCAAGTAACCACTAACACAAATATTTTGTTTTTGTTTTGCTTAACATGCTTAAATTTACTTGTTGTCATGGTTACAGGTAATGTTTAAGATTTGACATGCTATTTAAAGTGTAATTAAGTGCTAACGATTATTTTCTCATCAAATAAGCATCTATATGTATTGGATTTTAATTTTGGAATCATCTGAAATGAACATTTTGTCATGAATTGATTGTTGAATATTTCTCATGTTGTTCTTATAGGTCTATTGTACCACAGACAGCAATGGACATCACTGGCCAAAACATCTTCTTCGTTATCTAGTCTTTTCATTTTAACATTTTTATTGTTCTCTGTGAAACAAATTAGACTTATTAGCTATGTAGCTTTCTGATTTACTAGTATTTTTAAAATAGCAGTAGTTATTTTTGGATATAGGGAATTTTTTTGTCCAATTGTACACACAAGCACATCCATGCATAATCTTGCACACATGCACAGACATACAAATACTCTAATAATACATACGTCGAATACCTGTAGTTTTTACCTGTGCATTTGTATATAACAAATTTGTTAACCTGTGTAATATATATATATATCAAGTGTTTTGTTGGCGAGTAGTTTACTAAGTTACTACATTAACAGAAGAAAAAGCTTATATAAGATAGTAATGTTGTAATTGTCAGAATGGATATGTTCAAGTTATATATCTGTTTTAACAGTGATTGTTTACGTGCCATTGTTGTGATGTCAAGAAATAAACAAAAATTACTTTAACAGTGTTTTGGTATTTTCTCAGCTGTAAGTCAATGCCTTAATCCATTGACCCCTATAGCCTCATTTGAATTCGCCCATTTCAAAAATGGTAAAGTCCACTGCTTGAATTTGGGAGTGTATGATTTTGAATCTAAATACAGCAATAAATTCATATGCAACATTAACTTGCCCATTCCTGAATTGTAACAGTAGACCATGCTATCTATCAGTTTGGATGAGTCTAAATGGGACCTCGGGGGTTGATGAGTTAAAGTACAGAGCTGTATGTATTGATGATGTGAATTTTATTTTCTAAACCCAATTAGGGGTATTAATTTACATGAAGAAAAAGGCGAGTGGTTAGAGCATAATTTTTTAACCACTTCGGTGTGTATGACAAATATATCCGTCACAACGTTACATTTCCCTGAATGCGTAAGACAGACACATCCGTCATAAAAAATCGGGATCACACTTTTGATTGGTACATGTAAATAAAACAGAAACTGTAGGCCTACTCCACGAGTGTATAATTACGAGTTTTCTGCTATACAAAACATTTATACAGTCTTTAGAACTGACAGTATTTATTATAGCTCCGGATCATATTCGTTTATGTGTACCTAGCAACATTAATTACGGAACGTCATAGAAAACGTTACGTCATAATACACACATAAGTGGTTAAACCACAACCTCTCTCACCTCTAGACTCTACAGTTTTGCGTCCAGATAGAACCTAAGCTGATTTTGCGAGAAAGTTTGCCAGTTTACTTGCAGATGGCTGATGGTTACTTCCCGGGTACATTGTAACCTGGTTCTCTCAATCATGGCTGCCACCATATGACTGAAAAATTACTGTGTGTGACATACAACACTAAAAGATATATAATAATATAAGATTGTTCATTTGACATGGAGTGGTGACAGCAATTAAAGGTTTTTTTCTTTGTTAATACATGTATACAGAAGATTACATTTATATTGACTTTGGAACTCTTGTGGAGTTGGCCTGGCTCAGTCGGTAGCACGTTCAACTCTTGATAGTGAGGTCGCGAGTTCAAGTACAGCCAGCAGCAGATCAGATTCCCATCCATCAGATGAGACAGTAAAAACTGAGGTTCTGTGTCACAGAAGGCCACAATATGAAGCCCTTCACCGGCATTTGGCGACGTCTCCATATGAGTGAAAGATGCTTGAGTGGGACATTTAAAAACAACAATACAACCAAAACAAATTGGAACTCTTGTACTCAGGGACTGAGTAGCTTAGCCAGTAGTTCATCTTCACAAGTAACAGGAGTCCTGGGTCTGAATCCAATTCTGCCTGATCACCATCACAGATTATCTAACGGTATTAAATACTATATGCACTTTTTCATTAAGTGAATAAAACTTAAATTTCTACATTCCCTCACCAGCCCCCAATTAACTGTACATTGCAAGTCATATTGCTTTTTTTCGCATTTATATTAATGACATTTGTAATAATCAGATTGAAAAAATAATATAAAAATTGCAAAGAAGAACTAAAAACCATAGAATATTTGTTTTGTATATTTATGTAAGTTTTTGTCTTTTGTCTTTGTTGGACCTCACTGGAAGCCTGGACCGATGAGGGTATGTGTAACGGGCATGTGAAATAAATATTTGAAGAAGAACAAAAAAACCCCAAAAAAAGACATTTGTAGTAAGCATTACACAATCTGACAACATTATCACTAAAATCACAATAAAATGAATTATCAATATCAGAATTTTATTTTCATAGTTTTTTATTAAAGTACTACATCCCATACAGTAGGCTAAATGTCAAAACGGGTCACAAGTACACACCCACACAATTATCTTTTTTTGACCCTATGACTTCATAAACACACATTCACGCTCACTTGATCCGAGGATTTCATAAATAGCTTTATACATTTATATCTATCGTAATTACAATGATAAGGAATGATGATGATCAACTAGAGCACAAAGAAAGGTAATCACATCTAGATAAATATATCGTACAGTAGAACTTGTCTTGACAGACCACCTGGCTTGAGATACCATAACACATTTCAGTGACAGAAAAGGAGCTCTCTTGAGGCATGTTCCACTGTGCTCCAACTTTTACAGGTAACACAAGTTGATGAACTTGGCACCAATAGCGCTGTTTTACAGTACCCAAATATCAGTCACAAAGACAATGAAAAGTGAAGGAAAATGGGACTTTACAGGCTTGTCATGGGAGAAAGAGGACTTGCTTTGCAACAAAACTTTGACACAGGAGGAATAGACCATTTTCGAGTTGTCCAATTCCGTTCTGTTTCGTCACAATTGTTTGTACTTAGACTACGTGACGTGATCTGAAAGTTGGGCAAGGTCGATTCAGGTTATGTAATATTTTCATTGACGATATTCGGCGATATCTTATTTCACTTCATCTGCGAGGAATTAATTTTAGTTAAATTATCTCTCTTGTAAATATGGAAAGTGTCATCACTTTCCTGTAATCTAATTTTCAAATACGGCACCTATTACTTCATGATATTTATATCCCTGGTCATAGAGGCGATAAACTGCTTATCCGGAATATAATGATGTCCTACTGTACTCTATGAAACCGCTCTCTGTCATGACAAATCGTGACGTAACAAGATATCTCGAAAATGGTCTATTCCTCCTCCATTGGGGGGAAATTTTCATCTTGAGGACCAAGATAACATTCCAATAAACTATGTAAGAAATTGACCAACATCAAGTAATTTGTTCCCAAAATTGTTATGATCTTTCCCTTGCATTTCATCTTGGTAATTACTGAACTGCATCAACACCTGTACACAACAAAAACAATAACAACAAAAACAACAAAATATAGCAACTATTAAAATGATTAGTTACAATAAAATAAACAGTTCAATCATTACTGTAATCACAGTCATTCAAATAGTGACAATGACGATACTGTGAATAGTTCACACGGCTAACAGGTTTACTGTAACACTCATACAGCTAGACTGTATAAACATATAAAAGTTCTGAAGCATATCTGCACTCATGGCAACATAAAGATTACATTAGACAATCAAAGAGTAAAAATGTACAAAATCTATAAATACAGCATTACTGTATATCAGTTCATACAATAAAACAGCACATTTACATGAGTACAAATCCGACTGATTAAAGCAAAAATGTACAAACATACAACAGTTTTGAACTAAACCTGTCCCCATGGGAACACAGCTACTAAATACAGCATTACGGTAAATCAGTCCATACAACAAAAGAAATGATATGTTAACATGAGTGCAAACGTAACCTTGGACAACTCTATAAATATACAAAATTACAATACATAATTACACAATACAGTAAAAAATTACAGTACTTCTGTGTATAAAGTCATACAGCAATTATAACACAATACAGTATATAATTGCAGTATTTCTATGTATAAAGTCATACAGCAATCATTACAGTATTTCTGTGAATAAAGTCATACAGCAATCATTACAGTATTTCTGTGTATAATGTCATACAGCAATCATTACAGTATTTCTGTGTATAAAGTCATACAGCAATTATAACACAATACAGTATATAATTGCAGTATTTCTATGTATAAAGTCATACAGCAATCATTACAGTATTTCTGTGTATAAAGTCATACAGCAATCATTACAGTATTTCTGTGTATAATGTCATACAGCAATCATTACAGTATTTCTGTATATAATGTCATACAGCAATCATTACAGTATTTCTGTGTATAATGTCATACAGCAATCATTACAGTATTTCTGTGTATAATGTCATACAGCAATCATTACAGTATTTCTGTGTATAATGTCATACAGCAATCATTACAGTATTTCTGTGTATAAAGTCATACAGCAATTATAACACAATACAGTATATAATTGCAGTATTTCTATGTATAAAGTCATACAGCAATCATTACAGTATTTCTGTGAATAGTCATACAGCAATCATTACAGTATCTCTATGTATAAAGTCATACAGCAATCATTACGGTATTTCTGTGTATAAAGTCATACAGCAATCATTACAGTATTTCTGTGTATAATGTCATACAGCAATCATTACAGTGTTTCTGTGTATAATGTCATACAGCAATCATTACAGTATTTCTGTGTATAAAGTCATACAGCAATTATAACACAATACAGTATATAATTGCAGTATTTCTATGTATAGTCATACAGCAATCATTACAGCATTTCTATGTATAATGTCATACAGCAATCATTACAGCATTTCTATGTATAAAGTCATACAGCAATCATCACACAATACTAAAGTCATACAGCAATCATTACACAATATGGTATAGGTATATAATTGTGGTATTTCTGTATATAAAATCATACAGCAATACTGAAACTTTAATTACACGCAGAACGAAGTGTAATAACAATATCATGGTATCAAGTTACAACTGCCATAAACATACATTTACCGGTATCATGTTTATAAACACATTGGCACAACTATGTTTAAAGCAAAAAAAAAAAAAAAAAAAGGGTTAAACTCCTTTTATTACATATTTAGTAGTGAAATATAAGAAATTATCAATAAGTTAACATGAATAAATTTGTTTTTTTTAATTGTTATTTTTCATACTGAGGTAACATATAATTTTCCTAAAGCTAAATCTTTTTTTTTTATAGATGTAAGTAAAAATGTGTTCTATCCATATATATGGTAAGCACATAGATTGTCAAAGTGAGCAAATACATATACACTTCTAGAAGTTGTTTAAAAAATGGTAAGAAGTTTTGATATGATCTTTTGAAGATAAATATTAGTCCATAGACCTGGAAAAAATCAGTTCAATTTACAAGTAATAAAAGTCAGTCAAATTGAACTCTTTCACCCCCATACGTGAGTAAATGGTATATCATTTTCTGTTGTATTAGACCAGTCTATTATTGTTGATGGGGTCGAAAGGATTAACAACCAGTTATTCAAAATGGTTTCAACCAATCATTGCAATACAAAATAATGCTTTCCGAGGGTGAAAATATGCAATATCACCCTCTCATGAATGTAATATTTATTTTATTATACCGAGTGTCATATTTGTTTGCTTTAACATATTACCATAGATATTTTACATCTCAACTATTAACCAGCAAGCTAAAAAATACAAAACAGATAACCTACAAACATTTGAACTACGATGAAAAGCTCTCACTGGGACGAATCATACCCGCATAGCATTGGCGCATGTGACATTTTTTGGAATGTCACCCTGGTTTCATTATCTTTCATAACTGAGCTAGTGACATTGAAAATTTTTACATCTCTCTCAACCAATCAGATTACGAGATTTTAACAGAAGGTATAATAAAACAAATAAGTCATACCTGTCCATTTTGTAATAATAAATTTGTGGATACCTAGTACATATAAATATATCATACCTGTCCATTTTGTCATAATAAATTTGGGGATACCTAGTACATATAAATATATCATACCTGTCCATTTTGTAATAATAAATTTGTGGATACCTAGTACATATAAATATATCATACCTGTCAATTTTGTCATAATAAATTTGTGGATACCTAGTACATATAAATATATCATACCTGTCCATTTTGTCATAATAAATTTGGGGATACCTAGTACATATAAATATGTCATACCCGTCCATTTTGTCATAATTAATTTGTGGATACCTAGTACATATAAATATGTTATACTCAACCATTTTGTCATACCAGTAATAAATTTGTGGATATCACACATCAAATATGTCATGCCTGCGCTTTTGTCAAAACAAATTTGTGGATGCTTACGAGGTGGGGGCATAATAAATGTGTTGTAATACAAAATACCAAATTTTATACAGCTACATGTAAAATATTATACATGCACATGGTTTGTACAGGCACTTGGCATTCAAATGTTGGGACTTGCAATATATTTTCAAAGACAATATGTTTGCATAACCAAACAATAAAATTCACCTATTTCAAGTTTTAAGAAGTCAGTACTTCATGGGTACATGATTAATTTCAATGCGCAGAATAATCCGGTGTATCAACGAAAAAGACAGAGAAAAAACTTTCAATTTCAGATTTCTTTTGATATTTTTTCATTATTATCATAAAATATTTGAATCAAAGTTTGGACAAAACTGCATAAATTTTTCTTAAGACTTTCTGGTATTACGAATATAATTAGTAAAGGGTATATTTACCGTTAATGAAAATTTAAGGACTTTTCAACTTCTTTAACTCAAATAATAATTTTAAACGACTTTTAAAGGACTATCCGAGAATTCCAGTACTTTTCAAGGCCTGTACAAACCATGTTATAATTTTACAATTCTGCTGATAGATAACGAGTAGGATTAGTGGTATAGATACGCCATGGATATCATTTTGTGTCATCCCCCCCCCCTTGAACTTGTTACACGTAATTAACTTGTTATGCATAATTAATCATTTTCCAACTGATACTTTAAGATATCAAGTAATTTCTCACATATAGGTACAGCATTAAACAAATGTTTTTTTCAGATAAAATTACAGGTGTAGTTTCACACAAGTGATTGTCTGGGTACCACAAATATTCACTTGTCACTTGATTTCTTCTTTTTTACAAGCGTAACGAGCTCAGTTGCTAAATTTGAATAGCCAATCATTACACTCACTGCTGCAATATTCTTTATCCCCTGAAAAAAAATAAATCATTTCTTTCTAAATACTGCTATTTTTGTTTATGGGTTGACAGACAAATCGAATGGTGGATTCATATTTACAATAATTCTGAATTAAACATAATTTTTTTTCACTCATGCATCAAAGGTAGGATAAAATCTCAATCTAAGTATACTGTAACTAAAAATCAATCTCCATGGAAACAGTAATGAGCGAATCATTCACTTACCTGTTCAAAGATTTTACGAATTTCATCAAAATCTTGGATGGCAAGCAAATATTCTGTGACAATATCCCATTCCTATAATGTATAATATATCATATCAAATAGTACACATTTTCAGATTTGCAATACTGAAACTCTTTCTGGATATCATTTTCACTGTTTCATCTAAAAATTCAAGATTACCGCACCCCAAAACATCCCGAACCTCAGACAATGTATCTAAAGGTACTCTTTCAAAGGCCAGGTGAAATTTTCATTTTCACCTCCGAAAATTTGACATGTTTAGGGTCAAACCAGAGAACCTCCATGTTTAAGATCTGGTGCTCTACCGACTGAGCTACTGTATCCACTTAAATTCCAAGATTTCACCTTGTTTTGTAGTTGTGTTACATCCCACCATGAATTTTTCAATTATATGGAGATGTCACCAGCTTTCGATGAAGTGTTCAAAATTCTGGCCTGTGCTATGGACTGACACACAAATGAAGTGCCATGCCTGCCATTTTAAAGGACCTCGAATTAACTAAAGGGACATAAGCTGTGTTTACCAAAACAAAAATATTTCATTTTTTTTCTTCTAATTTTACTACTTATACTTGATGTTCAATAAAAAATAAGACAGGCATAAAAAAAATGTTATATTCCTATATATTTTGTGAAAATAAGATCAAGTCCAGTATGGTATTCATATACAAATAGTTAGGCCGAGTTTTATCAATTGCAAGTGAAAAAGTGCCATACCTGGGTTTCTCGATCAGTTTTCACAAAATAAAGAATTTTTATGTCTGTGTATATTGATTTTTTGTTATTGTATATCGATCTAAGTAGTAAAAAAGGGGGGAAAATTAAAAAAAAAACACACAGCTAATGCCCCTTAAAGTCTTGTTCGAAAGACCCATGACTTTCACTATGTATGCAGCGCACTTGCCCAAAGAAAAGTCACTAGCCCTTTTTTAAGGCTTGCAGTATGACTCAGTACCAGGAATCAAACCCGGGACCTCCCGCTTGCACTGCAAGCGCTTGGCCATTATTAAATTCATCGTATGTTTCACTGATATTAAGCATCATACCAAATCTGATCAAAATTGAAACTGAAGTTATTTTACTGAAAACAAATGTCGCAAAAAAGCACACAGACAAACGAACCTATCTAGCTAGAGGGACATGGTAAATTGACTTACCATAGCAAGTGACTCCACCTGTAGGAAAAGTTCTGTCAGCGCTCTTATCACCGGAGATAATACAATGTTGCTGTCTACTTCCTGTTTCGTTAGATTGTTGTACATCTGCCACAATGGTTTCAGTAAACTTAGATCAAGTTGTAACTTCTGATCTTTTGATAATCTGAAAAGAAATCAATCTATATTTAGCATGACATAGACTTTGCTGTTTTGAGAAATTTGACATCAAGAAAGATGACAAGACAATCTCTCTCTCTCTCTCTGTCCGTCTGTCTCTCTCATGCACACACACACACACACACACATGCACACACACACACACATGCACACACACACAAACACACGTGCACACACACACAAACAGACACATTTTTTGGTTAGTACACACCTGCGTTGTGACTGTATTATTTTCAGCAATAGCTGTATTGTTTTTAGCCTCTGTTGAGCTGCTTGTTTTGTAGCAACATACACCAATATCTGCCACAACTCACTGACGGGTAGTGATCTAAAATACAAATAGGTAAATCATCAAACAAAAAATAAATATGACCCAGGGTCCAAGTCATGACCCATATTTAAGTTATGACCAATAATAACATATTAGAGTATGACCACATTGCAAGCAATGGGGAGGGAAGGCATAAAGAAAGATATATCTATGAATGGGTATCCATTAATGGAATCCCATGTAGATGCATGACAAAAAATGTGAAAAAAAAAATCCAAAAAGACTAGTAAAACAGTAAATATTTCCAATCTGGACCCAGTTGTTCATTTACTAGTTAAATCTTAACCCTCGGTTAAATATCATAACCAAAGATTAAAATTTAACCTTGGGTTAAATTCTTTTGCTCAATGATTGGTTAAATATAACTTTTGTTAAATCATCGCTTAGATATGGAAAATTTAGCCATATTTTGTTTGAGACTCGGTTACATATCTAAACCAATTAAGGGGTATATTTTCAAAATGACTGAAAAACTGGCACTGTTAAAAAAATTCAATCCTAGGTTATATAACCCTTGGTTACAATATTTAAATCACGGTTATGTTTAATTGGTAGTTAAATTTAACCAATAGATGAACAACTGGGTCCAGATGATTTAAACAGGATTATGATACCAAAATTTAAATTCAAGGTTTGAGTATGTCTACTTACAAAACAAGGTTTGAGTATATCTACTTATAAAGCATGGTTTGAGTATATCTACTTACAGTACAATGTTTTAGTATACATGTATCTACTTACAGAGAAAGGTTTGAGTATATCTACTCACAGAGCAAGGTATGAGTATATCTACTTACAGAGCAAGGTATGAGTATGTCTACTTACAGAGCAAGGTTTAAGTATATCTACTTATAAAGCAAGGTTTGAGAATGCCTACTTACAGACCAAAGTTTTAATATACATGTATCTACTTACAGAGGAAGGTTTGAGTGTATCTACTTACAGAGCATGTATCTACTTACAGAGCCAAGGTTTGAGTGTATCTACTTACAGAGCAAGGTTTGAGTATATCTACATACAGAGCAAGGTTTGAGTTTATATACCTACAGAGCAAGGTTTGAGTTTATCTACCTACAGAGCAAGGTTTGAGTATATCTACTTACAAAGCAAGGTTTTAGTATATCTACTTACAGAGCAAGGTTTGAGTTTATCTATGTACAGAGCAAAGTTTGAGTATATCTACTTACAAATCAAGGTTTAAGTATATCTACCTACAGAGCAAGGTTTGAGTATATTTACTTACAGAGCAAGGTTTGAGTACATCTACTTACAGAGCAAGGTTTGAGTATATCTACTTATACAGCAAGGATGGAGTATGTCTACTTACAGAGCAAAGCTTGAGTATATCTACTTACAGAGCAAGATTCGTCAGTAAAACATTGTTGAGAATTGCGTATCCTGTTTCAAAACTGTCTCTAGTCCCAGCTGTCACAGTAAACTTGTATCCCCAAAAGGTTTTCTCACTTCCATTTACAGAGAATTCATAATGAACTGTATCTCCTGTACGACAAGGAAAATTTAAAGAATAACAATCTCTCACTGTGTAGAAAATGTATGCCATCAATATCGAGAACTTCTACATTAACACATACATGCTATAACAAAGGTATTTGAGTATATAACATAGGGATTTGAGCATATATATTATAGGGATTTGAGGATATATAACAAAGGTGTTTGAGTGTGTAACAAAGGGATTTAAGTGTATAACATAGGGATTTGAGCACATATAATAAAGGTATATGAGTGTATAACATAGGGATTTAAGCATATATAGCAAAGGGATTTGGGTGTGTAACAAAGGGATTTATGTGTATAACATAGGGATCTGAGTATATATAACAAAAGGATTTAAATGTATATAAAACATAGGGATTTGAGTGTATAACATAGGGATTTGAGCATATATAACAAAGGAATTTAAGTGTATAACATAGGGATTTGAGCATATTAAAAGGGATTTAAGTGTATAACATAGGGACTTGAGCATATTAAAAGGGATTTAAGTGTATAACATACGGATTTGAGCACATATAACAAAGGATTTTGAGCATATATAACAAAGGGATTTAAGTGTATAACATAGGGATTTGAGTGTATAACAAACAGATTTCAGCATATGTAACAAAGGGATTTGAGTGTAAAACAGGAATTTTAGCATATATAGCAAAAGGGTTTGAACGTACAACAAAGGGATTTGGGTATATAAAACAAAGGTACATGTATAAGAGTGCACAACAGGAATCTGAACATATATTACAAAGGGATTTGAGATAAAAAAAGAGTGAGTTCAGCATCACCAGAAGGGGACTAACAAAAACCATACCTTTAAAATGTCTATTAAAATCTGACAAGAGTGTCAATTTCAAAAAATCCATCATTTATAGTTTTACTGAAGAACTTTTCTATTCAAGAACTGTATTTTACCTGCTACTTGAAAACTTGTCCAGTTACTTGTGACAGTTCCTGTAAATTCATGTCGATCCTGTTCAAGGTCTGACGATGTCGAAAATACCAAAGTATCGTCACCATCCTTTAGTGCACATCTGTCAAAATACAAATGAAATATAACTTCAGTACTGTTATGAACATTCAAAGGAAATTTATCAGCAATTCGTTTCAAAAGTAGTTTATAAAAGCATCAGAACTTTGAAATTTCTGCTTGTCAAGTTTGGCAGGCAGATGATGAACTTCTTTATAAATATGATTGCCCCTTAACAAGATTTAACCTGACAGGGGCAATTGGACATTATTGAATCTCTAGTCCCGATACGTCACCAAAAATGTATTCAAAACACATAACCATGGTAATAAATTCATGAATTATCCTGGACACATACTTGCTATCAAATGATACACGTAGACAAGATGCTCCCGGCAACTGTATCTTATCCTTCACGGCGGCATTGTCTTTGTAGTTGTGTGGACTTTCTTTAGTTATAGACGAGAGTGTGACTTCTTCCATAAACTGTCCAGCTGTACTAGCTATGGGAACTAGGTTGTCAGTTTCACAGTGCTTGATCAGTTTCTCGACAACCTGTTGGATCAATTTGTATGTGATAAAAAAAATGTCTTTTTCATTATTGAAATTAAAAAGGAACAATTCTTAAGTGATAAAAAAATGCCTTTCTCATTACTGATACAAGATGTGCATAACATACATCAATCAAAGAATAATTAATAATTGTATTATGAATGTTAGAATCCTGCATGCCATGACAACTACCAACATTTACAAACATATATATATATACCTGGTTACACATTACACATAGTCATGTGTATCTGTGCCCAGTTTCATGAACAATTCTTAACTTAAGTCAAATCTTAACATTAATTTTTTTCTTCAAGTTAAGTTTTTTATAAATCTGCATTTCATGAAACTCCTTAAACAGCTAGGTAAGATTTAAGGTTTTCCTTAACTTATTGACCCCTGAAAAACATTGGACTCTTCTGTAAATCAATGATTTAGACCAGTCTAAATGTGTCTTCAGGGGTGAATGAGTTAAATACAGTGAACCCTCTTTACAACGACCATGTTTGTTTCCATGTAGGAATGACGTTATATCGAATTTGTCACTGTAATGAATTTGATGTGGTGAGCATTTCATAGTTAGCTCCCTTGAGTATCATTTATGCAAATATTTGTACATGTTAATAAATAAACTTAAAGCAACATTAAAATCTCTATGAAAATATATAAATAAAATGTATGCAAGTTAATCTTGTTAACATCGATGCACAATTATTTTTTCATTAAATCGGTAATAAATCGGTGATGTCGTAAAATGCATGAATCATGTACAAAATGCCCGAATGTAATCTCCAGATTCCGATTTAGACACTTTATTGCTAAAATAAAAAAAATGCAGAGATTGCTGATACAATTCTCTGAAAAATGCGTTTCATAAATAAAGTTTTAGTAAAATGTCTACTGCTATCGCAAGTACTGACATAATTTAAAGATCCGCCATTGTAACCACATCGGAACGAACATGTAGCCTAACGGAACTTATCAACTATTTGTATTTTTTATTCTTTATTTATCAATCTTATTTTTTCATTTTGAACCCAGCTTGTATTTAACATCCTGACGTACAGGTAAGGGTGATTCAAGCGCTAATTGTTGACACCTAGGCCATCATCTATCAGTGGAGATTAGAAAACAATTGACGGTGTAATTGTTTTATTGGCAATTATTTTTACCTATGAACTCAACCGTGAAGTAAAACTAGAATGATAACAATAGCCAGATCAGCTGGTGGGTTCTATGTTACGTCGTTGTAAAGAGTTTATTTACACTGAGTTTTGTACATTTGTTCCCGGAATCTAATGTCGGAGTCGGATACCGAATATTCCGTTGTAATGAGTACTTTTTATGTACATGTACGTTTGTTCCCGAGCAATTCTTGTCGGATACCGAATATTCCGTTATAATGAATGTCGTTGTAAAGCGGGTTCACTGTACTTAGGGTTTTCTGCCTGACAGTACTCACCTTCTAATTATCTGCCATCTGAGGCACAAAGCAAGGCACTATGTCCCCACCCCTTGTTTCTTTTTAAGGCACTATGTCCCCACCCCTTGTTTTTTTTTTTAAGGCACAATGTCCCCACCCCTTGTTTTTTTTAAGGCACTATGTCCCCACCCCTTGTTTTTTTTAAGGCACTATGTCCCCACCTCTAGTTTTTTTTGCACTATGTCCCCACCCCTTGTTTTTTTAAGGCACTATGTCTCCACCCCTTGTTTCTTTTAAGGCACTATGTCCCCACCCCTTGTTTTTTTAAGGCACTATGTCCCCACCCACCCCTTTTTTTAAGGCACAATGTCCCCACACCTTGTTTTTTTAATGCACTATGTCCCCTTTATGTTTTTTTTTAAGTATTTACGACAATGCATGATCTACCTTAAATCCTAACTTTATTTTAAGGGGAGGTTTAGGGGAAGCATAATGCTTGAAACACATTTGTCCTTCAGTTTGAGAAAATTTTAAACATTGGGGAAAGCCAGTAAGCATCAGATTTAAGGTAAGAATAATTTTTTAAAGCCATTGTGTATACAGATTTCATATACTACGCAAACAATATTGATCAAATACATGTTTTCCCTCAAAACCCATACACACTATCATACATTGATCTACCACGTACCATCTGAAATCTGTCTCTGCTTTCTGATTTATTTAAGAGGTCCAGTACACATGGGATCTGTTGAACATCTTTACAGCCAAGAAGCTCTGCATTTATTGTGGGTCCGTTGTCCGGCCAGTGAGCCAGAAGGCTAGTCAGAACTTGTCGTGCATACAACACCGCCATCGCCATGTTGACTTTGCGAGTGTACTCAGTTGTGCGACTGCGACCATGCTTTTCGAGCTCTCTTTTAAGAAGCTCGGCACTTTTACTGCGATGTTGTTTTTGAATGTCATCCTCCATGTCATTATCCGGAGTCTGTATTAACTTCTGAGACTCGACCCATTCCTCTTCTGTAGCTTTCTCTAAAACTCTATTACAAAAATTGAAAACGTAAGACAAATTTAAAACCTTTCAACATTACAAAACACAATAGATTGGTCTAAGTCAATAGAAAAGGGCATACCATTTACATATGTAAGGGTGAAGGGGTAAAGAAGATTATCATGAAATTCTTATATTTACAATAATACCAAGAGACATAAAATCACTCGACTTTCGTGCAAAAAATGAGAAAAACTTGTTTCTCAACAAAATAAGTATGTTGAAAGTATATAACATTCTGAAAAAATTTTTTTTAATAACATTTAGACCTTATTTGAAACTTAAAAAAATCTTTTATTTTATTATTGGAATAGTGTTTTACATCACTCTCAACAATTTTTATATGGTGGTGACCATTTTCTAATGGTGGAGGAAAGAACTCGGTTACAAAGTACCCAGGAAGAAGCCACTGGCCTTCCACAAGTTGGTGAATTGGTGGTGGCCAGTTTTTAAAGGTGATGGCCGAAACCAAGTTACAATGTACCAGGAGGGGCTCTATCCTGTGCCGAAAGGAAAGTAAACAGACTCATATGTAAATGTGGTTATAAGCGACATGCTTTACACCACTCGGCCTATATAGGCCCCTGTACCTCCACTCTGTTTCATATCAGGATGATCATGGAGGATTTATCAATTAAATCCGACACATCTGTAGCGATTGCTCCTCGGGAGATTTGGCGTGTTCTAAACGATTGCCCTACAAACATGTAAAAATAAAAAGTCTCTTCTATTAGTAAACATGGTACATCAACTAGTTGGAAGAATCTTACAAATTATGGATAACAATGTTACATTGGTACATGTAAATTTATGATTTTAGTTTGCTGATTTGTTTGTGTTATATAAAAGTTTAACACTTGAAAACCACATTACTTCTCAAAATCAAATTTTTATCTTGTCTGAACATTTTTTATGGTGGTGGAGTGTGTGAAAAGGACCTCTGTTTTAAGTTTCATCCCGAAAACATGTGGCTTTCGCCTCTTGTGCCAAGCTTTTGGTGACGTTCAAGTGACCAGTTTTTAAAAAGGTGTATAAACCAAAAACCAAGTTACAATTTATCTCAGGAGGAAAACCTCAGACTGCCGAAAGAGTGACTTAAACATTTCTCACTCAAATCGTTTGATATATAGTTAGTTGTGAATGGACATCCCTCTTTACTACTAAACACAGAAAAGAAAACTGCTACATGTTTCATAACACTATCATAATGGATTCCTATTTGTATGACTTTATTTCCGGGCCTATAGCTGTATATTTTTTTTCTCTAGGACTTTGTGACCTCGACCTATTCACCTACAACTTATCAAAAAAAAATGAAATAAGTAACTTGTAAGTGCAATTCCTCATTCTACACATTGTAAGTCAAAATAGTAAAGGATAATCTAGGGGCCTATACAAATACTCATTTGTATTTACACAATACGACATTAAATTGACCTCGTGTGTGCGTAATGCACTGTACTGATGAATCAAGCCAACAACCTAATTATCTTTCTATACAATATATTGGGTTTCAAGACTGTGAAAAACACATTACTTATCAAATACATTGTTTACATTCGTCTTGTCTGAACAGTTTATACTTTTGAATACTTTAGCTTATCTCGGGACCCCATTGTACAGTTGAAGTCTTCATTCAATGTCAGGACACTACAAGCTGTGTGTCACTGGAACGAACCAATAACTTTAAGGATCGCTGGCTCTATCAAGTATAGTTTTGGTAAAAGTGTTACGTAAAGGATTAACACTCCTTGATGTATTTAATTGTGCAACAATACAAGCAGCATAATAATTTTTTAGGTCAATGTACTAAGACCTTTGAGGTCCTTCATGAACTAGATAAAGAATTTAATGATGATCTTAAAAGGTAACATAATGGCTATGCTTGTATACAGATAATCAATGCTGACCAGCAATATAAGTGATTTAAATTCTGATAAAATGCAACTTCTATTTTGCACTCTGCCTCTATTTAATTTTGTACCTAAAATAGGCCGATCATTCTGATTAAATTTAGTAGGTTGCCATCGTGTTGGCACCAGTTTTTGGACATTGCAAATGCATTTGATGGGTTCCATTGATGTTTCCATCTGGGCCTGTCGACCATCGACCTGAGAATTACTTTCGACCTAAATACTTAAACCTGGATTTTTGCCAAAAATTGGCCATTCGACCTGATCCCCCATAGCAGGCCCTATAGGAGAATATACGGTAATCCTTGAGTAAAACCTCAATCCTATGGTGCACGGGCCCTGATGTGGCTTTTACCTTAAGACCCATAGTGTTTGGTGTCCGTACCAAGGTGACCATCATTATCATTAAATCAGACTATCCTAGGTATACATACCCTTTCAATGATACATAACATCTTTTACATCTTTTCAATGATTTATAACAAGAGGGACTTTTCAATGACTTACCACATCATACATTCACATACTTTTCAATGATATAACATCTACATAGTTTTCAATGATAGATAACATCTAAACTATACTTTTCAAGAAAATAACAACATATATACCGGTTTCAATGATAGATAACATAATACTACATTGTCAATGATATATAACATCATTAATACCCCTTTCAATGACACAAAAAACATCATCCATGGATTATTCAATGATAGATAACATGGACATACTTTTAAATGAAGATATAACAACCCTGCATACTTTTCAATGATAGATAACATCATACATACTTAATCAATGATATATAATTTATACATACTTTTCAATGATTTATAACATCATACATACTTTTCAATGATATATAACATCATACATACTTTTCAATGATAAATAACATCATACATACTTTTCAATGATATATAACATCATACATACTTTTCAATGATTTATAACATCATACATACTTTTCAATGATTTATAACATCATACATACTTTTCAATGATATATAACATCATGCATACTTTTCAATGATTTATAACATCATACATACTTTTCAATGATTGCTTTAACAACATCATCAGGATTCTTATCATTCATATCGTATATTGCACGTAACACATCTAATGGCAGCTTGAGATCACTGTGCAGTGTCTGAAAAACAAACAGTAGTAATATAAATTGTCTACAATACCTTGCCGATACATAATTTAATTTTTGTGTCTAACATTCTATTAGATTGGGTTTAGGGTTAGGGAAAGTATGTATTGTCTATGGGGTCTTCAGAACATGAACTGTTTATAAATTTGAGTGACTTTGCTCAATACCTGAGCTATACACTCAATCATATATTGTTAACTCGATCTTGTTAAAGTATTGTACATAGGAACAAATTCATGTATTGCCCTTAACTCATCAACCCCTGAAGTCACATTTGGACCTGCCCATTTCAAAGACTGGGTAAGTCAACTGTCAGAATTCAGGGGTGTATGATTTAGAATAAAATTTTACAACAATTCTACATGTAATAAGGACTTATTAACTCCTGAATTATGACAGTAGACCATACTATTTATTGATTTGGATGAGTCTAAATGTGACCACAGGGGTCGATGAGTTATGACAATATGTAGGTACATTTTTTCTAAGGTATATTGTATCTAGTTGCTGTATGTTTCACACATCTATCCCTAAACAATTAATGGACTTCTAAATTCAACGACACTGGCTAGCCCAAATGTGTCATCAGGGGGTGATTGGGTTACATACAGGTGCATACTATTTTGTAAGGAATCTTATGTACATGTATATATGTTGACTTTCAAGACCATCAAAACATGAAATATTTGGTGATTATGTCTATACAAATACAGTCAAACCTGTCTTAACAGCCACCTGTTTTCAGCAGCCACTCATCTTCAACAGCCAGTTTCTGTTCTCCCAATCAATTTCACTATATAAACATACCTAAACAACCAGCCACCTGTCTAACAAGGCCAACGGCCAGTGATATACAGCACAAAATGCTTCGTCACACTGTTTACAGCAGCTATTTTTTGAGGATGCTTGACAGTATGATTTAGTTTTAGAAAATCTGTAATCAGGTTAGATGGGCAGCACTGTAATGTACATGATTTTAACACATGATCATCTTAACATGAAACTATCACATATTGGTATATGAATATGCATGTGCTCCTATACACTGCATAATGGACATCAATTTTCTTGTGATTTTTGTCAACCTGGAACCAAAGGTCACTTGTCTTATGCAGCCACTTTTTCAATTTGCCTTCAGTGGCTACTAAAAACAGGTTTGACTGTAAATCCATATTGTTATCTCTGATATACAGTGGTACCTGTCTTGAGAGACCACCCTTCCGGCCACTGAAAAGTGGTCTTTCAAGACAGGCAGCATTTCAAAAGAGGTTTTATTTACAGGCTTTTAAATTAGCCAAGTGCTGTTCAGAATGAGATCTTAAAAGACAGCCGGCCTTTTTTGACAATGGCTTCTCAAGACCGGTTCCACTGTAACTTACAAAATGTATTCAAAGCAGCACACAAACCTCAAACATAACTCTTGTCTTCTCATCCAGATCTTCAAACAGACTGTGGACATCAGAAGCTCCATGTAACATTGATGACCCAGAGACAACCGTGCTGTCTGATGTCAAAGATGAACATGAAGAAGATGAGGAGTCAAAATTGTCAAAAACATCCTCATCACCGGTGAGCGTCAGAATGTCTTTGTGCTCTTTAGCTTTTGTTTGCTTCTCCAGTGCGGCAGCTAGCTGCTCCGAGTATGATAACGTCTTTCCTTTTTTGTATGCGGCCGCTGTGCCATCATTGGTGTAAAGCATAAGAGACAACACCTAGAAAACATGAGACAATGGTTAGAGAGAATGAGACAATACTTATAGAAAATGAGAAAATACTTACAGAGCATGAGACAATACCTAGAACACATGAGACAATACCTAGAACACATGAGACAATACCAAGAACACATGAGACAATACCTAGGACACATGAGACAATACCTTGAACACATGGGACAATACCTAGAACACATGAGACATTACCTAGAACACATGAGACAATACCTAGGACACATGAGACAATACCTAGAACACATGAGACAATACCTAGAACACATGAGACAATACCTAGAACACATGAGACAATACCTAGAACACATGAGACATTACCTAGAACACATGAGACAATACCTAGAACACATGAGACAATACCTAGAACACATGAGACAATACCTAGGACACACGAGACAATACCTAGAACACATGGGACAATACCTAGAACACATGAGATAATACCTAGAACACATGAGACAATACCAAGAACACATGAGACAATACCAAGAACACATGAGATAATACCTAAAACACATGAGACAATACCTAGAACACATGGGACAATACCTAGAACACATGAGACAATACCTAGAACACATGAGACATTACCTAGGACACATGAGACAATACCTAGAACACATGGGACAATACCTAGAACACATGAGACAATACCTAAAACACATGAGACAATACCTAGAACACATGAGACAATACCTAAAACACATGAGATAATACCAAGAACACATGAGACAATACCTAGAACACATGGGACAATACCTAGAACACATGAGACAATACCTAGAGAGAAAGTACTTACTACTTAGAAAAAATGACAAAAGACAACAAAGCTCCCAGGAAAAGGATGTAAATTTTTATTCCTTCAGCTCAGTTTAAAGTTTTTGAAAAGTAGGTCAAAGTCCATGGTCAAGTCACAAGGTCAAAAGTTAAGGTACCAAATGAAAGCTCTGGTCATAAGAAATCTATATGTGAAATATCAAAGCCATGTCCCCCGCAGTTAAAAGATATATGCCAGGTTAAAGTTTTGTCTGCCTCACCTCAAAATCCTTCAGGAGCCACTGCGGGGGGAAACTCTGTGGGTATGGCATTATGTACCCAGACTTTTGTGAATCTAAAATCAAACAATTCTTAGAGGAATACAGTTCTCAATAACTAGTAAAAACATGAGACAATATTCAAAACTTTCAGACTGAGAGACAACAACTACAGAAATATCCACCGCAACAAAACATGGGAAAAAGTTTAGAGTTAAAACTTTGTCACAAAAGTGACCTAAGACGATATACACCAAGGCTCAAACATGGGCTTCCTGCAATAACAATACTTTTTGATTCAAAGTGCCACCCTCTACCCACTTGGAAAAAAAAAAAATAGCAAAAGTAACAAAAGGAATAGTAAAAAATTGTTGTTCACAAATCTAATTTTTTACGCAACATTCAACAATTTTTCAGTTAAATGTCACTCTGACTAAACTCTGTGCCTTTACTGGCAATGTAAACCAGACCTTGAATGAATCCTGGATCAAACAATTCCTGGATAATACAGTTCTCCGTGGACTTTAAACTGTTGTTCAAAACTTTCAGACTGAGAGACAACACCCACAAGGTATCCACCGCAACATGCACATGAGCAAAGGTGAGAGACTTAAAAAGTTGTATACAAGTGTGTTAAATTCTGACCAGATACAGAAACAGAGTCCATGAATAACAATAAGTTTTGGCAACAATGTAAAATCTTATAAAAAAGAAAAAACATAAGAAGAAACAAAATAAACAATTCTGAAAAGTATTGTTATCACTGTTTTTTAATCAACACATGTCCCTTTTCAGTTAAAAACTTTTATCTATTTTTAATGGTGACAGAGAGAACCCTGGTACAATGTACCCGCGAAGAGACCACCAATCCTTCCACAAGTTTAGAACTTGCAAACTTTCTCACAAAGTCAGCTTAGGTTCCAGCGGGGCTCGACCTGCACTGAGTTGTTTTGATAACGTTAACATTGTTACCTGCTTCAATGTTGGACAAGATTGTTTTGATAATGTTAACAATGTTACCTGCTTCAATGTTGGACAAGATTGTTTTGATAACGTTAACAATGTTACCTGCTCCAATGTTGGACAAGATTGCTTTGATAATGTTAACAATGTTACCTGCTCCAATGTTGGACAAGATTGTTTTGATAATGTTAACAATGTTACCTGCTTCAATGTTGGACAAGATTGTTCTGATAACGTTAACAATGTTACCTGCTCTAATGTTGGACAAGATTGTTTTGATAACGTTAACAATGTTAACTGCTTCAATGTTGGACAAGATTGTTTTGATAACATTAACAATGTTACCTGCTCCAATGTTGGACACAATTGTTTTGATAACATTAACAATGTTACCTGCTCCAATGTTGGACAAGATTGTTTTGATAACGTTAACAATGTTACCGGCTTTAATGTTGGACACAATTGTTTTGATAACGTTAACAATGTTACCTGCTCCAATGTTGGACAAGATTGTTTTGATAACGTTAATAATGTTACCAGCTTTAATGTTGGACAAGATTGTTTTGATAACGTTAACAATGTTACCTGCTCCAATGTTGGACAAGATTGTTTTGATAATGTTAACAATGTTACCGGCTTTAATGTTGGACACAATTGTTTTGATAACGTTAACAATGTTACCTGCTCCAATGTTGGACAAGATTGTTTTGATAACGTTAACAATGTTACCGGCTTTAATGTTTGACACATTTGTTTTGATAACGTTAACAATGTTACTGGCTTTAATGTTGGACACAATTGTTTTGATAACGTTAACAGTTACCTGCTTTGATGTTGGACACGATTGTTTTGATGGTGTTAACAAATACTGTGACATGGTTGATATCCCATACTTCTGCTACTGTGGATAAACAGTCTACATACTTGTCTTGTATCTGTAAAACACCGTTGAAATATATAATTTAAAATGTCTAACAATTATAGTTGAAATGTATCATAACTCTAAGAACATAATCTATATCACCAGTTAATTACGGTTGAAATCTATGATCAGAACATCTGTTAAATACAGCTGAAATCTTTTCATAATAACTACAGTTAAAATCTATTAGATTAGAATATTTTAACTACATTTGAAATTTATTATAACAACATCTGTTCACTACAGGTGAATTCTATGATCAGAACATGTTAAAATCTGTTATAATAACATCTGTTAAATACAGTTGAAATATATTATAATAACATCTGTTAAATACAGTTAAAATATATCATACAGTTGAAATCTATTATAATAATATCTGTTAAATACAATTGAAATATGTTTATAATAACATGTTAAATACTGTTGAAACCTTTTTATAATAACATATGTTAAATGCAGTTGAAATCTATTATAATAACATATGTTAAATGCAGTTTAAATCTATTTAATACAGTTGAAATCTATGATTATATGTTAACTATAGTAGAAATCTATTACAATAACATGTTAAATGCAGTTGAATTATATATTATAGTAACATCTGTTAAATACAGTTGAAATCTATGATTAAAATATGTTAACTACAGTTAACTAATGTTAACTATAGTAGAAATCTATTATAATAACATGTTAAATACAGTTGAAATCTATGATTAAAATATGTTAACTACAGTTGAAATATACAGAGGAATCTCGTTATCTCGAAACTCATGGGACCACCCCTTATTACTTCGTGATATCCAGAATTCGAGATAACCAAAATTTTTAATTGATATATTATCATATCTATAAAAATTGGGACCGGACTTTCAACTTTGACATAACCAGAATTTCGACTCAACCGATTTCGACATAACGAGATTCCACTGTATTATAATAACATCTGTTAAATACAACTGAAATCTACTTTTAAAGAAGAATTATCAAATACATTTGTTCCATTCTTAGTTTTACTAGGATATGAGACTCTTTTAAAACTTGTACATGTCATAACTATTTCGTCACCCAAGCATACAGATATAAAGTCGCGTGTCTTTTGGATAGGACTTGGAATAATCATGATTTTTTATACAATTCAGAACCGTAACTGTTTGGACTTAAGTACATAGCACAGGTCAAAATGTGTGGCATTTCACCTATATCTACTGCCTCGATAAAACCAGGTGAAAAAAAAAATTGACAGAGAGTATTAAAATTGCGACAATCATTCGAAAGTTACAAACATCTCTTATCATTCTACATGTTCTAGACTGTTTAGAAAAAAAGTGTCGACAATCCTGAAGACGGATGAAACTGATGACTTTATTAGTTCGGTACTCACTGTGTATCGCTTTCTTGTTTTGATGTTGATGATGAGTGTCTGATACTTGTCTGGGAAATGTTTTAACACAACTCCAACCTTCGGTTCTGGGCCCATGTGACTAAACTGTACCAGTGTTCCGATGGTCAGAACCTGTAGTAGAATGTAAACATTGAACTGTGATCCGTCACAAATAGTCAGGTATTTGGGTAAAAATGTCAATTTCACATAAACTTATATGTTTTAGTTAATTAATTCATTACTTGAATATAACGTAACACTAACGTAAAATGAACAAAACATACTGATGAATCAATACATGACTGGCTGCAATATAGCTATTCATTTCTCAAATTTTTTGACAGATTGTAAATATATTTTCATATGCTAATGTTCAATGATATTACATCACTGTGGCGTAACTTTAATACTGAAAAAATCTGGCAAGGCATCTCAAATAAGTATATTTATCATACTTATATCGTTCTATTTTAAGATGATTATGACATGTTATTTTAATGCTAAAGGTCATACGACTAAGTACTATAAATTAAATGAGTACACCATTCTTATTTCATCATGTACCAGTGATCAAATCGCTTGAAATTATTTTCCCAAATTTCCATGGTCACAATAAATGTGCAATACTTTTCACACTACACTGTAGGTGATCTTATCATTGAGGTTTCAATGTAATTGCAAAGATTTTATTAAATTACCTCAGGGAAACCTGCCATTACAAACAAAGCAAATATAGACGGCAGGTCAGGCTTGTGTGTTAGAGTCTGCACGCAGCTGGTCAGATGATGATGTATAACGTCTTTCCAGTCTCCTGATGCATACAAGCTCTGTAAAATACGAGCCACAGAGCATGCCCACTCTAAACCACACCTGGAATAAAAGGAATGGTTTTTGTCAATTGTTTTAAATTGAAAAAAATCAACAGGAGACATAATTCATATTATTCCTTTGAAAACTCAACAACACTAAGTAAGTATATAAATAAGTAAATAAAAATAAAACAAAACAAAAATGAGGAAAGTGCAATTTCCCCTCTAGATATTATCTTGAGGCTGCCATCTATCAATCCGATAAAGACAGAAAAGATCGTCTTCTCAGGAAGCCTGATTTCCAGTAAATTGATTTGTAAGAATGACTGAAAAATGTTATCAGTTTAAGCCCATCTCTTTTTTATTTTGTGTTTTTTTTTCACCTCAGTTTTCACTTTAATCCTTTGGTTTTTTTTTCTTTTTGTCTTCACAAACTAATTAATTTGTCAAACATCTGATGTTTACAATTCCATTGTATAGGTCAGGTTTATAATCATGTCAGTGCCACTGCACTTCAGTACTTTCTGAGAAATAGTGATAACAAACTTTAATTGTCAAAATCCAAGATGGCCGCCTGGCAGCCATTTTGTAATGCGACCCTCCTGAAAATGTACACTGCACAACTACACCTCAAGGAGAGCCTATGTGTCAAATTTCATAAAGATCCCTTAAGTACTTTCTGAGAAATAGTGATAACAAACATTAATAGTCAAAGTCCAAATGGCCGCCAGACAACCATTTTGTGATCTGACCCGCCTGAAATTGTACACTACACAATTAGACCTCAAGGAAAACCTACACATCAAATTTCATAAAGATCCCTTCAGTACCTCTTGAGAAATAGCAATAACAAACTTTAATTGTCAAAATCCAAGATGGCTGCGTAGCTGCCATTTTGTGATCCGATCCACCTGGAAATGTACAGTGCACAACAAGACCTCAAGGAGAACCTATATGTTAAATTTCATAAAGATCCCTTTGGTACTTTCTGAGAAATAGCTATAAAATCTTTAATTGTCAAAATCCGAGATGGCCGTCTGGCAGCCATTTTGTGATCCGACCCTCCTGAAAATGTACAGTGCACAACTAGACCTTAATGTTAAATTTCATAAAGATCCCTTCAGTAATTTCTGAGAAATAGCGATAACAAGAATTGTTTAAGGACGATGTACGACAGAATGACCAGGGATCCTAGGCGATTTGAATAGCCCACCATCAACAGATGCACCTAAAAATGTACTTGTCTGATTTGAAATTTATTTAGACATAGAAAATCATACAGACATTACTGTCAAGCTCTGAACTCAAGCAAATATCGTCAAAATTTGGCCATCCAAACTCATCTAAGTTTTTGTTGATAGGAACAATCCAAATTTGGTTAAAATATGAGACAAGAAACCAATTATTTGATAGAAACCAAAAAGTTGCAAACAGACAGACTAAATATAGAGTAATCAGTAATCATTTAGCACCAACATCAAAATGGCCACTTTTGTGTATGCTAATGTTGTCATTATAAACTGGATACCATGATCAGGTCAATTTCATAATTATCTCAGAATTGACCAATCACCAAATGCCTGACACAGCACCTTTTGGCAAACTTTTCCATTATGACGTCACAATTAAATGGCTTGTCAAACATCGTTATGACATCACAATTGAATAGCATTAAAAAAAAAACATAGCGGAGAGCCACATGTCAGACATTTGGCGATAAGTCAATTAAGCAAAACCACCTGCTTATCTGAGACAAAATTCTAAAAACCACTGGGATATATAAAATAACCTTTCTATAAAACCTCTTTACAGGAACCACCTGTCTTGAGAGACCAAATTTCATTGGCAGATGGGGTGGTACCTCAAGACAGGTATCACAGGGACTAAATTAAGCTAAGCCATGGGACTGAACTTACTTGTGTAAACAGTCGGCACCAAAGGAAAAGAGATATCTGACGGTACTCTGTCCGGACATTTGTTTGTCACCAGATATAGGCTCCGACTCCCGCACAGCCTCATCAGCAACCTGGTTATGTCAAATATCTTACCATTAATAAACATTTCACTCATTCATGATACAATATTGGGTAATTACATATCAGAGACTTTAAAAATTTTGTAAAATTGTATATTAACAAGTTTTCCATACTTAGTGACCAAATCTGAGTGCCTGTAAAATAAACTTAAAAATGCATCGTCAAAATGTCGCCATTATCCACTATCCACAAAGAATGTACATTTGTAATTGAGAATATACATTTGTAACCAAGAATGTACATTTGAAACAAAGAATGTACATTTGTAATAAAGAATGTACATTTGCAACCGAGAATGTGCAGTTGTAACCGAAAATGTACCTTGTACTTGAGAATTTACATTTGTAACCAAGCATATAATTTGTAATTGAGAATGTACAATTGGAACTGGGAATGTACATTTGTAACCGAGAATGTACATTTGTAATTGAGAATGTACATTTGAAACTGAAATTGTACATTTGTAACCAAGAATGTACACATGTAATTGAGACTGTACATTTGCAGTTCTGTATTATTAATAAAGTCAATGACATTTGATGACACTACTGAGGAATTTTGGAAGTCGGTTTAAAATTCTTAATATACTCCAGTTTTTCCACAAGTTTAAGAATCTTGTATATATCTCTCAATCAAAGCTGATAAAACAATATAGACTATTAACAGAGTTACAGATCAACCCTGTTTTATAATGCCCTCCGTACGCCAAACCCATATAACACTGCTATTTCTTGAAGAACGGATATCCTCCCATATACTTCACTCGTTGTAACGCCAAAACACGTTTCCTGGTCTTTTCTTAATTTTTCAGCTAGACAGTAATCACCGATATGAGTACTAGGGGCTGTACCAACCTGTAGGCAAAACAATGGACCCCAGATTCTACATTACTAAGTTCACACAAATTTGACTTCTAGGGAACTGTAAAATCTCAGCATGGAAAAACACTGAACCCAAGATCCTAGAGAGTTCACCAAGATATGACTTCTAGGGGCTGTATCATCCCAGCAGGGAGTAAAATTGGCTGCAGGATCCAGGGGCCAGCCGGACCTCTAGAACAAAACATCTAGGGGCCAAGGTTGAAATTCAGGGGCCCAGCTATTTCTTCAGATGCTTTCGTACAAACAAACAAACAAAAAATAAAAAAATATAAACCAAATTTCTCAATTTAATTCAAACTCAATTTCTCTTTCTATATTAGCTTTTATTGTGTTGCATGCAATCATGAATATGTCTCTTACATGTACCAAGCATTGACAATTTCCCATCCATTTTGTCAAGGAGTGGTTCTTTTTAATTTTATTGGTACACTTTGGAGTATTCTATGGCTGGTTTCTTGCTGGGGTTTTCAGCAATGTAATACCACATGACAAAGACTTACGAGTCCAAGGAATGGTTACAAGTCAATTCCCACCCAAACTTTGGAAACATGTAAATCAGCACTTAATGTAGTTAAATAGGCACCTGGAAATATTTTTTTCAACATTATCTATATATATATCAAGGTAACAATATGGAATTAAAAAAATGTTTATCTCAGAAGAGAAGATTCATTTTCAAAAATAATTTATGTGTATAATATGCTTTCTTGATACTTATAAGTCACAAATTCACGTCACTGTTGACACTAAAAAAAACATATATCTCCAAATTATCTGTTTTAATTTAAACATGCTATTTGCTATCAAAACATTGTTTTGACCAAGCAGAAAGGAACAAAGGATTCAAAGAGGGGTTAATGGTTGCATACTTAAGGCGATAATTATGAGATCCTACCAGATAATGTTGAACGGGTGAAAATACCTATCGATTAGGCCCGAGTGTCAATATCAAAATAATTTGCAAGCAACTGCCAAAAATGCAGTTATAAAGAAACAAGTGCTGAAATCATTAGGTGTCGATGTGCATGAATTAAGTACAGATTTCACCATGTGCCGACCTAACTTGGATTCAAAGAAATCACGAAACTTTATCGAAAGTTGACCACCTTGTCAACATGTACACACCGTGGTATCATTTGTGTATAAGTAATATGCTCGAACATAACGTTGTGACACATAAAGCATTTAAACATCTCACAGACCCAGATTTACATAACAAAATCGATGCGGACTAGATGGAAAGAGAAGAGAAAAACAGACATTTACGGATACAGTCGTACTCGTCATCTGGGCGATCGGCGGTGCAAATTTTGATCGCCCAGGCATAAAAATGGTCGCAAATGCGACTGGTCGAGTGCTAATTTTACTCCCTGCTCAGTAAGGAAAAACACTGGACCCCAGATCTTACAGTACAGAGTTCACACAAATATGACTACTGTATTCAATCCATTACGCACCCAGGGCCCTACAAAAATCAGGACAAAGGGGTGGACGCTTCATGGGACCAATTCATAGTCAAATTGACGTAAACCAATTAATGTTTTAAAGGCACAGTGGTAAAGTTGTTGTAGTTATTACTGACGACACCTATCAACATAATTCTGTTACTACAGATAAACTGTTACTTATGGTTTTTCAGGTCCAAATCTCCTTGTCAACCAGCTAGAAAAAGATTCTAAAAGGAGAGGCCGCTTATATGGACATGAGTGCTTAATGGGTCGAATACGGTACTAGGGGCTGTATCATCCCAATGCGGAAAAACGCTGAAAACCAGATTTTACAGTACAGAGTTCACAAAAATATGTCTACTAGGGGCTGTACATCCCAATATAAACAGACCCTGTATACTCCAGTACTTACGCTGAGTTCACATTTGGTCAGTAGCGGTCCAAGTAATCCCATAGCAAGATGTCGAGTATTGACTTCATGACCACTCTCTCCTCTGAAAAAAACATTGCAATCCTCTCTCAGATATTGTCAGCTCACAAATAAATCTACAAAAATGTCTTAGTTACCTATGTAATAAAGTCAAAGGCTTGCAGTTACAGTTCGTAATGGTGATTCTGGTGTGAGCAATTAAAATCAGCATGATGTACACGATGTAATGACATGACTTGATTAAGGTACAGACAAATAAGATCTATAAAGGGGAATAACTCTAAAAATAATAAGAAACATAAAAGTGCATTTTTGTACATGACAATCTGTTTACCTATGATATGTATTTGCATCAAATATGATTAGCCTAGAGGCCCATTTGCTTAAAACCCGAGTAGTAATGAAGTCTGAGAATTTCACTCAACTGCAGCTAATCCTGAAATCTGAATATTCTTATGTTTCAGGCAAGCGGGCCTAAGTAAAATGACTAAAATGTTACCAGCACAAATCAAAAGGAGATGAAAAGATGGACAGTGCTGCAGACCTATTGACTTAACACCCCTCTCTCTCCCCACCTCCCAATCTCACCTGGTTGTGTGGTAAATTACTTTAATTTTTTACATTTAAAATACCCATCTGTATCAGAACAAGACAAATGAACATACCTTGCTATCTTGAATAAAAGTTGTATGAAGTTTTCTGTGGTAAAGTTGTACTTGAACCCTGTACTAAGAGTCTAAAAAAAAGAAGATATTATAACATATGTAATCTCTAAGATCTAGAATTTAAAACAATGTAAGCCATTTTAAAATGTTAAAGAACATGTTTTTAACTACAACAACACAAAGATTACAATTAGAATGAGTCAAGTGTATCATTTTAATGAAAGAAACAAGATCACAATATATACAAATGACAATGGTAAAGTACATGATTTTCTACCATAACCTGTGTTGTTCTACCACTCACAAGCAGTTGTATAAACAAAGCTGCAGTTAGTTAAACATATACAAATAACCAACAGGGCTGAGCCAGCACTAACTACTGTAATCAAAATGTTACCATTAAGTTGCATCAAGCCAATTGTCTGTGGCCAAAGTTGTCGATAAAAGTAATTGAATGGAAAGGGGGTCCATTATTGAAGATTATAATCTCACATATTGATGTAATCAGGAGAAAACTGTGATTGAAGCGAGATACAGGTTTGACTCGATCGTGTGAGTCAGAGCCCAATGGTGTCCAGACGTTATGTTAGGCTAATGTTCCATTCTATTTAAGTTTTCAGTTACGGTAGAAACAGATTCAACAACTCATGTAAACTGATTATCGTGTTTATCTAACTCTCGAAAGTTAATTTTCAAAATTTGAAAAGATACTTGGTAAACCTTGTGCCTTTTAAAATTTTGAATATGACCTACTGAGAAGAAACTTGGGTTAAAACGTTTAAAATGAAAGACACCAAGCAAAATATGCCAGGTGATGGGTAAATGCCCTCAGTTCTATACAGCATCTGTTTGGCTTATTTAGCCTCAAACTAATGGACCTAGTCATGATCTGAATAAACTTAAAAAAAAAAAAAAAAAACTCACACAACATGCACAAGCCTCCTTATATGCTTTGAAATTTCAGACTCATTAATGTGTGAAAAGGAAAAGTCTAAAATTCCCTCCCACCATGTTTATATTTTTGCATTTTCGAAATATCTACCCAGAAAGTGGGCATGACCCTTCATGGGTTTTAACATATATATATTGAACGGACAGACAGACAGTCAAGAAATCGTTTGGAGAGATAAAACACAATTAAGAAATCTACTGTACGGGGGGCCACAATGACAAGAAAACGAGAAATACAGGTTGATACATGTACAGTCTGAATCTATCAAACCCTTTCCACCCTACAGACCATAATAGACTAATCTAAAACAAGACTATACTGCTTAGTTACCGAGGGGGTGAAAGGGTTAAAGGGGAACAACTTACTTTACTTTCAGTTGGTATCATCACTCCAAGCAATCCCATGATCCTCTCTTGTGTATGTATTGCAAATGCCTCTTCCTGCCTACTCTTTATGGCTCTGACATCAGTTTCTTGTAATGGAACAACTTTACTGCTATCTATAAATATCAAACACATAATACCAAATATAAAACATCTCAGATACCAAAGTATAAATCTTTAGGATGTCCAGGACACAGATAATAATCTATCAAAAATGGACAAACACAGACCTCTGGAAACCAAGAGGTGGGATCAGGTGCCATGATTTGAAAAATTAGGGGCCAAAACAAATGCTCAAGAAAATCGTTTCTGTCAATAACACTTCATCCATTGAGCTTGATTTTCAAAATGAATGTAGAGTTCCGAAACAAAAATTGGTATCATACATGGCCAAAAAATAAACCTAAATGTATTCCTAAATCCAACTTATATTAGTCAAGTCAAAAAGCTTACAATCAGGATACTGTAATTTTTCGGCATATAATGCTAAACTAATTTTAGTGCAACAAAATGTTGAGGAAAAAAAACATAAAAAGCATGTATAATGTGTATCTAATTTTAGAGCAAACTCATAGCAGGAAATTTCCAAGAGGGTTGACTGTATGTCTATCGCCACCATAAAAAACATACTCACCCTCGGCATCATCTGGCACTTGTCTTAAACACTGCGTTACTATGCTGGTGCACTGATTCTGTAGCTGTGTAGCGAGCTTTATGTAATCGGAGTCAATACCAGGTGAATCTGCTTGTAATGTTTCCCCTGTTGACATTGCAAGAATTGTAAACAACAACCAAACATGCTGATGAATGTATGCCTGAATCATGGAGTCAGAATCCTGTGATGTTTTCACTGTAACAAAAACAAAAAAAATGAAAGGACTAAAACTGCACCTTGCTGACTACCAGCATTTACATGTAAATCTGAACTTTGATAACTGATATCAATACAGTCAATGGTGATTTTGTTAATTATCATTTATGTTTTTGTTATGTTTTTTTTTTTTTAGTTATGAGCAGTGAGAGTGAGAGCAGGTAAACCGGACCTCTACCAATCTTTTTAACTGGACACCGATGCTGATACAGACACAAATACATAAGTCACTAAACCTCAGCTTTAAAGAAATGAGCTAAAAGGGCTAAAACCAAAAGAAAAGAAGGAAAATTATCTATTTCCACTTCGGAGTTTTTCAATTCTTTTTTTCCCCATCCAAATGACTTTACATCTTCACCACATACATCAGTACTTACATCTCACAAGTGGAAATCTGGTCACATCATGTGATTCATCATGCCTGTAAAATGAAAAGTTTTTTCTTGTTTAAGCAGTGTGTTGATGTCATACAAAAAAAAAAATTATCATACATACATACATGTATGAGTGTCCAGCATCATAAAACTTAAGAATTTACTAAAGAGTGAGAATATTCTCAACACAGTCTGCTTAGCCAATGAAATTTCAGGACTACGCAAAAGTTGAGCAAATTATTTAGACGTAAGTAATCCTTCTATTTTATGGTGCCATGCCATGTAATAATAGCCAATCTGCTTATCTGGCATCCTCATTAAACAGATTTAATGAAGTATGCGTGTTTGGCAGAGAGAAAGAAAGAAAAAGAAAATCAATTTCATTTAAAAGTGTTCTTTTACAAAATTTCAGAAGTAGAGTTCTATTTACCCTTTTTATCACAAAATATTTTTATACCCCGAAAAACCATCATTACTTACATTATTTTGATAAATGCATTCTTAATCCAAATTCACCAAGGAGAAAGTGAATTCCAAGTGTCTAAGACACTTTGCAAGTTTTCCGTATTAAATAAAATGTTGAATTACAAGCTTTTCAGTTATTTATATCGTTTTTTGAAATCAATGTTGTTATTTCCAATTCATAATGTAATAACCAAAATATATCAATTTACACAAAAATAAGTTTGACAGTTCTACCTCAAAAACCTGTGAGGGAGCCCTTTTTCATTTGTATAACAAAACTTAAACAACAAGACAACTCACTCTGATGGAAACGCCTTCTTTTCATGACATCCCAAACACAAGTCAAAATCGTCACACTCGTTACAGTGAATTCTGGTCCCCACTATGAACGCCTGACACTTGTTGCACTTGTACCTGTAAAAATATCGCCATAGTTACATAACATAAAGCAGAATTTTAACTTCCAGTGTTCATATTCACTACATTCACCTGTTGATAAATTTATGAATTAAAAAAGAAAAACAAGAAATATTTTTTCCAGAAAAAAAATCTATTTTCATGGTTTTCTAGATAATTTGCTTAGTTGCAAAAGCAATTAAATAACTTGATGATATTCAACAGTATATGTACAATACAATGTTGACCCTGGTATTTACTTTAGAGAGTAATGTTCAATATCATGTTGACCCTACTGTTATCTTGGACAATAATGTATAGGTCTACCAAGGTAAAAAGTGGCACATCCAGGTCAGAAACCGTATTGTTTTAAACTGCCTTCATTCCAAAAATAGGTTGTACAGTTAAAACATATTGCCTTGCACGGACTCCATGCATTACTGAATCTCTAATACTTTTGTGACGACAAGTAGCTTGTCACTCCTGTTATGATTTGATTTAGACTGGTTGTGTTTGTAAACATTTGTGCCAATTTACCTTGGTACACCTGTACATACAATATAATATTGAAATACCACAGGTGTTTACTTACCCGAAATGTACAATACCAGATTGTCCCTTCTGATTACTCTTATTAAATGTACAATACCATGTTAACTCTAGTGTATACTTAGACTAAATTCACATCATATTGACCCCTGTGTTTACTTACACTAAATGTAAAATATATCATGTTGACCCATCCGTTTTGACCCATGTGTTTTTGTTTTTGTTACAAAACACACAATACCATGTTGACCCATGTGTTTACTTACACTAAATGTACGATACCATGTTGACCCATGTTTACTTATGCTAAATTTACAATACCATGTTGACCTATGTGTTTACTTACACTAAATGTACAATACCATGTATAACTAAATATTTGCTTCATTAAATATACAAAATAATGTTGACCCATGTGTTTACTTCCACTAAATTTACAATACCATGTTGACCCATGTGTTTTCTTTGACTTAACACACAATAAATGTACAATACCATGTAGACCCATATGTTTACTAACACTAAATGAACAATATAATGTTGAACCATATATTTACTTTCACTAAACATACCCTTGTGTTTACTTACACTAAATGTACAATATCATGTTCATCTGAATGTTCTCCCTCCGGTTTCACTCCTCCTAAGTAACACGTGGCACACAAGTCCATATCTATACACTGTAGACACCTAAATCTTCTCCCAGGCAGAGTAACACCACACCCATCACAGCTGATCTCTACGTCCAGCAAATCACAGAATCGAGCAACAAACATCTGAACACCTTTTTTCTCGTCCTTATTGTCCTCCTTTTTAGAACCATCGTACCACTTCTCGAAACCATTTGAACATTCGTCAAACCATTTCATACACTTCTCATACTCCTTTAGCTCATTTTCCTCTTCATCCTGGCCATAGGTGCATTCTCGCATCTTAACAGTCTCTGAACAGATAATACAAAGTGATATATAACATTACACATTCATAATATGAACGATTATTTATCGCATAATTCACCTGCTTGAGTAAATATCGTACTATACCCATAATATACCTAGCAGAGCTGTGATTGGTCAAAATTTGCCACACAGTATTCTCCATGTTTTTCTTACAATCATCAATGATTTTGCTATTTTATCTACTTGGAATGTTTATAATGTTTATCATCAATATGGAAATTATAACACATTCTAAATGAAGTATTTTCTCAAAACTTAAGTCATTTGATGATCAGAATCTTACAAGAGTGACCATGCCATAATATGAACTAAGGCAATGCCTTGAAAGCGAGCGCAGCTCCTTGTTTTACAAATACGGTAAAAAGCATTCATCGTGAGTCTATTTGCTCTCACAAGAGCAACACCTCTCCAGCAAAATGATGTCGCAATTTAATTGTGACGTCGAATACTTAGAACATAAGCATTTCCATAAAATATGACCATAAAAGTCTCAAAAACATTTGATTTAAATAGAGTTACTGGTGAAGCGTCAGGTTGACGTGGTTCATTGTCAGCCATCTTGGCTAGAGAATTTTTTTAGGCTCTACAGTATACAGTTTCTGACACAGTCCTGTCACTTTTCTATGTTATGTGCACGTGTTATCTATCAGTTCGCTTTGCGAACGGCCTGCGCTCTCTTTTAACTTGTTCAATAAACTATACGACACTCACCTAAAGGCTCGTGATACATCGTTACTGAACTTGTTTGATGAATACAATGTGATGTGTGAACTAATATAAGATCCTTTGTTTAGTAGATTCCTTTTGAACCCTATCTTGTTCTCATACACTGTTACCGCTGGACCGATTGCAGATGATTGTCAGTGCAACAATAAGGGTTTTTGTTACTGTTGTTTACGGCACACTCAACAATTTTTCAGTTATATGGTGGCGGCCAGTTTTTAATAGTGGAGGAGAGAACCTGGTTACAATGTACCCGAGAGGAGACCACCTGTCGACTTTTGCAAGTAAACAGGCAAACTTACTCAAAAAAATCAAGATTCCAGTGGGGCTTGAACCTGCACTGACCGACAAGCGATGAGAGACTTGATGGTTTCTAAAGCGTGATGCTATAACTACACAACCATGGAGCTATTTATCTTTTAACATTATTGATTTTTTATTTATTTACTATTGGACTTATTGAAGATGGTTACTGGTGCAACGATTGGAAAAATCACTCTACTCACAAGTGCAATATCCGGAACAGAGTCAACACATCAGAGAAAACATTAAAAAAAAGCAGTCAAAAGTACATGTAATAAGAAAATCCCATTAAGTTTTTTTTTTTTTATTTGATTTATGTGTTGACATGAGTGTGAAGGACTGCGAACAAGTACATACCGGTATGGTCGAGTGGCTAGAGTATCACACTTTAAACCATGAAATTTCTCACCACCGATCAGTGCAAGTTTGAGACCCACTTGAACCAAAGCTGATGATATGAGAAAATTTGCAAGAACACTTGTGGATGGCAAGTGATCTCTTCGCAGGTATTTCTTCTCAACCATAAAAAAAACTGGCAGTGATCTAGTGATTACCACACAATGACATCTAATTACTTTTAGCAATGTTGAGATACAGAGCTGGTAGATTGACTCTAGTAATTCTGACAAAAGAGCCAGTATTTTCTATACAATGACATCTAATTACCTTTAGCAATTTTGAGATACAGAGCTGGTAGATTGACTTTAGTAATTCTGACAAAAGAGCCAGTAATTACTATACAATGACATCTAATTACCTTTAGCAGTTTTGAGATACAGAGCTGGTAGATTGACTTTAGTAATTCTGACAACAGAGCCTTTAATTACTATACAATGACATCTAATTACCTTTAGCAATGTTGAGATACAGAGCTGGTAGATTGACTTCATTCACAAAGGAAAGATCATACGGCTGCCATTCAATGTCCAGAAGATGTAGCAGTGATGACTGAATGTACTCATATGCTGGCGCAATTTTCCTGTTGATTGAATCATAAATGAATTAGTGAATTTATAATCAAACCCTGCTAAGTGAATTATGATTAAGCTCCGTTGAGTGGCTTAAAAATTAAGTTTTTGAATAACTATGAATTAAATTTTGCAGCTTCAAATATAAACTGAAATCTTTTGAATGGATCACAGATTTAACAAGTACAATGAATTTTCAAACTCTGTAGAGTGAATAATTTAAATATGTCTACATGTAAGTCAATGATAAATTAAAATGTTGAGTGAATTATAAATTCAACTCTCTATAGTCAACTATAAATTAGACTTTGTATTACATGTATTATCATAATGAATATTGACAGATATAATCCTGGTGTGAGCTTCGATCTAAAGGCAGACAGAAAAATTGTAAATTAATGTTTAATTTTAATTGATTAAAAAAATACAAAACATTGTTTGATAAAAAAACAAAATTTCCATGGATACTTAAAATTCAGAAATCGGTATACAAACTTGTCTAATTCATGTCTTTGTATTTTGTGAAATGTGTCCGTCAACATGCGAACCAGTGAATAGTATGATTGTCTGACCAATGCCTCTTGCCCGAGACCACAGCCATCCAAGCTGTCAGCATAGTGTTTACAAAAGCCGTCTTGATACCACAAAATTTCTTGCAAGAACAGCACAACTGGAATCTGCAGTAACATACAATATACTGTGTTATTTTGACAAGGTTCTAATTTCTGCTCATGAAATTATAAATAATTACCCAGGTAGGATTGCAAACACTTTTATCAAAGAACAAAGCATATATTGACTTCATACCTGCCAGTTATGTGTATGTGCCTGATTTTTATTTTCATTTTCATTTTTCCATACATTTTTAAATATTTAAATACCAACTGTTATTTCCTTCATTGCAAGTATACAGACCGGTTGCATTTATATTCAATGCCTGACACACAGCTGTTCAGCTGTTACGTCATACGATAACCTCCCTCCGAAAAGTCAATTATATAGAATGAATTTCATGTCCAGCTGACTACTACTATTACTATGGTAATATATATATATATAGCACTTTGTGCAGCACACTGAATTTTTTTCCATGAGTCATTGCATGTATACTCCATGTTTTTCAAAAAATGAAAAACAATCCTTAAATATCTGCAGATATTTAAAAAATGTTTGGAAAAATGAAAATGAAAAATTTATAGCTACAACTTGATGTTTTATATATATATATATATTAACTATTATATGAATGGAGGAAAAAATCATATAGTATACATATTTTCTTAAAAAAATCATTGCTATTACTTGCAAAATACTACCAAGAACAGAGCATGCATATGCTATTTTAAACAATCAAAATTACTGTACAAGATTTAAATTACTACCTGAAACTGATCCAAATGCATGTAGTTTGTATATTACATTGAAAAATCAGTATCATTATAATAGATAAATACCTGAAATAGATTTGGTGCTTGATGAATGCGCAGGAATTCCGTACAGAAACAATAAACATCGGCTACAGCTTTGGCATGCTTTGACCTCTGTTGTAGCATATGGTTCATCCTAAAACAATTACAAAAAGGTTGGTGATAAAATCAGCTCATGCGGTTCAGTACTTTGTATGAAATCATGAGGATAAAAGAACCAATTAATATTGTTTTCTTTAAAAGAAAAAACACAATCCTGCGACTGAATTAAAAAACAAGTGAATTAAAAGAATGTCATTTATATTCAATATTACTCTTAACATGCTTCATATCTTGTAATACAAAAACAACAACAACAAAAAGAAAACTTCTGAAGACATTACCTGTCTGTAGTCCACGCAGGATCTTGTACAAAATCTAGGACCAGTCGGAAGGATGGATACTTCTCTGATGCATCATACTGCAGGAAAGAACAAATTGTTTGTTTAGTGATGTACTTATTTTGAGCTAGATCTGTTAGAGAAAATGTACTGAGTAGAGTCTGTTTGTTTTGTTTGTTTTTTCGTCACATCACAGTTTGCCAATTTATAATGGCAGAAAAGGGAACCTGGTGACAATGTTTCTGTGAAGAGAACATTGGCCTTCCGCAAGTTAACTGGCAAATTTTCTCACTAAATACGTTTAGGTTCCAGTGGGCCTCGAATCCACACTGACTAGAAGTGAGAGACAGTTTAATGCGTGATGCTCTAACCATTCGGCCACAACATCCCCAACCCACCTCCTGTGTAGCTAGAAAAGATTATATCTAGCATTTAAAACTAATTTTAGAAGCTTCCATGGGCCAGAATCAATCATTCAGCAAACTTTAGCAAGTTCTCCTCACTGGTAACAAAACAAATATATTTTCATGAAAAGCAGTTTCGGTCTTATATGTTCTACTCATGCTAACAGTATGGTTAACCTCTTTCCAACTGCAATATCTTTTGAAAGTCAGAAAAATGCTTGAAAATTGTACAGACTAAATTAATACTTTGGCTTTTTTCTATATTAGAATGTGGTCAGACAGACAAATTCCGCTTGCTTTATAATCCCTAGAACATGTAAATATTGATACTTCAAATGTGCAATCCATTGTACTACAAGTTGCTTTAGGAAGTGTAAATATTCTATTTACATTGCTATATTTATGTACTATATGATAAAATACGTTTCTAGTATTATTGTCATATCTCGAGTAGTACAATGTATATCAATTTTGATTATTTCATAACCTACCTTGCTTTGTTTGTCTGATCTTCTGTTTGATAACTTTTTCCACTGTTTTGATGACTTGGACCGAATCTGAAATTTCAATATAAGATGGCCATGATGGCTGAAGAATACTAAATACTCATGATGAACAGTCCAAGAACATGTATGTAATCCAAAGCCTGGGGCCCTTTTTATGAAAGGTCTTAAAAGTCTTGGACTTGGTCTTAGAACCACACTTATGACTTGCAACTATTTTACAAAGACTTAAGACCAGTGACTTACGACCAAAGTCAGGTCAGGTCTTTATGACTACCCAGAGACTGTACATAGATCTAACTTATTTTTGTATGCATCATAATTTATCTTTGTAAAGGTAGCAGGTAAAAATACTCATAAACTATCAAGATCTTATTTGAAAATATGCAAAAATACCATAGGACTTCAGTTAGGGCAACATTGATAAACGATCCTAAGTTTTGTCTTAAGATCAAATATCGTGAGACTTACAATGTCTTGATAAAATGGACTCCTTGATTTAACGGGCCCCATATTTAGACTCATACAAATTATGACTGAAACATAACCTGGCTCATCTTTTGTTGTAGTTGTACATTGCTAATTCAGTGATAAAAAAATTGTTTGCAAATCCTGTCACAGTACATTCAAGGACTGACACTTTGTTAGTGTATACATTTCAGACAAGCTGTGTAGACCAGGTACATGTATCAGATTGACAATGTAAACAGATAGCCCAAGAGACTGACACTGTTGTCAAACTGTATTATACTGATACCAAATGTTACCAACACTGCAGTCAAACTGGTTCAGACTAGGAACAAATGTTAGTGACACTGTTTGCTGTCAAACCGTATCAGTATCAGGTCCATGACAGCTTGGAATCGCAGCATGACCAAGTGTGTCAGAAATCACACAAGGTTTCCAGAATGTTAAAGATTGGTAGCTATTTCAGGATGGCCATGTGTTTCTTATGATTTACTTAACATTGGAACTAATATCAAGTGACTAGATTTGATGGATTCTTATCATATTTGTATGTAGATGTATAAATCATTCAATTTTACCTCATTTTTCAACTGAACTTTTGTAAGTCCTGCGAATTTCAGAAGGAACAGAGCTTTGTCTCTACATATTGTTGCTGCAATAAAATATAAAAAAAAAAAACGATTAAATGTGAAATTCTGATATCGCAAGGTTTGAATCAGCACAGCAAGTGGTGAATACTTACCAATGTTAAAATACTATGTGCCATAATTCCTTATTATGTTTTCAGCTGTTGTTAAATTTTAATAATTTGCTGCATTAATCCTATTATGATGTTTTAATTTCTAAGATCGGGCCTCCAAGGTCATGAGGATAGAGCATCATGCTTCTAATCACAAGGTCTATCACAAGGTCTATCACAAGGTCCATCACAAGATCCATCACAAGGTCTATCACAAGGTCTATCACAAGGTCCATCACAAGGTCTATCACAAGGTCTATCACAAGGTCTATCATAAGGTCTATCACAAGGTCTATCACAAGGTCTATCATAAGGTCTATCACAAGGTCCATCACAAGATCCATCACAAGGTCTATCACAAGGTCTATCACAAGGTCTATCACAAGGTCTATCACAAGATCCATCACAAGGTCTATCACAAGGTCTATCACAAGATCCATCACAAGGTCCATCACAAGGTCTATCACAAGGTCCATCACAAGGTCTATCACAAGGTCTATCACAAGGTATATCACAAGGTCTATCACAAGGTCCATCACAAGGTCTATCACAAGGTCCATCACAAGGTCTATCACAAGGTCTATCACAAGGTCCATCACAAGGTCTATCACAAGGTCTATCACAAGGTCTATCACCTCGAGTTAGCTGCAGTCAAGTTCCGCTGAATACTAAGATGATTAGGCTATTCCAGAAAAAAGTGTCTCCTGGGGGCAGAACCACCAATGAATTTTAAATTAAAAACTACCCCCCACCAACTACTTTACATTTTGGGTAAAACCCCACCAACAAATTTAAATCAAAATTAAGTCGTTTTTCCATATATTATAATGGATAAGATTAAATCCTATACAGTTTTAGCCTTTTATTGCAATATAGTGGTCAAGACAATGCATGTTAGCGGTGTAAAAATACATCGATACAACAATATATTGCAATTTTATTTCTGACGATAAGATATCCTTATTACTTTTCGTTGTTCCGATGCCATTTTCTAATTTTTGGTTTCACTTTCACTTTGAAGACTACCAACACAAAGATGGTCAAAAAAGTAAAACCAAACAACAATTGCAGCATACATTGCCACAGTAAACTTTATACTTTTTCCTGAACATCAAATTTATATTGCAACATACCAAAGAATTTATCTGTAAACTGTTCCAGGCCACTTGTGGCCAGGAGCTTGACAACGTCAACCTCCATCCAGGAGGGCGCCATTTTTACGAATCAAATCTGTACAAAACGAATATCTATTTTAATGAACTAAGTTCACTAAAACATATGTGTTTATCGCTCTATAATTTATAAGATATCAGTGTTTGATCGATAAAACAATGTCATATAAAATATAACTGCAAAATAACGTAATAACAGCGCGTTTTGTCATTTTCATACAAAGCAATCCATAAAATGTAATTACCGACCGGAAAATAAGAAAAGAGAAAAGAAACGAAATTATACAAATATGTGACTGGGGACTGATGAAAACACAACGAGACGCTAATCACTGATGAGGGGCAGTGCATGGTCAAATGCTTATTTCAAAATCAGTATTAACCCCACCCCAATGCATTTTTTTTCTTTATTGATACCCCACCCAACACATTTTAAAAGCAATTTTACACACACACACACACCCCAGCGGGTACACATTTTTTTATCAATGGCGTTCTGCCCCCCTTGGAGACACTTTTTTCTGGAATAACCCTTATGTAAACAGGTTTTCTCCTCCACTGTTTAAAATCTGGCTACAATTGACATTTCTAAACTTAAGATTTTTTTCAAAATAAATAATGCATATGGTTTTGTTATGGTTTGTGCAGGTGTAAAATTGACCACAAATTTGACAAACCTACCTGGATCATCCGCATCTTCATTTCCTTTCTCAGCAGCCATCTTCTGCCTCTGGTTAAGCTACACATCAAACAGAAACTTAAAGCATCAGTTCTACTGTATGATACAAAAACTTAAAGAAGTACATCAAAGTTATTGTATGTTTATCATTATGTAAAATCTATAGCTTGATCTTTCTGGAAGGACAAACATTTATCAAAGCTTGATACAATGATGTCCATAGTCAATGGTTTTTTTAAGAGAATTTAAACAATTCATAAATTTCACTATAGACTACAGTGAAATTTAGTGTCTTTGATGTGCACTTAAGATTCTTTTCTGAATTTACAGTCTTTGAGTTGTAGTGCAGTCTGAGTATCAAATTTACGTAGTTTTCAAATTGTTTTGAAGCTCGAGTACTGAATACATATAATACAGTGAAACCTGTCACCCAAGGGACCAGAAAATATTGACCTCTATGTGCAGCTGACCCTTATACACAGGTTTAATTTAGTTGAAGTATGCAGTCAAGGGACTTGAAAAAAAAGGCCTTTATAAACAGGTGATCCTTATATAGAGGTGGCCGCTATAGCAGGTTTTACTGTATATGTATACCTAGAAATTTCTGCTCCCATTTAATTTTTGGCAATTTTCATCCTCAGATGAGAGGGCGAATTTAAGGTGAAAGTGAGTATTTTTAAGCTAAACACATGAAGTACAGAAGTACATCCCATCCATGAGACTACGGTGATGTAGGGTGAATTTAAGACGGGGTGAATTTGTTTTTTGTCGTAAAAATGGTGAAAACATTTACAGGTGAAATGAAAAATTCAAAGTAAACAGTTGCCCTTAGATTAAATCAAAATTAAAGTGCTGAATTTTAATTTACATATCTGTGGGTGTAAAATTATATGCGCATGAGTGGTTTACTTTAGACATACAAAACTGAAATGCTACATGGATAATTATCATTTTATAAGATACATGTACCATATTTTTACATACCATAAATATGACATTTACAGGCATATGACTCCTAGATAAATTGTAGAGGGGTTTAATTCCACGGTTTGTTATTTTCATGCTTTGCTCTATCCTGACACTATCACGTTTCTTTTAAATTCACAGATCAGAAGAAGTTTAAAATAATATCAGTTTCTGCAAAGGTAACCCATAATATATTAGGTATATATATAAATTATTTGATTAAAGACTTTTAAATCACTTTTTTTTTAAATTCACAGACTTTTATACACTGTAAATAAGGCAAATAACAAAACTGCCACTTAATTCCCCCCTAAACAATATCTTATCTGCAGTACTTACTAGTTGCATTCTAAGAGAGTCTGCAGTGGTGTACGCCAGCAGTATGCCGTCTGGTATCGGGTGGTCCCCGAGTGATAGAACTGTAAATACAAAAATACACTGAATGTTTACGCAATAGAGAATCCATGGAATGAACAAGATGTAAACTTTATCCAAATGTAACTTGTATATTGGATTTTATATTTGTATATCAGAAAAATATAGGGATATATCCAAGAATCTGACCCAAGCTCGATCCTTGATTTGGACAGAGAAGTATGTGTAATGGTATGGCAGTTGCAAGCTTGGACACATGGGTTTTTTTTCTGGATACCTGTCTCCTCCCAAGGTAAGCATTTCCTCACCCCAACATCAGAGCCAACAAAGGACATGAGATATATGATTTATAATATTTCTTTGCTAATTGTTTATACATGCTATAAATTAATATTTGGATATACAGAAGTAGTACATATAAACTGGATACCTGAGAGGAATGAAAATAAACATTTTGATAGATAACACAGACAAAATTACAAAAACAGTGTAGCTTTATCTGTCTCATCAAAATGAATGTACAAATTTGACCTGAAATCAATTGCTATAATCTAAAGTCAGTTATTGTTAATCCAAAAGACACAATGACTTACGACACAAAGGGGAAAAGTATTGTAAGCTGACAGTAAGTGTATAGAGCTACAGTTGGGCTAAAGTATCGCAAGCTGACAGCAAGTGTAAAGAACTACACTTGGGCTAAAGTATCGGAAGCTGACAGCAAGTGTATAGAACTACACTTTGGCTAAAGTATCGTAAGCTGACAGCAAGTGCATAGAGCTACACTTGGGCTAAAGTATCATAAGCTGACAGCAAGTGTAAAGAGCTACACTTGGGCTAAAGTATCGTAAGCTGACAGCAAGTGTAAAGAGCTACACTTGGGCTAAAGTATTGTAAGCTGACAGCAAGTGTATAGTGCTACACTTGGGCTAAAGTATTGTAAGCTGACAGCAAGTGTATAGTGCTACACTTGGGCTAAAGTATTGTATGCTGACAGCAAGTGTATAGTGCTACACTTGGGCTAAAGTATTGTATGCTGACAGCAAGTGTATAGAGCTACACTTGGGCTAAAGTATCATAAGCTGACAGCAAGTGTAAAGAGCTACACTTGGGCTAAAGTATCGTAAGCTGACAGCAAGTGTATAGAGCTACACTTGGGCTTAAGTATCATAAGCTGACAGCAAGTGTAAAGAGCTACACTTGGGCTAAAGTATCGTAAGCTGACAGCAAGTGCATAGAGCTACACTTGGGCTAAAGTATCATAAGCTGACAGCAAGTGTAAAGAGCTACACTTGGGCTAAAGTATTGTAAGCTGACAGCAAGTGTATAGTGTTACACTTGGGTTAAAGTATCGCAAGCTGACAGCAAGTGTATAGAGCTACACTTGGGTTAAAGTATCGTACAGCAAGTGTAAAGAGCTACACTTGGGCTAAAGTATCGTAAGCTGACAGCAAGTGTATAGAGCTACACTTGGGCTAAAGTATCGTAAGCTGACAGCAAGTGTATAGTGTTACACTTGGGCTAAAGTATCGTACAGCAAGTGTAAAGAGCTACACTTGGGCTAAAGTATCGTAAGCTGACAGCAAGTGTATAGAGCTACACTTGGGTTAAAGTATCGTAAGCTGACAGCAAGTGTATAGAGCTACACTTGGGCTAAAGTATCGTAAGCTGACAGCAAGTGCATAGAGCTACACTTGGGCTATAGTATCGTAAGCTGACAATTTGTTTATTGTTGTTTAAAGCCACTTTCAACAATATTTCAGTTATATCGTGGCGATTCGTAAGCTGACAGTAAATGTGTAGAGCTACACCTGGGCTAAAGTAGCGAAGCTGACAGCAAGTGTATAGAGCTACACTTCAGCCAAAGTAACTTAACAACATGCATATATGTATACATGTATATGGCTTTACCTATTTTCTGTAGTTCTTCCCTGAGTTGTTGAGTATGCCACATGAGGGCAGCAAACACAGCTGTTACAGCACTATCAATTTCATCACCACCAACTCGCATGCCTTTACAATGTTCCTTACATCTACAAAAACAGGATTTCATTTTAACATATTTATACAGCGAGATATTCAAATTTAACACTCTTTTCATTGTCACTGACAGATAAAAAAAACAATTTCAAAAGTGGGCACAAAATTATCTGAGCTAGGTTATCATGATCTAAACCAAAACCTAGCACAATTATGAACATTTTCATCCACAAACATGATGTTCATCAAAATATTTCTATTTCCTATTAATCACAAAATTGGAAAAAAAACCTTCTATCTTACTTTTCAATCAGCTTGCACGGTGGACCTTCTTTTTTATTGATAACTTCCCAAAGAAATTCTAACACCAGACCAGAATCTGTTGTGGCAAATTTCCCGGACAATGAACGTTGTATTTTGCCGATCATGTAACCACCACGAAACAGAGTTGTCCACAGCTGACTGCGTAACACTTCCTGCTCTGCTGTCTCTTCCATTCCCATCATTGTATCTTTCCCAGCATCTAAATGATTTTTTTATTGTAATTAATATTATGCATGTATCTTTATATATGAGAGAGAGAGAGAGAGAGAGAGAGAGAGAGAGAGAGAGAGAGAGAGAGAGAGAGAGAGAGAGAGAGAGAGAGAGAGAGAGAGAGAGAGAGAGAGAGAGAGAGAGAGAGAGAGAGAGAGAGAGACAGACAGACAGAGACAGACAGAGAGAGACAGACAGAGAGAGACAGACACACACAGTCGACAGAGACTGATAGGCACAAAGAGTGGGGAGACAGAGAGAAAAGTGAGACACAGAAAGATAGGCACAATGAAAGACCAGAGATGCAGAGAGAAAAAAGATAAGAGAGAGAGAAATGAAAAGAAGGAGAGATAGAAAGATAGAAAGAAAGGCAGAGAGAGAGGAAAAGAACATGTTATGCATATTGGTAACACAGTGAATTAGTGGAAATTTTTTATCTTTGGTAGTAGTATGTCTTAGCAACATTTATACTGTTTCCCTACAAAAACTCCACACCACAGATATCCTATATTTAAAGACATTTTAGAAAAAAAATCAAAACCTTACAAGGATGAGCATTCAGTGTAGCACCACAGAGACGTCCAAGCATCTTTGTCAGGCTAAGTTGCAAGTCAAAAGACCATGATAATGGAACATCAGGGCTTCCTCTAGCTGTTACCTGTGAAATGATAAGATAAAGATGACTAGTCATGATGCATTGTATCACTCCCAACATTATTCGGGAAATTTTGATTTTCAAGACTCAATATTCTATGGTTAAAGTTGGTCCTGTACAAGTCAGAAGAGATGTTTCTACCATGAAAAATCATAAAGAGTAACCACCACAGGAAAATACCAAAAAAGGGTGGCTGAATTGTTCTGGTTGAAGATCTCTAAAAGTTTCAAAATTAATTTAAAGCATAAAAATACTTACTCTGAATTTATATCCCCATTCTGTGTTACTGCTGTCGGAGTGAAATAGAAAGTGTAGATTTGGCCCACTGAAGTTGACTTGTCTTGGCCACTTTGCACTACCGACTTTCTGATCAAATCTCATTTGTAAACCTCTCGCGTCTGTGAATACTAAGTAGTCATACCTGAAATAAACAAAATGTGGTTGAGATAAACTATGCCCTGGAGAGCTAATTTACTGATGTTGATTTTTATCAGGTCCCATAACTCTGGTAAATAATGCCAAATGTTGGCCATGAATGAACTCATCAGAGATTTCACTGTTATGAAACATACTTAATTTGATTAAAACTCATGCAATTTGTCAGAAACCAAAATGTTCCGCCCCCACCCTTAGCAATAACACCTATTTTATTGATGCTTAAAAATACTTGAAAATAGAATTTCCATAAAAATTCTACCATGGTCAAAACCAGACAAAACATATAAAGCAGTGACTCTCAAAACCTGGACAAGCTTCAATTTTTGGCAAAAAACTGATTATAATAAAGCAAAAAGATTTACTTGAAGTCAACTGACTAACCCACCCATTCACATTTAATAAAGCAGTTTTGACCATTTAACTTGTTTTCCCTATTCGAAAAAATGGAATTATCTGACTTACATATAAAAATCATTATATCTATCAACCAATCATACTTCAAAAACATGTAAAACCTTTGGTCGTGGCATATCAATCAAAAAACTTTTTAATGGTTTCACAGCATTACCAATTAGGGCTTATATTTTATTATGCTATTTGTTGAGGTTAATATTGTCAAATACGGGTGAGAGGGGAAAAAAAAAAAACATGACTAATTCATTCAAGTATACGAAATCTCACCGTCTCTCTGTTTCACATCGAGGATCAAAGTCCAACACAAACTTGTTGGCACCTGGACAGGAAAACACTTGTGTCTGATGTTGATTGTTTTCATAGTTGTGAGAAGATTCTACCTCCCAAGTCCTCAACACAATATCCTCTGTTTGTACACTAGCCCAGTGCTCACTGCAAATCTGTAATACCATTTTTTGTCATTAATATGCAAATATATGTAACCAGTCAGAGAATTTGTTTCACAAAATGTGGCTCTGGTGTAGCAGCCAATTTCTTTTCCCAGAGAAAAAAAAAACAGGCTAGCTTCTCCTTTCCCAGGTAGAAAATATGGCTAGCCAAATTTTTCTCCTGGGAAAAATTTCAACTGAGGGTGGAAAGAATTGGCTAACCAATTTTTCCCCAGGGATTAGAATTGGTTAGCCAATTTCCCCCAGGGAAAACTTTAAAAGGGGGGAAAGAATTGACTGCTATATCAAGTTTAATCTCAAGTGCCATAAGGTTTCTTTAAAATGGTAGTGACTGTTCAATTGCCAAGAGCTTGGCATGAGAAAAGAAAGTCACTAATCTTTCTGATGAGACTTAAAAAATATTTTTTGTGTCATGGCAGACATGGTATGTTAACCAAATTTTATTTTCATGTAAAAATTAAATTTATGGTAATCACTTGAGGAAATGAATATAATACACCAAGTTAAAACAGAATAAATAACTAGAGACCATTTCAATCAGTATATTTCTGTATGGGTTCATTCAGTATATTTCTGTATGGGTTCATAAAAAGAAATTGGAGTATCTTCGAAGCTAACTCTATATCATCTTCATACGTCTTAATTGAGGTGCAAGCAAAAGACAATGCGAAAGATAATATTTTTTCAATTCATAAAGATATTTTGTAAAACAACAAAAATAGATAAATTGAATTTTTATAAAATTTTGTATATGAGCATATCACTGCAACACATATAAGAAAACCCTGTACTGAAACTGAATATTTGAATATTCACAAATGAATAGTTAGCAGCAAATTGTGAATATTCGAATAAAAATTTTTCATTTGAAAATTCAGTCACATCTCCAGTACTAGAGTGTTATGCAGTATAACATCATCTTACCAACACTAATAGACATAGATAGAGTACTCTTGGTACTGAAGAATTTCTCGTCAAACGATCTCCTTAAGGTAATGAGGTAAAAAATTTCAAATTTTCTCATAAACGTATGTTTTAATCCTAAATCATTTCAAGACGTGTATATAGAAAATGGCAAATATTTGAATGCAAATCAAATATTAATTCTGGGTATTCATTTCAGCTTTACCTGAAATATACGTTAGGTATTATTAGATTCTGAAATCAGTGGTTTATACTTACATCTGGGAAAGTACTGGGCAGTTTACTAGCCAGGGTGTGTAGATCTTGATTTAAGGCCTGGAAACCCTGCACCAGTAAAACTCTTGAGGGAGAGTCCAAGAAATCACAAAGATAAGAAAGAATCAAAACCTACAATAAAATTATAAAGGTCAATACAAGTAGATCTGTAGCCATTTACAAAAAGCAGTCTGAGAGAACTGATGAATCAATACATAGTGATACATGTCCTCTACTTGTGAAACCATTATTAAATGAATGGTGAGCAATTACTTTTTACTAAAACCTCAACTGGACAGACAGACAGATGGATGCAGAAAAAAACCTTTAGTGTCACCAGTAGGGGAATAAAAAGAGCAACTTAATCTCTATGTGTTTGATTACCAAAAGATCACAATTGTGAGGGCATATCACTCATACACCAAAAGATCACAATTGTGAGGGCATATCTTACATTTTCTATCTGCCTGCCTGTCTGTCTGTTTACAACTTTATCCTTCCTCATAAATTCTGAACAAAGTAGAGTCTTTGTTTTGGGAAAATTAAATTAAAGAGAGCATGGTGATTTACAATTTTTGAGAGATGTCTAATTTACATATATCAATGAGTGTCCAAAACTTTTACCAAAATTATATAAACAAACACAGAGTTATCAAAGAGACAACAAAGCTAACCTCACAGCAACATTTTTACACCCTCCTCCCAATTAACTTGACTTCAATCAATGTTCTTAGCCAAAGTATTGAAAATAGACTAAGTCCTAAACAGGGTTAATTTTGCAAAAATACAACAACAACAAAAAAACAAAACAAAACAAAAAGAAAAAAACAAACAAAAAATATATCTATATATATAAAAAAAAAACAACAAATACTATACAATAATAATCCATCACTTGAAGTATGGGGAAGACTCACAAGACATATTTACGATGAGTTTTGTTGATGTACAAAACACAACTTTAAACTTTGAAATATATCTCTGTAACTTTATTTACAAACTCAAAGAGATGTATAACAGTCACAAATGAAACAGTATTTTGAAACAAATTATGTACACAATTCTGTGTAAATCAACTCACCAGCTGTCTTATAACACTGCCTAGAAGTGACATTTCCAGAATTTCCATACATTTTTCCTGAAAATGAAACAGTACTAAATTTGTAAAACTGTCAATGCAAACACATTCAAAAAGCTATCCATACAATCTTTCCTAATGTCTATGATCAAACTAAGGCTAAATAACTATTCATTTCCTTACATGTCAAACATTTCTAAAAAGTCCATGTAAAATGATGGATATAGATATCCAGTCCTTTAACAGTCACATGAACAATTAAATCAGTAAATAACCAGTAACATAACACTTGTTTCAGTGCTTAATGGTCACATGTACAATTAACTCATCAACCCCTGAAAAACAGTGGACTCTTCTGTAAATCAATGACTTAGACCAATCAAAATGTGTCTTTAGGGGTGAATAAGTTAGAGGTCTACACATTCAACATGTCCAAATCTGTCACATATATAATTATGGCAATAAATATCTTGTCCCTGAGAAGGACAGCTACAATTAACAAGACTATAGATATCCAGTTCCTAACAGTGTAATGTACATATAAGGCAGTTTTCATCAATATTCTTCTTATTATTATTATATATTGTGACCACCATTTATTTATTTTGATGGTGTTTTATGTTGCATTCTGCCAGGAAACTGGGAAACTTCCAAACATAATCAGTTATGAGTTCAACATAAAAGACTGACAAAATAATTAAAAATTAAGAATGAAACTTGGATTATCTAAATCTATATAAGCCTAGCCCCAAAATATTGCACTTACCAGATTTTCTGAGCTCTGCTTCAACAACAAATTGCACGCCATGGATCCCTTTTTGCTTACAAACAGAGCATCTAAAACATAAAAAAGAGTGTTACTGTGACATTTTACCAGTGAGTAACAAAACCTTTTGCAAGTAAACTAGCAAACTAAAATCTGATTTCCTTACATAATCTGGTTAAAATCCACTGAAGCTCAAACACATACTGACACCATGATGCTTTAAACTACTCCGCCTTTTAGTGAAAGAGCAAGCTGATTTCAGTTGCAAACATTTGTAACAAATATGTTTACCAGCTGAAGAAACAAACAAATGCATTTTTTTTTAAATTTAAAATACTTTGATTCTTAGCTTGCAATCTCAGCTTTAAGTTTAACAGTTTATTAATTTGTGATCTCAGCTTTAAGCTAAACAGTTTTATCAATTTGTGATCCCAGCTTCAAGCTTAAAAGATTATTAACTTGGGATCTCTGCTTTCAGCTTAGCTGTTTATTAATCTGGGATCTCAGCTTTAAGCTTAACAGTTTACGTAGGTTATTAACTTGAGGGGGCCTCCGTGGCCGAGTGGTTAGAGCATTGCGTTTTAAATCAGAAGGCCTCTCACCTCTGGTTCGAATCCCGCTAGGGTCATTTTGAATTAAGTGGGAAAGTTTGCCAGTTTTCTTGCGGAGGGTAGGTGGTCTTTACCCGTGTAACCGGGGTTTCTCCTCCACCAATAAAAACTGGATGCCATCATATGACTGAAAGATTGTTGAGTATGGCGTAAAACAAAAAATCAAAATCAAAATTATTAACTTGAGGTCTCAGCTTTAAGATTTACAGTTTAGTTAACTCATCAACCCCTGAAAAACAATGGACTCTTCTGTAAATCAATGACATAGACCAAACCAAATGTGTCTTTAGGGGTGAATAAGTTAAACTAGGACCCTGATATCAAATGATGTTGAGACACTGGAACTTACATCGTGATATGACTTGTGTCGCCACCTCTTTAGCAAAATCACTGGATCCAGTCTGAGTTGGACCATTTTCACCTTCCTCCGGGACCATCTGTCCCCAGCACCAAGACATCAAACTTGCCTGTAGTGAACTGACCAGTTGTAACAAATGAACAACTTGCTCGTGAATTTGACCAGTTTCAATGGTGTTGGCAAATTCATGACATGTAACTGAAATCATGGTTTCCATGATGTCCATCAATGAATCTGTGCTGAAATTCTTCAAACGAAAAAAAATATTTATATATAAATATGGTTGTCTAATTATTTATATGTATACATACATATAACACATTTGCAATCTAACAGATAGATTAGTTTATTTTACATGTAACAAGAATAAAAATTGATTAAATTCAATTTACAGAGGACTCTTGGTCTTCTAACACTTTGTCTTTTGTAGAAATAAATTTCAAAATCCTCTTCAGCATCAAAAAACATTTCATACAAGCCTGGCATTTCTTCTTCTAAAAGCTGATACTCTTGTTATCTTGAGAAAACCTGAAAATTCTTTATTCAACGTATCATATGTTTTGATAAAATGAAATGAAAGCTATGCATAATATTTTTAATGACAAAACATCCTTACAAGACAAAAAATAAAATAAAGATGGTAATAATAATGAAAATAATAATACCCCATCCCTCTAAAAAAAACCAAAAAAACAAAGATACCTTAAATCGTCATAACGTTGTAATTTTGGACATAGATATATGTATCTCTAGAATCTAGATATAAAGAATGTTAACTCACATCTGATGGTGTTTTGGGTAAATCCAAAAGTCCACTGGGGTCGACTGAGCTGAAGAACTGACACAATGACTGGAACACCAACATCACTGATGATGCTTTTGACAGGCTCTGAAACATACATCAAACCAAGGATTGAAATTAACATTTTTTAACCAATGTCAAACTTTTGCTACTAGGTACAGATGTTGTTAGCAAACAGTTTACCGTGAATAGCAACAAAGATCAAGGTCGAAATACAATCAAACTTGTCTATAAAGGCCACTCAAGGGAACAGGTGAAAGTAGCCATCATAGACAGGTGGTCTTTATAAAGAGATTTATTTATTATAAATAAGTTAACAAAGGTTATGTTTGAATGGCTTTTATAGGCAGCTGACCTTTATACAGAGGTGACCTTTTAATGCAAGTTTGACTGTATAGGAAATTTTTTTTTGTGTGTGCTACAAGTCAATAGAATATTCCTTGTGTATTGTTTTCATAGATTTGATAGATTATAGATATTAACATCCATACATTTGACCAGTGACATCGAAATCTATTACACATATGTGCAATACAGAAATTTAATTTAAACCTGAGCTAACTAGAGGTGAGAGACTTCATGGGTGTAAGCATGATACTCTGACCACGTGGTCATGGAGATACCACTTAATCATGTTATTTGAGAACTGATTTTTTAAAACCATGCTAGTACTGATATTCTTTTAAGTTAAAAAAGTTTTTTATGTCAGACAGTAAAATTATGAATACAAGAATTATAAAATGAGTCGTAACAAATTCCATGAAAGATCAACTTTTAATTTTGTTTTTTTTTTTGGACGGCAACATGTACAGATCTACCAAGATGAAGTAGATCATACCGGTTCAGTCAAAAAACCAATACAGTACTGTCCATTTTCCAAAAACAGGGGTGTACAGGTAAAACATGACTTCATACATTACTGTGGCCCTAATATTTTTGTGTCAAAATCCAGCCTGTCATCCCTATTATGATTTAATTTAGACCCTTTGTGTTTGTAAACATGTGCCGGTTTATTTCTGTAGAACTAAAGTGTTAGCAGTGAGCCAATTATTGACCAATGTTTCTCTTATTTTATCTTGACATGTCGAGGCAAATCATACCTAAATAAACTAATCACTGAATGGAAGACAAATACCTCTACATTCTGCATCATAGAAAATAGCTGTTTTCTTCTAGCCTCTTTGTCTGGGAAGAATACTGCAGCACCTGAAATACCATCAAAATGTTATCAAAAACGTACAGGTTTAACAGCTTTAATATCAAGACCATTTTCAGTAGGAATGCTTAGGAAACAATATAAACATTTTTCATGTTTTTATAAATCTAAACTTTATTGATTTCATCATATTGTAACAAGAAATAGACAATTTCCAGATAATTGTAACACTATGTTTAGGGAATGTTAATGTATCTGTCACAGAGAATTGCTAAAATCTCGTGGTTTCATAGTTTGTTTGTTGTTTGTTAATTGTTGTTTTCCATCCCACTCAAGACTCTTTCACTCATATGGAGACGTCACCATATGCTGGTGAAGGGCTTCAAATTTTGGCCTATGCTCAGCACTTACGGCCATTGATCAGTCAGGGTTCTTTAACGTGTCGACACCTACTGTGACACATGACCTCAGTTTTTACTATCTCATCTGAAGGACAGGAGTTTTTTGGAATGCCTTTTCATTTATAATATGCTTTGTGGAAAATGTCTTACCATCTATAATGAGTTGTTTACAGATTCTGTATTTCTTGGACAGGACATTTTTGTTCTCATCATCAGTCACTTTACATAGATGCTGAAAAACTGCCTCCGCAGCATTCTAAAAAATTATAAACCACACACTTATAATATATACAAAATAGGAAATTGAGATGTTCTACACTTTTCATAACATATTTATCGCTGTACCAAGAAAACCACATAAAATATATATATCAACAATAAAAATAAATTAAACAGAAACCATTGAAAACAAATTAAAAAAGATTTTTTTGTAACAGGGACAATTGAAGGAAATCTCCCGAATGATAGAATGATAAAATGTTCATGAAAGTTTATAGTTTAATAGGATACTACAGCAGATGGTTTTTGAGATATGTCAGACGATATTCAATCAATCAGAGGCACAAAATCAAAGTCATGGTACCACCTGAAAAGGGCTGATTTTAAGGATTGCATAGATGAAATATTAAAACTTAACTACTTATATCTGAAAAAATATATATAGCCCATGTTAAAGTTTTTGTCAACAGATGCTGATGCCGTCGCCAGGGTACAACATTAGCTCTACAGACATTTTGTGAACTACCGGTTAACAAATAGAATAACCGCTGACAACAGAAAATATCTACAGTGACCTTATACCAGTAAAATGGCAGTTAAGCAGTGTATACTTACTTTTCTTTCTCCTGTAAGTGATGATAAAGCTGGTAAAAGACAATACAGAAGTTGTAATGTCAACTCTGAACAGCCAGGCCATTTCTCCTCTCTATGGTGACCATGAAAATGACAAAATAACAAGTGAAAACCAACTGGGTATCGTATTAAACAGACAATATAGAAATTGTAATGTCAACTCCAAACAACCAGGCCATTTTTCCTCTCTATGGTAACCATGAAAATAACAAGTGAAAACCAAGCAAGTATTGTACTAAACAGTCGACTTTCTAATTGAGAAAATAAAGATTTTTTAACATTGCATCAAAATTTTGATAAAAGAGGAACATTCTCATCCCTGCACATGTGCGTGTTCATTTCTATAAATAAAACTAGTTACCCATCATTGAAAGCATTGTATAATTCCCATACTGTCTCCAGAGGTAGATCGGTAAACTCTAAATATTCTGGTTTGCCTGAGGATATTGTCTTTCTCTGTGCCTGAAAGGATCCAATTTAGAACCGTTTTAAATCAGAAAATGTTTGAAAGAAATAGTAAGATGGAAAGACTTACATTTGATGAAGTATGTGAACTGTATAGATTCATTTCTGTATAATTTGTGATATAAACATGTTCTTCTGTTGATTTTGTTTTTTTTTAAATTTTGAATATTGTTTTATGCCACAAATAACACTTTTCAGTTATATGGTGGAGGAGAGAACCTGGTTACGATGTACCCTGGAAGAGATCACCGGCCTTCTGCAAGTAATCTGGCAAACTTTATCACAAACTTTTTCTGTTGATTAATGCTCCCTAAAGAATTATTTTTTTCTTAGACCTACTAATGTGAATGTGTTTTGACCTAGTTTTCCAGAAATGGGTCATCAATAAAGTACTATTTTGTTACGTTTAACAAACTACAATTTTATTTGCAGGCACACCCCCTTAATAACTTGATGCTGTAATTTGCTATCAAAAGGGAATTTACTGAGTTAAAGTGTTGCAAATAATCTATTAAAGATATATTTCACTACACATCTACTGAAACCAGATATCTGAATCAGTTTCCAATATTTCACATTTTGTGTAGTTATTTTTTTCCCATATAAATTGTAAAAACATATGTTGCCAGCACATCTACCAAAACAGATGTCTAAAATAATCAGTTTCCAATATTTCACAGTTTGTGATTTTTTTTTTTATAAATTGTAAAACTATGTCTAACCTGATCCTGTGACAAATCAATCAGAAATTGAAGGACGCAATGAATGATCTCCAGACTTGTACAGGTTGTCTTTTTCTTAGGATTGGGTGGATGATGTACCTGTAAGGTAAAAATATAGGTGTTCCCATAAGTTTGAATTCATTTTATAAGTCTTGAATCAGTAGAGAATAAAACAAATTTGATTTATAATCTTCCATCTTGATATACCTAATTGACTCATTAAGTGCCCATCTCCCTACAAACTCCCCTCATTCTTTTTACATACGATCAAGAATCTTTTCTAGGTGGTTGACAAGGAGATATTGACCTGAAAAACCATTAATTAACAGTTTATTTCACCTCCAAGCAACAGAATAACTACACCATTTTTACCACTGAGCCTTAAAAAAATTAACTATTTTACCTCAATTTGACTATCAATTGGTCCCATTAAGCGCCAACCCCTTTTGCCTGATTTTTTAAGCACCCCGAGCACTTAATGGGTTGAATACTGTATGCATATATACACTCAGGAGTTTATATACATTGATAAATTTTCACAAAATATGTTTTAAAAATGTTAAATACCTTTATTTCATTGTCTACCATCACAGACTTGCGAATAAAGCCATACATCTTTATTCCTACAATTCCAATCTTATTTGCACTTTCTTGTCGTGGCTCCAAAAATTTTATGAAAACAAACTGAAAATAAAAAGATACAAAACTAACTTTCTTTGAATTAACATGTTACCAAACTCATCCTGATTTTAATAATGTAAATAAATAACTCCAAACACATTTCACAAGGTACAATGACTTATTACATTTTTACATACAAAGAGGTTGACCGACTTACACCAGAAAATATATGTTTGTAGACTTAAAGGGGCAGTAACTGTGTTTTTGTTTTGTTTTTTCAAAACATTTTTCCCTTTTTTTTTACAACTTAGATTGATATACAATAACAAAAAAAATATACAAAGGCATAAAAATTCTTAAATTCCCATATATTTTGTAAAAATTGCTTGAGAAACTCAGTTTGGTAATTATTCACTTGCAATTATTAATCACCTTACAATTTGTATATGCATACCATACTGGACCTGGCCCGAAGTCACCAAATTTACTCAATACTCAAGCTCAACTAACTTTTCACGATTTTAAGGTAAAAAATGCAAACTTTATTCTGTAACTGGACATGTTTGTATATTGTCAGCATACAATTGTAAATAATAATAAAAATTATTGCTCATTTGAAGAAAACTTCAGATATATTAAAAAAATATTTGAGTACGTACTCAAATCTTGAGTACCGTACTCAACGTATTTATTCGTTTTTTACAGGAAAATCGTAAGTGTGACGCAAAAATTTATATGTAAATAATTAAAAATCATAATACGTTTCCTAATCACTAAAATCCAAAAATTTTGTAAACAATTTTATAGTCAAAATAATGAAATAAAAGTTGAGCTTGAGTATTGAGTAAATTTGGTGACTTCGGGCCCTGACCTTATTTTCACAAAATATATATAGGAATATAAGATTTTTTATGCCTGTGTATAGCTCTTATTTGTTATTGTACATCAAGTACAAATAGTTAAAGTAGAAAAAAATCCAAAAAATTTTTGGGGGGTAAATACAGATAATGTCCCTTTAAGATTTACTTCAGGAAACAAAGTACTAAACGGTTAAACCAATAATACACAAAGGTTAGTATAAGATCTAAGTGAAAAAAATATATCTGGTCGAAACCAATAATTAAATTTGAAATGTTACCTGACCAACTGGATGCCAGCTGACGGGAATGTCAATTTCATCACTGTAAAATAAAAGCCAGGTAAAATCATTCAGCAAAGATTACTTACAGATTTTCAATTTATAAAATCTTAACTTGCAGTTTTAGTAAAAAAAAAAACAACATGCAGGGACGTGATTACATAATGGTGAGAAAGGAGGGAAATGGCTCTTTTGTTTTGTTGGGTTAAAGAGGAATATAATGAATTAGCACTGCAGCAAAATTTTGAAAAAGGAGTAATTCCTCCAGTTGGAGGAAAACTGTCATCCCTGAACATGTAGATTATTATTTTCTACTAATACATCATATATTGTAACTAACGACTGAAATTATAGTCCCAAAGAATATTAAATCATAATGATACTTGCAATGTATGTTAGGTGAAAATTACATCAATTCTGTCCAATGAACTAGATTGATATCAAATGACAGTTACACTGAGTATCACACACACTGTGCTGGTAATATAGATTTTATTTTATTGGGTTTTTTTTACATCCAAAGAACAAATTTTTCACTTTCAGTGACATCACCAGCTGTAAGTGAAGTGCCACAAATTTTGACCTGTGCTATAGACTGACAGCAATGCATTAAAGGATTTTTTAATGTCCCACACCTGCCATTACATAGGGCCTAAGTTTTAAGTCTCGTCCGAAAGACCTTTTAGACTTTTAATTCTTGCAAAAGAATGGTCACAACCATTTTTGAAAGTTTTAGGTATGACCTGGTATCATGAATGGAACCCAGGACCTTCCATCTGTGGGGCAAATATTTTCTGTAATTAGAGCACCATGAGGAGATATGAAAAAACATAAGTATAAATACCAATCATCATCAAAAGTGAAGTAGGCTACTGGATTGTCAGGTTTGCCTGCGATCCCCGCGCTCCTGTGAATATCAAGATAATAATGTAATGATTTAATAATCTAAAGATCAAATTTCTCAGACAAATGAAGTATACTGTTAAGATAAATAAGTTTTGCAACTCGAGTATTGTAAATCCGGTTTTGTTTACGAGAATTTTATTTACATGTAATTTCGTGAGAGCTCTTGCTAGTGTGATGAAGTGTGATAATAGTTTGATGAAACGGGCACATAAATTCATAAAAATATTATCCTGTGAATAAATTTAGAACTTCTGTATCACAAAAATAAAGTCCAGCAGAAATTTCTGCACTTACAGTAAGTTGTTACAACTTTATTCAAAGAATCGAACTGAGTAATCATCAGTTTTCCGACACTTGAAGTGAGCTGTACATGTTTCTCATTGTTTAGTACACAAAAAAAGAAGGGATCACAGATAAATATTTTGATTTATTCAACATTAAACACTCATATACATCATTATAAATAAATTATTGTATCCTGTGAAAACAAATGGTGAAGAGTTACCTGACTTGAACGCTGAAGTCGTACTCTATCTTTCCCCAGGTGTCGTAGGTTTTGAACCTCTCAACATGCTTTCCAATGTCAAACTCTTTGCTGTAAAATACAGAGCTGTATGTACACAACAACCTAACTATAACAAACTTTTGATTTAACCCTTTCACCCCTGAGTATCTGTATGGCATGCTCTTTCTACTGTTAATGACCAGTCTATTGTGGCCTGTAGGGTTGAAAGGGTTAATTAATGTATTTAATATCATAATATTTCGAACTCCCGTAGCCTGATATATAATATCATACTGAAATGAATGTTTTCCTATTACGTGCATAAATAATGTTGTTGATGAATTCAGAAGTCATACAGTGAAACCTGTCTTGAAAGACCTCTCTCATGAAAGACCATCTGTCTTGTGAGACCACATTCTGAAAACCGTCTCGTTACAAAAATCCTTGTATTCAAACCTGTCTTGAGAGACCACCAGTCTTGACAACAGACCACATTTCAGTGGCAGATGGGGTGGTCTCTCAAGACAGATACTAATGTATAAACAAATTAAGGTAGATCGTTCAAGCTAAGCTTACAAGTCTCTACTCCTCAGAAAAATCAAATATTGGAGTTCAATGATATAAGATAATTGTGTAGATTTTTGGTTTATTTGTTGTTTTACATCTTGCCACAAATTTGTCACTTATATGGAGATGTGAGCAGCTTTAGGTGAAGTGCTACAAATTTTGACCTGTGCTAAAATTTTTACTGACACCAATGAAATGAAATTTTTTTTACCCACTGCAGCACAGGACTTCTGTTTTAAGTCTCATCTGAAGGACTTGTGACTTTCACTTTGTATGCCGCCCATTTGACTAAGGAATAATCACTACCATTTTTAAAAGTTTTTGGTATAATCAATAAACCTTCTGTTTTAGAGTGGAACATTCTATCACTAGACCACCGCAAGCAGTGTGCAGGGTGTAAAATGCTAGAGAAGCAATGCTGTGTGTAATAATACGGTCAAAATATCATGTGACCTTACCTGTCATCTCTGTATACAAATATTAGACCTCTTTTGACCCCCTTGACCCCAGGAACAACCTGTAAAATAACGAAAATATCAAATTACTGCCTGTGTGTCAATATCACACAGAAACATTGTCTATTATGAGCAGAATACTGCACTCTTGTTTTTTCTATTACCAATACATACTTTTGAATCACATTATTAAGAAAGCTTGTGGAATCTTATAGAGCAATATTAGGATTTAGAGTTAAGAGATTTATACAAATGTTGAAATTTTATGCATAAAATATGAAGTATTCGTACAATTTTATGACTTTAAATTCAAAATACTTTCCAGGGCTGCATCTCACAACAAGAGCTGTTTGTAAAACAGTTATGCCCCCTCCCCCATAAACTGAAACAGTGAATTATTGGAAATTTTCAAAGTTCAAGGGCTTTTTTTAATTTCATCAATATTGTGTGTACTTACTCGTATTCTCAGCTTTGTTATTTGAACCATTTCTGTTGACTTAAATACCATGTTGACTTTAGTTTTACCCTCTTCAGAGACATATGATGCTGAAAATGATAAAGAAGAGACAAAATAACATAGAAATAATACTGTAAATCTGGAAATTTTCACTGCACTTTATTTTCGCAATACACAAGTTTTAAATTTATTCTCGAGATGATATTATAGCAATTTCGAATGCCCATTTCGTCATACTTAATTCTGCAAAAATTTCTATTTTCGCAAGAGAATGATCTGGCGAAATTACATGTAAATAAAAGTCTTGTGAATAAGAACGGATGTACAATACAAAGAATATATTTACAGATTACAATTCTTAAAATAAAGTATATTATTTGACAGATGTGAAATAATTGTTTTTTGCAAATATCATATTCTCTGTCATAAGTACATTTTTAATGAGTCGAGATTTGCATTTTATACTGATAGCACTAAATACCTAACAGACACAATGTTAGGAAATAGCTGCAAGTTATTGAGAGTTATTGGATATTTTATCACATCTACATTCAAATTATATCTGTATTTATCATTTATACATTATTTTATATTCTGATAAAGAATATTATGTTTTTTTTATTAGAAGTATTGGTGTCCGCTTCAAGTAAATGTCATGCCGTTTGGGTCATTAGAAGGACCTTATTGAATAATAATTTTTTAACCGAACCGAACCGAAATCCAGAATATAAGAAACGAACCGATCGGTTCGATGTCAACGGTTCGGTTCTTCAGTTTTTAACCAAACCGTTGCACCCCTAATAAATAAACAGCTAGGTATAACATCAAAGTACTGAAAGTACTGATACGAGTTGATGGCAATCGTAAATTTTAATGACGTATAATACACTCAGTATACTGAATACATTTTAATTTGGTAAAATTAAGTTTCACAAAAAAGTAACTAAAAATCGGGTCAGACATTTGGCCTAACGTGAGTACTGATGGCTCATTTACATGATTTATTATGCAACAAACTACATAGATCAGCGATATGATTATAAAATCTTGTGCTTATAAACATCGTTTCATCGATATTAAATTTCTCTGCGACAGGGCAGTATTATACCCTTACGCTATACTTCCAATCAGTAGCCTTAAATCTCTAGGTCAATACGTGTACATGTAAAACATTTTCCCAATTTCAAAGACTGCCGCAAGTTTCTCATCAGTTAAGATCACGTGAATGAGGAATGATGCAACTTCTCTGTCCAACTTCACAGACAGATCTTGCCAATACACAGTAAGGGAAACCTGACTAAAACTCATTTGCATATTAATCGTGTGCAAGAATTGTTAACAGTCCAGTCTACCGCTTTTAATGTCAGTTCTATCACAAGAGTATAATGGTAAAAAATAAATGAAAAGTAACATTCAAAAGCAAATTTATAATATCTTAATATTCTAAAAAGACGCCAAACTAACCTTTAATAGCACATATTTCAACAAGTCTTGTAGACCTATATTTTTCAGCGAATTGTTACTATATTTTCGTGATTTTAAAAAGCAAAAATATACAAATAAAAGTATAATTTGGAAATTTCAATCCTGAAGTTGAGTTTATGTTGCTGAAATGCACACACGTGTGTAATTTTGCATCAATATAATGTGTTATTAACCCCATACTGCATAATGTGCTCTGACTTGTTCCCAATAAACCACTTAGCTTAACATAACTGCATTGATGTTCCATCAACTCGTAACAAGGATATAAACTTACTTTGTACTGGTGTTGACCAGGACTGATTATTGAGCACATTCTCTGGGGCAGTACTGTCATCGCTCTGACCGCCATCTGTACCACACAAACTAACGTTTAACTGGTGACCTGTAAATATTCATTCATATGACATTACTTCTATATACAATTTACATCAAATATAGATACGTAGGTTCTAAAAGAAATAAAATTCCACATGCCTGAACATCTGCATTAGCTATATTTTTCTTTCCATCTTAGGTCAGGACATCCATAGCCGAGAGCTTACAGATTACAACATCACACTGTAAATATGTCATACAAAGTCTCTCAACTCTAGTCAGTAAGAGTGCAAGCCCCACAGATACTTCAGCTAATACAATGGGGGAGGGGCCCATTTTACGAAAGGTCGTAAGTCCTAAATCCTAAGTCTTAGTCCTAATTGTCATGGAACTGACCAATCAGCGATGCATTGCCATGGTAGTTAGGACTAAAAATTAGGATTTAGGACTTACAACCTTTCGTAAAACGGGCCCGAGGTTTGCCTGGTTACTTGTGAAAGGCTAAAAAGTCAACACCTGATATCCAATAAGCATGATCAATATGTGTGTGAAGGTTGATGGCTGTCCACCAAGATGTCTTTAAGATATTGTGTTGGTAAGATATAACAGGATTTGGTTATGTACCCTGTGATCTTTGATTTTTTTATCTCAAAATACATAGGGATCATCTCCCTTTTAATAAAATCTGCCATTTAAGTCTGAAGACTATCAAACAATGGGTTTTGGAAATACAGGAAAACTTGATAGGATTTCACAAGTTAATGCTCATGTGATTTTTTTTTTATCTTTTACATAATTTGGTCTAAAATCAATAAGGTTTATCTACAAACCATTGCACATAGTAAGATGATGTTAAGAAACAAAATATGGATATCTGGCAATGACCAATATAACAATAAAGTTGATGGCACAGACAAAACAATACAGAGTGTGTTCTCTTTTGTCAACATTGACAACACAATACAGATTGTGTTCTCTTTGTGTCAACATAAACAACACAAAATAGACAGTACAATACAGACTGTGCTCTCTTTTGTCAACACAGACAACACAAAACAGACTGTGCTGTGTGTGTGTGTGTCAAAACAAACAACACAAAACAGACTGTGCTCTCTGTGTGACAACAGAGATAACACAAAACTGACTGTGCTCTCTTTATGTCAACACAGACAACACAAAACAGACTGTGTTCTGTGTGTCAAAACAAACAACACAAAACAGATTGTGCTCTGTGTGTCAACAGAGATAACACAAAACTGACTGTGCTCTCTTTATGTCAACACAGACAACACAAAACAGACTGTGTTCTGTGTGTCAAAACAAACAACACAAAACAGATTGTGCTCTGTGTGTCAACAGAGATAACACAAAACTGACTGTGCTCTCTTTATGTCAACACAGACAACACAAAACAGACTGTGGTCTCTTTATGTCAACATAGACCACACAAAACAGACAGTTCTTTCTGTGTGTCAACACAGACAACACAAAACAGACAGTACTTTCTTTATGTCAACACAGACAAAACAAAACAGGCTGTGCTGACTGTATGTCAACACAGACAACACAAAACATAGGCATTCTCTGCATCAAATTTCAGCTTCACTGGCAATAAACAAGATCATTAAACAATGTTTTACATACCTGATTTTTCCCAGCATGCATTTCTTGCCTGTTCTGTTTTCAGAAGTAAAGATGCACAAGCCAAGTTCGTTTCTGGGTGTTCTATTAATAGTGAATGTAATTGCTTTGTTAGTTAGATACAGACGATATTACACATATCTTTCTACCTGTACCAAAAGACTGCACAAGATATTTGTAATGGAAGGATTCAACTAGAGAATCATTTATATGTTTTTGTATTTATTACACGCCCCTTATTTATTTGATCACGCACACAAATTTGAAATTCATTCCTCTTTTAACGACATCATCGAATAGTTTTGGATGAATGGAATAAAATTAATCCAATTAGAAAAGTAGCTCCGACAGAATTTCGGTATCTAACTACAGTGCAATACGATGGTACGGATTGCATGGGAGTATTGAACTCTGTATTATAACTGTATGTCGATTACACATGCATGTAATAATTACCTTGGAAAAGCTTTACAGTTCTGAGCAAGGCAGCAACATTCCCTCTAGCCAGATTGAAAGACAGCAGCATGTGAAGTCCCTCTGCGACAACCTCACCATTGTATCTGTTCACATGTCAAAACATATGTACGTAAACATGACATCATCATTGTCGAAAAATTAAAATAAAAGTGAAAAAGAACCTGCGTTATTATTCAAATCAATCATTTTGGTGACTTTAACAAAGATCCAATAGATCTCTATCGTATATATAGTCTATTTTAAGAATGTGAATTAGCAATAACGAACAATTTATACTCACATTGCAATATCCGATACAAATTTCTCTACTTCCTGTAAAACAAACTTGCTAAGAAACTGAGGTCTTTCACTGCTGGCCGGACAGAGTGATAGAGGTGGGATGTGACCCAGTGCCTTCCTGTAAACAGAAGATTGAACAGTTGAAATTTTACAACATGATAATGAAACTAGATGATACTGACATTGACATCATAAATCATCTAAAACATCATTTATTCATGCTGTTAAAGAAGGCTAATGACATATTTTTCCAGTATTACATCAGGGGTGGATTCAGGTGGGACATGTTCCTTAAAGGTGGCAAACCTTTAATTTTTCGATAAAAAGGTGGAAAATTGATAACAAATTACAAAAATTTTCACAATTTGCTATGCTCGGCATCCATGTTGTAGGGTTGCACCACCTCTAACTTGAAATATTGGATCTGCCCCCCATACATCACTTGATAAAATAGGAATTTGGTTGAAATTTGTTTTAAACAGGCATTTGACAGATAGGATGCAAAATGTTTTAATTTGAAATTTGATATAAACTTTGATGATGGGACGACCACAAACAAAACAAGAGCCTGTATCGCTCACCTGGCTGTCATCTAGAATAGGACCTGGACCTGCCAGAAACATGTTTTAAACAGGTCCATCCAAACAACCATTGTGACAAAGTTTGATTCTTATTGGGATAGTAGTTCCAGAGAAAAAAAAAAGAAAATGTGTTTTCCCATAGGGTCCAATGTTAAATTATATTTCCTGTTGACAGCCATCTTGGATGAGGTGTGAACCTGAAAAACACATTTTATACAGGGGACCACCCAAAGACTATTGTGACCAAGTTTGGTTCCAATTGGCACAGTAGTTTCAGAGAAGAAGATCTTTGAAAGTGTTCCCACATGGTCCAATGTTAACATATGTTTCCTGCTGGTGGCCATCTTGGATAGGACCTGGACCTGCTGGACACATTTTTTAATTGGGTCCATACAAGGACCATTATGACCAAGTTTGGTTTCAATTAGGATAGCAGTTCCAGAGAAAAAGATCTGTTAATGTGTTTCCCCATAGGGTCCAAAGTTAAATTATGTTCCCTGTTGGCAGCCATCTTGGACGAGGTGCAATCCTGAAAACCACCGTTTTTACAGGGGACCACCCAATGACTATTGTGATTAAGTTTGGTTCCAACTGGCTCAGTAGTTTCATAGGAGAAGATCTTTGAAAGTGTTTCCGTATGGTGCAGTGTTAATCTATGTTTCCTGCTGGTGGCCATCTTGGATAGGACCTGGACCTGCCGGACACATTTTTTAAATGGGTCCATCCAAAGACTATTATGACCAAGTTTGGTTTCAATTGGGATAGTAGTTCCAGAGAAAAAGATCTCTAAATGTGTTTTCCCATAGGGTCCAATGTTAAATTATGCTCCCTGCTGGCAGCCATCTTGGATGAGGTGTGAACCTGAAAAACACTTTTTTTACAGGGAACCACCCAGAGACTATAGTGACCAAGTTTGGGTCCAATTGGCTCAGTAGTTTCAGAGGAGAAGATCTTTGAAAGTGTTCCAATATGGTCCAATGTTAATCTATATTCCCTGCTGGCGGCCATCTTGGATGAGGTGTGAACCTGAAAAACACCTTTTTTACAGGGGACCACCCAAAGACTATTGTGACCAAGTTTGGTTCCAATTGGCTCAGTAGTTTCAGAGGAGAAGATCTTTGAATGAAAGTTTACGCCAGACGGACGGACGAACGACGGAGGCAAAGTGATGGAAAAAGCTCACCCTGGCTTTAGCCAGGTGAGCTAAAAAAAAGGTTTGACAAACAATACTACATAACAATATAACCTAATATAAAAAGACCATACCTGGTTTGTTCTAAAATTGTAGGTCTAAGACTTGGTGCTAAAGGCATTGTCATGGTAACCGTGGAAGCTAAAACCTGCAGATACCACATGGCTGAAGCATCCGCAACACTAACTCCTGGCTCCCGAATCACCCTGAAGAACAACAGGTAGACAAAAATTATAATGAACATGGTAAATACAGGTGACAAATCTCCTTACAAATGTTTTAATGCTGGTATTATGATCATCATTGATTACTGGTAGTAAACATTTTTGTGAAATATTTGATTCCCAAATTTTCAGTCATATAATCCCAATAGAAACATGAGACAGAAATATAAACTGAAAGATAAAAAGAAACATCTTTCTATGGTCATACAAAGTTTTCACCGTAAAATTCAAGCATTTTTTATGTAATTTTCAAGACCTTTTGTTTTAAAACTCAATGACTAATTACAGTACTAATGCATACAAACTTTCAAATTACTTGAAACATCTTAATATCTATTGTAAATTTGGATTCCCTTTACTTTATATCGTTAGTCTTTTATTATACTCTAATAATTTGTTCAGTTCCTTTAAAATGACTCGAACAAAACTATGGTCTTATTGTTTGATTCAACCTTTTGTGTAATACAGGACATGAGTGACCAAGTGATTCAAGCATCATACTTTAAACCATGGAGTCCCTCACCTTGTTTGAACCCCCCCCCCCCCAAAAAAAAAAAAAACCAAGATGATCTTGTGAGAAGTTTGCAGAACCAAGATGATCTAGTGAAAAGTTTGCAGAAACGCCAGTGGTCTCTTCCCTTGTATGTTGTAATCAGATTCTCTCCTATACAACATGTACAATCAAAAACTGGTCGCCACCACATAAATGAAAAATTGTCAAGTGTCGTGTAAAACACCATTCAAAATTATGTAATAGTGATGTCTTGGGTGGTTAATATTTACAAGGCAAATCAAATACAAACTTGATTTAAGGACTGTTCCAATATCAAAGGCTCTTTCGCCTTTTCAAGGATTTTTTTTTTAAGATCCCAAGTCATTTTAAATGGGCATTTCAAGGCAAATAACAAATCTAAATGTTTTTCAAGACTCATGGGACCCATAAATTTGTAATTGTTATACAACTTAGTAACAAGGGGAAATAGATGGGACATCATTATAAAGTCTAAAACACTTACTTATAACCCACTGTCTTAATACCATGTATTCTTGTGTCACAGCCATCATTCCTACATCTTTTAATGTTGATTTGGATAACTATTGGAAACAAAACAACAGTACAAATGTAATACTCTGAACTGTTTCTTCCATACAGTTTAAGACATACAATATTTAATATATGAATTAATGATGAAAATAAGGAATGAAAATTTAAGTGTAGAAAATATATAAAGATAGGAACTTCAACCACTTGTAAACCCCTTAAGACCTGAAAGCAAATTCTTAGATGGGCTTAGAGTAATAGTGAATATAAATACAAAATGTGTAGTAAATGTTATTATACCTCAGTGAGTATTTTCTTTATAAAATTGTAAATGAATAAATTTACTATTTTTATGATTTTTTTCTGAAAAAGAACTATTAGCCAGTTAAAAATTTCAAGAAAAATTAACCAGTTAATAGTTTCAAGAACTATTATCTTGAGGTGAACATTTTTCTGTTATAAAGATTGCATTTTCATTGGAGGATTTATGGTAAATGACTTTTTTTGGAATGCTATATTTTCATCGTTTGAATCAACTTATCCCAGAGACTTCTCAATGATTGTTTATCAGATGAGAAATGGCCACTGTTGCAGAAGACAGATTTGCATCCCTTTCTGGGGTTGATTTATAAAAAATACATTGGACAACCAAGAATCAGGTCATAATTTCTATATGATAAAACACTTATTTACTGGAGAGGGGACAAAAAGCTTCCTGTTATCCTCATAGCCAATTAAAAGGATATACTTATTCTGAACATGGAAAAGTTCACAAAACTCACACTGCAATCTTAATTGACATATTCCGTTCAGTTTTGTGGAATATTTTATATTTAAGATTTCATGACGTCAACAGAAATGTGACCTAAGTTATTTCAGGTTTCGTAATATCTACATTGACGACATTCACTGATATCTTGTTTCTGGTCATTCGAATAGGAGGGGTGTGGGGGAGTTAAACTAAATGTTCATTCTTGTAAAGTAGACAAGTGTCATGCCTTTCCTTTAGGCTACTTCACAAATCCGACTCCTTTCACTGTACGTAATACATATTTCTGGTCATCTATGCGATAAACTCATTAACCAGAAGCTATGTAGGACACATTTTCCATTCAAAAGTGTATAATATTATTATGAACCATATCGGAACAGAAAAATTCAGAAATGGTCTATTAGCCAATTTAGGCATTAACAAAATTGGTCTGTCCATTTACCTTTTTGTTGTTTAGCGTAATTCACAATTCCATTTCATAACAGAGTAATACCAAATGTAAACAGAGACAAGATGCATGCAGATAGAAAATGTCTGTTTTCAAGTGAGCAATGCCATGAATCAATGCTCAATAAGGGGACTGAACTCTATTTAATCATTGCATACTTGCCAAGTCTCCCCCATAAATAGGGAGACTCCTTATTTTCTGTGTAAAATTTTGATAATTTCTTCGAGAAAAATGCATATCTCCCCCATGAAAAATTTTAATTTTCCTATTAATTCTTACTAAAATTTAGAGTCTCCCCATGAGACTGAAAAATCTCCCCCATGAAAATTTTTCAAGGTTGGCAAGTCTGTACTATAGGTCTCACAGTGCCATGGTTTAAGCCAGTGAAAATGTCACTTAAAAGTAAATATATTTTATTACTGCATTTTTTATTTTTTCAAAAAATATCCCCATGCAAATGGTTTAGCACAGGCAAGTTACCAAACTAAACCCAATGAAAAACATGGTAACTTATGAAAACTTACCTGGATAGAAAGTCTTTGCACTTTTCAATAGCACTACATCTCCTGTCACATGGCTACAATTGACAATATATAAAAGAAACTGATTACTTACTATTTTTTTTAAATATTCAGTCACATGTCTAGTACCAGTATACTACGTTGTGTGACATCATTTTGCCATCAGTAATTAACATAGAAAGGATAATCTTGATACAAGATAATTTCTCTTCAAAAAGTACTCCTCCTGGTAACAAGGTCATAATTTATTTTCTCATAAACTTCTTTTTTAATACTCAATTATCTAATCATTGATGCTTAGATATCCACATAATTACTGCAAATGCCATGGGTAATTCAAAGAATGGAAGACAAATATATACATGTAGCAAAAGATGAATATTCAAATACTAATCAAATAGAAGTTATGAATATTCAAATACTAATCAAATATTAGTAATGAAAACTCAAATACTTATCAAATAATAGTTGTGAAAATTCAAATTTGAATCACGTAGTAGTTATGAAAATTCAAATACGAATCAAACAATTGTTATGAAAATTCAAAATTGAAACACATAGTAGTTATGAAAATTCAAATACGAATCAAAAGATTGTTATGAAAATTCAAAATTGAATCACATAGTAGTTGTGAAAATTCAAATTTGAATCACATAATAGTTGTGAAAATTCAAAATTGAATCACATAGTGGTTGTGAAAATTCAAAATTGAAACACATAGTAGTTGTGAAAATTCAAAATTGAATCACTTAGTAGTTGTGAAAATTCAAAATTGAATCACATAGTAGTTGTGAAAATTCAAAATTGAATCACATAGTGGTTGTGAAAATTCAAAATTGAATCACATAGTAGTTGTGAAAATTCAAAATTGAATCACATAGTGGTTGTAAAAATTCAAAATTGAATCACATAGTAGTTGTGAAAATTCAAAATTGAATCACATAGTAGTTGTGAAAATTCAAAATTGAATCACATAGTAGTTGTGAAAATTCAAAATTGAATCACATAGTGGTTGTGAAAATTCAAAATTGAATCACATAGTGGTTGTGAAAATTCAAAATTGAATCACATAGTGGTTGTAAAAATTCAAAATTGAATCACATAGTAGTTGTGAAAATTCAAAATTGAATCACATAGTGGTTGTGAAAATTCAAAATTGAATCACATAGTGGTTGTGAAAATTCAAAATTGAATCAAATAGTAGTTATGAAAACTCAAATATGAATAAATAGTAGTTATGAAAACTCAAATATGAATAAATAGTAGTTATGAAAACTCAAATATGAATCAAATAGTACTTATGAAAACTCAAATATGAATCAAGTAGTAGTTATGAAAACTCAAATATGAATCAAATAGTAGTTATGAACACTCAAATATGAATCAAATAGTAGCTATGAAAACTCAAATATGAATCAATTAGTAGTTATGAAAAGTCAAATATGAATCAAATAGTAGTTATGAAAAGTCAAATATGAATCAAATAGTAGTTATGAAAACTCAAATATAAATTAAATAGTTATGAATATTTGAACAAATTAAATAGTAGTTATGAATATTCAAATATTGATTTTTGGTAATTGTTTCAGCTTTAATTTCTCTATATATCAAATACACTGAAATACTGTATATCTGAATGTTTTTGTTTCCATTTAATTTTCATCATTTTCCCCCTTATATGTGAGGGTGAATTTAAAACGAAAGTAAAATTTTTAAGGTACATAATTGAATGACGGACAAACATGCCAGCCATGAGACTGAGGTAATTAAGAGCGAATCAAAGACGGGATGAATATGTTTTCCGTTATAAAAGAGCGTAATTAACCATGGACTAAAATAACAGGAAAAATATTCATCAAGCTGTTATTTACGCAACATGAAATTATAACTTTGAATATTTTGTCCATTTCAAAAATTATCAACTCCTTACATACCTTGAAATTCTGACTTCTTTGATGGCTCGGAGACTTCTGAAGTTTTTGCCTGCGGACACGGAGACTACTTCTGGCATGTAGCTGGAGTCCGATGAGGCTACATTGATGGAGAGAGTTTTCAACACAACATTGGCCTTTATATGTAGCCTGTAAAATGGGTAATATCAAAACATTTTATTTCACAGGATATTTCTGTATATAGCTAATTTAGTGTTCAAGATATTTTATATATATAACCAATCTAATGTTAGTGAAATTAACAAATCATTAAGGATATGTTGCATCTACAATACATAACTTTTGGAGGTCCAATTTTAAACTGTTTGTTTATTGCTGTTTAACATTCCACTCAAGAATCTTTCACTCATATGGAGACGTCACCAAATGCCGGTGAAGGGCTTCAAATTCTGGCCTATGCTCGGCACTTACGGCCATTGAGCAGTGACTGGCTGGACTCAAACTCACAATCAAGAGTTGAGCGTGCTACCCACTGAACTAGGCTGGCTCTCAGACATCTGTATATTAGTACATTGGAATCTCGTTATCACAAAACTCACTGGACCACTCTTATTACTTAAAGATATCTGGATTACGAGATAACCGAAATTTTAATTGATACATTATTCTATCTGGACCATACTTTCAATTTTGACCTATCCGCAATTTCCACTAAACTGATTTCGACATAATGAGATTTCACTGTATATCCTAAAGCCAGTCTATACGTTAGAGAAACATCATTGCTTAAGTATAATACCATCAACACACTGAATTGTTAAGATACTGTTACTAAAGGACCTCTTTCTGATACATACCTTATCCAGTGTGATCTCGCAGAACCATCGGACTGCCAAAACGTACTGGGATCTCCATTTGTCAGCCTGTAACCCATAAAGTGTTCATTACAGGAAATTGTCATAGTGATGATTCTGAGATGATTCTGTTACAGTACATTAACGATCAAGAAATACACAATGACCAAACACAAAAATATATATGTCTACTGTTGATATATGTGTTTTAACAGATATATTGACAAAGATGTATATATACAATGTACATTATCTCCTGTAATTTTAGTACATCACATGTTAACCTCTTGGATTTTCATACTGTATACCGAGAAAATTTTGCAGCTGTTAAACTTTTGCCTTTTTAGCCCTTAGTTGAGAAGGTGAATTTAATTTTCAAATGAAGGTGAATTTTTCAAGCTAAATAACTGAGGCATGTACATTCATGCCATTTATTAGACTATGGTGATTTAGGGCTACATTGTTGTAATTCAAGATGGTGGAATAAACTTTCTGTTGTAAAAGGGCGAAAATAACCAGAGGCGAAAATTTCCAGGTATACGGTAAGTTAAATACTTGCTGTCTAATCTGCATATTAACCATTTTTTCTTGACAATGGACAACTATACCTGACAATGGGTACTATACTTTAAATAATTAATTTTCCTGCAGTACTATACACAGCTCTTAAGAGTTATTCCCCTTTGCTGTATGGCATTTTCTTGACAACAAACATGTCAGACCAAGCATACAGTCAGTATCAAAATTGTTGAAAATGGTAAAATATTTTGTATTTTTTCCGGTTTGAAGCAGAGATTAACATGTGTTGTACTACAGTAAACATGGATATTTTCGTGTGTTTTTAATTACACAATTTTCTAACGCAAACCATATGTGTGGGATTTTTTACGTGATGTCACACCTTACTATGAGCAGTCCTGTATTATAAGCTGTCACACAATGATGATTTTTGTCCCATGACATATAAACGAGAATATGATAAAATGGGAGTATAAATACATTATCAAACATGTGAAACCTTGTAAAAGATTTTTTCGAAATTATTTGTTTTATTAGAATTTAAGATTTCCTGTACTTTAAAAAATCTGGCTGTATTTCTGTATGCAATGACCTTTCAGATAAACTATTTTGCCATATCAAATGTGCTTCATAGTTGGGTCAAGGGAATCTCGGTCCTTTACATACTCGGTCTATCAGCAATCTCGGCCCTTGACACAATCAACTTATGTTAAAGTAGGCCTATTTTTTGTTTTTGCTTTTATTTACAGTAAAACCTGCTATACTGGCCACCTCTATATAAGGATTACCTGTTTATAAAGGCCAGTTTTTTTAAGTCCCTTGACTACATACTTCAACTAAATTGAACCTGTGTATAAGGGTCACCTGCACATAAAGGTAAATACTTTCTGGCCCCTATATAAAGGTTTCACTGTACTTTTAAAATACAGGATGTGTTTTTATTGGAATGTATTATGTAAAATATGTGCTTTTCAATGCTATTTCAAATACCAGAATCAAATCAGATGAATATATGAATAAAAATACCAGGTCACTAAAAAATTTTTTTCCAATCTTTCATGTTATCCTGAAATGATTGCTGACATTGCCAAAATCAAAACAACATAACTGTTAAAACTATGAATAAAATGTCATGCTTTACAATCGTGCCGCCATGTCCGATGGAGTTGGGCAGTTCATATGCATCAAGAATGATACAGCCGAGAATGCGATGGGACAAGTTAAAAATGGGACGAGATCACCCGATATACCAGACACGAGGACAATTTCAGAAATGAATGTTTTAAAACGACAGAAAAAAAACATTGCCTGATTTAGGTATGGAATGATGATGTAATAAACACATAGGGTGATAAGAATGGCATATATATTAACTGTAAATCGCACGTGCTTATTGGACATTCAGTACTCTTCGTAAAAATTACCGAAAGTTAATTTGAAATGCGCAGACTAACTGCGAACAAACAAACAAAATTATATTACGGGTCATGTTTGGCAAGATTGTTGCAATTATACACATGCATTTGTTATTCTAACCACCAGATGGTCTCTTTGAGATAAAATATTACATAAAATGGGCATGTAAATTTGTTCACCGACGACAGCTCATAGCACTTTAAAGGATAACCCTTAACACAACTGTGGGACTGGTATGTGGGGTATAATTCACACAAAAAAATCTGCATCACGTATTTGTTGTATATTACCCCTGACACGTAAATTTCCATGTTCACAGTTTATCTTTTATGGCCCTTTCCCTTGTGAGTAGTTCTCCTGTAGTATTGTCTTTGACTCAGATACTCTCCAGACAATCCTGTAGGAAAACCATTCACAAGAGACAAGGTCAAAACAGATGATGATTTACTCAATCACTGGATTTGAGTGTAAGACACCACTAAAGCACACAAACAGAACAAATAAATATTGATATAAAATGCAAAAACTACCTGTATGCATCTGATGTATTTGACGAGACTTCAATATTGCTGTAGCATGGTGAGACAGTGCGTACTTCCTCTCCCATTCCCAAACTTCCTTGTTCTTGAGTCGATGCTACAAAAATCGTCAATAGAAAATGTAGTTAAAAATTTTACTCCTTGGCATAAAGTAGAAATTTTTTTTTTAGAGAATTAATAGAATCCCCACTGGGGCATATAGTCGAGATATATAAATCAACAAAATCACACCATCTACATTAAGATATATACTTGCACCGAATGTGGAATGCTGTGGTGAAGAAATGTGGAAGATATGACAAAGACACAGCACAAGGATGGACGAACAGAAGAACAGAAGGACAGACACAATTTAAAACTAAAAGTCCCCAACCTCCGAACCAGTATGGAATTGTCAAGCATTCCGTGAGTATTGATGGATCAACACATGTCTCCTACCCGTGAAACCATTATTAACCAGCATTCTGAGAGTACTGATGAATCAATACATGTCCCCTACCTGTGAAACCATTATAAACCAGCATTCTGAGAGTACTGATGAATCAATACATGTCCCCCTACCTGTGAAACCATTATTAAGCGAATGGTGAGCAATTAAAACCTTTAACTTGAACCTGAACCAGGTTGACTGTCAGACACACACAAAACATTAGTCCACCCAGTTTTCAATAGCAAGGGACAAATAAAAGAACTCACAACACATCTTATACTCTCTAGCACTATTCCACTTCCATGTATTCGAATTGATATCAACTTTTCCCAGAGACATTAATAAATAATAAAACACAGTGAGTTATGTCGATACTAACCAGCCTCCTTAAGCTGTTTAAATGTTGTCTTCAGTACAGAATTCCTCATGTTAGCTGTGTTGTTGAAACCATTCAGATACGGAAAAGGCAAACTCATACTAGGTGATCTGTTTCTAAGGAGATACTGAAAAGAAAAGAAACAGTCAATGTTAAGTCTGTCATAAGAAATCTACAACACTCCTAACCAGTCAATCAAACTTGGGATTGTGATTGAAATGTATTTACCTTGTACAAACAATAATTAGGTTTTTGTCTATAGAAAAGTCGATAGAAGACATTATTATATTAACATGATGAAGAGAGTTCAGTAAGGCCTCTTGAGTATCTCATTAAGTACCATGGAATTTTGGGTCATGAAAACAACAATTCTTATTGCCCAAAAATTTCTTCATACCATGTCTGAAGAGACTTGGTCGATCAATCTTTTAAAAACTACTGGGAGTTTGGTTTTATTGTCATTTTACATTCCTGCAAGAATTTTTCACTTATACAGAGATGTCATCAGCTTTATAAGAATTTCCACAAAGTTTGACCCGTGCTATGGACTGATGCCACTGCAGTGAGGGATTACTTTATATGCCAACCCTGCGGTGGCAGGGGGCCTCAGGTTTTTTAAAAGTCTCATCCAAAAGACTTGTGACCTTCACTGTCTTTTGACCTTCACTTCGTACGCTATGCACTTGGTGAACTAAGATTTTTACGATTAAATATGAACAGTGCCAAGGAACAGAGATCAGGAGCTTCTGTTTACAAGTAGAATTCTCCACCATTAGACAACCACAAGTGGTGTTGTTTAAAGAAATGAAAAGTAGAAGAGAGTATTTATCAAATTATAAGCATGACAACAGATGGCAATAATAGGTCACACGGGTCACCAAAAACGGACACCAGCACAAAGTTCGTCAAAATATCAAATACGACTTATTATCATCACCATCATTATTATCAAATGACATTACAGCATGGTCAGACTATCTTCAATGTTTCCTGACCAAAAATAAATCACACAGATGACCATAAGATAGAAAAATACCTTAAGAACTTTCTCTGCGTGTCTTTTAACCGCATTTTGATCTCCAGCATATACATCAACAAATCCTGTACAAAGATAAAAAAAATTCATCTGAAACTTGGTAGAATTTAAAGATACTTATTCTCTGAACTTAAACAGAATCTATTCATAATTATTCTTTTTATAAAATAAAATATGTCTATCAATATACCTGTCCCTCGTCACTCAAGTTTGTCATTGTTGTCATGTTGATATATGGAGTCAGTCTTTATTTAAAGATACAGTAGAATTTCGATGAGTCGAATTTCTCGATATTTCGAACTATTCACAAAGTCCAGAATAATTTTGTTATTTAACGCTATTTATAAACATTTTATAATTCAAAATTTTGTAAGTCGAATTTCTCAATGTTTCGAATAAATTTTTGAGCTCATTTCTGTAAAAACAACGAAAATTTGCATGTGTACAAAATCGCCCAATAATAATTTTTCTCCTTCTCATAAACACTCAATGTTTTAATTTCACAAAAATTAAAGTAAATTTAGCACTAATTATTAATCATAATGACCATACATGTCTTAAATGGTTTTGAAGCAGTCATATACACCTTATAGAACCTGTGAAACGAAAAACATATGGTTCTCAGTTACCATCCATGAGCTGAAGTCCCATTGTTTCATACTGTTTCAGGTGATCCCTTGAACTTCTACTCTCTGTGCTGCCATCTCCTAACAACTCACCTGCTGGTATCAGCTGGGGTAATCAGCCAGTTACTAGTTGATTTCTTGCAAAAGGCCTGACACAGCACCTTTTGGAAGACTTTTCAATTACAGAGTCACCATAACTGCCGATATCAATTATGTAACTGACAATTTTAATCTGAATTGAAACTGCTGACAAAGAAAAGACAAAACACATAGATTTTGAAAATTGGAATCGAAGTGCAGACTAATGTGTATTGTCTGCTAAGACCACCCTATGTGCCACTGAAATATGTTTTCTCAAGACAAAAGTCTCGCAAAAGAAGATCTATTCAAAGCACTATTTAACTGAATGGTTTTTTTTTTCAAAAATAGGGCGTCTATCCTTAGAAGTGTCAGTCAAAATAGGTTTCACTACACTTTCTATAGTTCAATGATGTAAAACATATTTACCTGGTGTTAGAGAGCAAGCTTGTAACATCCTTATGCTTCTACCCAGTTCTCCAAGAATACTTGGACCATTCATGGACTTAACCATTTCAATGATGGTGTTAACTTCAACTACCCCACTGCCATCTGTGTCAAACTGTTGAAATGCCTGTTGTAGACAACGCGAATAAAATGAAAGATTAGAATTCTTAAGTTCAGGATGAATATTTTAAAATTTCCGTAACACAAATAATATAAAAAATCTAAAATTAGTTAGTCCAAGGTATTCATTATCCAGAAGCATCGTCAATAATTGGAACATACCATTTTGAAGAGAGGTTTAACAGCATATGTGAAATCAACCAATCAGACTGTAGCATAGAGGTACAGTTTAAGTATAGTGAACTGAAATTCAGGGGGCTGACAGTAACTGTGAGAAATAGTGGGACTATATGACCTTTGACTTATCACCATCTCACCTTAACTGCATCATCTCTTGAAACTCCTTTGTTTACCAGCCAATCACAAAACTGTGAAATTGTCAAACTTTCCTGTTAATGAAAAAGAAACTGTCAAATTTTGTGTTACCAGATAAAAAAGGTATACTGTAGAATCAGAAATTTTTGTTGTAGTTTTACTTTTATTGATTTTGTTGTTTTCATTTATTGACAAAATTAAAACCATGACGAAATTTTACATAAATTATACTTAGTAGTAGCAATAGGTTCTTTTTCAAACATAATTTTTATTTCAACAAAATTAAATGACAATGAAATTGTTTATTTTCAAAAGAACAAAATTTTTAAGTCCACAAAATTTTCTGATTCTACAGTCTATAAGAAATTGATTATCTTATACTACATCAGTAAATTCACAAATAAAAAAACTTTTATTTCGTTTATGGATTGTGAAAACAGATATGATTTGTAGTAAGATAAAAATTACACAGATTCCGTATGAAAATCAATAAAATTAAAGAGAGAAGATGACTGTTCAAAAAACTTTCAGATTTTAATTTCCAAACAACAAGAGATGGAATTCATAACTGTGAATATTTTGCAGTTACTATAAGCAGTACACTCTCACCTCCATTTTATTTTCTCTTTCTTCCAACCAGCGTAATATCTGAAAACGATACTGCTGTAAAACATTTTCTGGTATTTCTTCCCTAAAATTGAATGAATAATTTAATACTAAAATCATCACCTATTTCATGTATGCTGTAATGTGTTTTCTATTATCATCGACTGTCCAATACACTAGTTGAAAGACAAAATTATTTATCATCTTTAAACACAATTGTGCTTTCAGCTTTTTCATAGACTGCTTATGGTGGTTTTGTAAGCCCAATTGAAAAAAAAAAATCAGTTATATGGGAGCCACCAGTTTTTAATGGTGGTGGATTTTTGCTTGTTTTATTGATGCTTTATGCCACAATCAACAATTTTTCAGTTAGTATGGTGGTGGCCAGTTCTTAATGGTGGAGGAGAGAGCCTCGTTAATATGAACCCGGGAAGATACCACCAGCCTTCTGCAAGCAATTTGGCAAACTTTCTAACAAAATCAGCTTACCGGTAGGTTCCAGTGGGGCAATGACATTGCATCAAAAATTAAATTTACAATTTCTACTGAAAAAACTAATTTGAATCACACATTCATGCAGATCTCTCGGATGCTTATCAGTTTTTTTTCTATTCATGCAGTTCTGGAGGTAAAGATTTCCACGAGGGTACCCTCTGGAACCTATTTTGTCTAACCTTGGTAGAGGACCTTGAGTACTTACTTCCCTTCAAATGATGAAAAGATAAATGATACAGAAAGATCTACTGCATGGTGATTTATCAAGGAGAAAAAAATAAAATGTTCAAAATTGCTTACTTGATTTTTGCTGCCATGGCTCTCAGACTTGTGTGACTGAACAAACCTTTGAGATCCGTTAAGGTAGCACTATTTTTCTCCCCTACAAAAATTTCTCAAATTTCAACATGTTGCTTACAAGACATGCAATAATTCTTAAAAATACATTGCTATGAAACAAAAAATAAATACACACAAAATATAAATAAAACTAAAAGCTTCAAAAATATCAGTCTCAAAATATATGTAAATGTAGATAAACACTCATCTAATATATTTCTGTAAAAGAGATAATTTCCTAAGCTGCAGGATCTGTTAACCAATTCACCCCTAAAGACACATTTGGACTGTTCTAAGTAATTGATTAACAGAAGAGTCCATTTTTTTCAGGAGTTAACTTATTTGCAAAGTTGTTCCACTATATGATACAGTGAAACTTGTCTTTAAAGACCACCCCTTCTGCCAGTAAAATGTGGTCTCACAAGACATGTGATCTTTTATGAGTGGTCTCACAAGACAGGTTCTATTGCTTTGTAAACTTAGACTTTTTATTCGCCTTGTGATTAAAATATTCTCAGCTGAAAAATCATTAAAAAATCTGGAAATTAACATCAACTGAAATCTCATGTACATTCATTAGCACTAAACTAATAACTTGCTGATTACTATACATATACAGTCCAACCTGCCTTAACAAGTCACCTGTTTTTAGCAGCCACTTGTCTTCAACATTCAGTTTATGTTTCCCCCAAATCAATTTCACTACACAATCATACTTAAACCAGCAGCCACCTGTCTAACATGGCCAAAGTTCAGTGATATACACAACAAAATGCTTGATCACAATGTTTTCAGTAGCCATTTTGTGATCACATGATCTCTATTTTTAGAAAACTTGTAAACAAGCTACCTGGGCAGAAGTGAATTGTAATGTACATGTACATGATTTTGACACCTGATCATCTTAACATCAACCTATCACCCATTGGTATATGAATATACATGTGTTGCTATACACTGCAAAATGGACACCAATTTTCTTCAAGTTTTTGTCAACCTGGAACCAAAGGCCACCTGTCTTACACAGTCGCTTTTTCAATTTTGCCTGAGTGGCTCCTGAAAACAGGTTTGACTGTACTGCATTTGTAATATGGTGTTCTAGTACTATACCATGGCTATTTTATACATGCAGTGGAATCTGTCTTGAAAAACCACTTGTCTTTTGAGACCACAGTTTCAAAAGAACTCATTAGAATAACTTTAATTAAATAAAGCTTCCTGTAACCCCCTCCCACCTCCCTAAAGGCTTATGTCTTATCAAATCAATGAACTTGTTTTACAAATACAAGTTTAAGATGAGACGATCACTCATGTACATGTATCCATCCTTTTTGTCTCTATAAATATATATACATATCAGGGATTTTCCTAACTCCTAAAGCCTGGGTCCTGGGTCCAAAAATATTAAACAAGAGGCCCATGAGCCTTAACGTCACCTGAGTAAGCACATATTGTTTGTCTTAGAAATCATTGTGTCAACTACATGTATGTGCTCTTTATATACATGTACATTGTATTTCATGATAGATGATGGATATATATTGATTTAACTATCATACAATATTGACAAGTTTCAATCCTTTTATAGGACAGTAAGTTTAATCAAATTATAGCAAGATGTGATTTTGTATTTGGGTTCTAATACATCATTTGTTGAATGCAATTCACACTTTCACAATTATGGTAAAAGTTTTTGCTCTTTCTAATCATGCATTCATTCTTTCTTCATAATGCACAAAAGTGAAGATTTTCTACAATTATGTTTACTTCAACAATATGACCATTTTGGCCTGCACTAGGGGCAGAACTCTTGCCCCAAGGCACATGAATTTCACAATTTTGGTAGAGGGCTTATCGCCTTATTTAACTATGCATTCAGTCTTTCTTCACAATGCATTGAAGAATATTTTCTAAGACAAGGTATAATTATAACAGCAGCCTGTTACAAAAGTTTCCCAAACCATCGTATCTCTTTATGTAACCCAGTCCAACTAAATGTAGGTGATCAGAGAAACTTTAGTTTCACCATAAAATCCCAATTTGTACTATACAACTCATCTAGTCATGAGGAGCACGGAAATTGATGTTTAGCGGTAAAGTTCACATGTATTTTTCAGATGATTTAAGATTTCTAAACTAAGGGAGTGGGAAATGGCCCTGGGAACACTTGGAAATTTCACCCTGAAACAACTTGTCTTCTCATATGGGTAATTAATTTGAGGTATTTGTTTGAAAATACTTTATGCTCTATTTTGAAAACTTCAAATTGAAAATTTGTGCATATTTTAGGGGAAATACAACCCATTTTTGCATTGGGAATGGGTCCTGTAATTGGACCTCGAAACGACCTAAGAAAAGCCCTGCAAACATCATGTATATACAAATATACACAAAGATTTTTCAGGCACTTTTCCAGCACTTTTCATAGTGTTTTTCAAGCACTTTGAATGGGTATGTTTAAGCTATCAAGACCATGCAAGCCAAAACAAAGTAAACAAAAACACTGACAGTAAAGTTCTTTCACATTTCGATGCTTGTCCTAAAAATACTGCTTAGAGTTCTACTACACACTAAAGAGATCCAGCAGTACAGTATCACAAAAACGTTTTACTCAAATTGTATTACACTAGGTAAAGCATCTGTATGATCGAGCTAAATTTCCTTTATCTAAATGTCTTTCTTTAGTGATGAATAACATGCAAAGAGTAGAATTCAAGCACTCTGATGAAATAAATCAAGCAGGGTATTTTTGTTTTCAAGCACTTTTCAAGGACTAACTCTATATTCACGCACTTTTCAAGGTCTGTGCGAACCCTGCAAGATATGTGAGAAGAACATCACATCAATTCTGGCTCTACTGCATATTCTTCACCTGGCTACAATATTGAAGAGCATAACATACATGTTATTTTTTTTTAAAAGTGTTCATGAAAGAAATATTTAATCTTACCCCCATCTTCATTGTCTGAAGAACTACCATCCATCTGTCAAAATAAAGAAATACAAATACTTAGAAAAATGTAAAATACACATGTACAAAAATGTACATTATATCTACAACAGTACAATGCGTATTTCTGCAACATAAAACATGCACCAAGATTTCTTGCTACAAAATACCAAGATGTGAAAGAGTTAAATTTTCTCAAGATATAGTTTGTTTTGAAATCTGACTTCCCCCATAAAGTGAAAGTAGGATTTATCTGCTCTTTATTTACTTGCTTTACCTTGATTTAACAAGCAGCACGACTATATATGTAAAGCCCTTGCCATTCATCCCCATGCGGTAGGGAGAGAAATGTTTAGTGTTTTTTACATGCATGTCATTACTTGATGCATGAGTGGTCCATATTTCTAATGGCTTTTCAAGTGCCACTACACTTGTACAATGTGACGAAGGTAATCAAGCTGCACATCTTAGACCATTTACGCTCCACTCATCTCAGAAAATCTGGCATGACTGGTGATTGAACCAGGGACCTTCATGTTGAAGATTTGGCACTCTACGTACCAACTGAGCTACTCTGTCAGGTAATGCCCTGGACTTACTAATATCCATAAAATGTTTTGAAATGAACATACAGGATGTTTACTTTGTTCACATATATTTCACATTTATTCAAAACTTTATTAATACTTCAGTTCACCATTTTGTAAACTCTGATAAAGTACAAAAGGAATACTAAAAATGGTTATTTTAAAATTTTCACCTACACTGGAAATAAAGAAATGCTCGGCACTGTCAAGCCAATGGCAATGTCAGAATTACCATGCAAATTCTCCCAATAAAAAAAAAACCCTTCAGACTATCCACAGACTCTGTGTGCTACATGTACAGTTTGCATTTGTCTTCATGTTATATGTACATGTACATAAAATTACCAAACATATTTTACATGTATGTCAATTTTCGTAGTGCTGCTGCCAAATCCTAATTTCAATAGACCATTCTGGAGTTGTCTCATTGATTCCGTTCAGTTTTGTCAGAACAGATCATGAGACTTTGACGGAAAGTTGGGCAAGGTCCATTCCGGTTATATGTAATTATTACATTGACAACATTCAGTAAAATCTTGTTTCAGTTCATCTGCGACGAATCAAGTTCAGATAAATGTTCTCTCTTGTTATTAAAATATGGAATGTGTCATCACTCTCCTGTAGGATGTTTTTTTCAAATCTGGCACTTTTTACCTCATGATATTCACATTCCAGGACATGTACATGTATGTGATAAACTGCTTATACCGGAATGTAATGATGCACTAATTTTCTCTTTGAAGAAACTGTACACAATTATGACAAACCATGACAACTCAAAACTGGTCTGTTGGCTACACAAATCTTGGTTTTGTTGGTTGACTAATTTTTTGGCCTCGTTTTCTTATATGTAGTTGAATGCAGGTTCATTTGCCCTGATTCCAGTTACTCTGGGTCGTTTTGTCCTTATTCATAATAAAGGATATACATGTAAGGTGAAGTACATGTAGAAGCTGAGTTCACGTGGCTAAGCATATGTGCACCTTACATGAAGATGGTTGCTTTTTAAATTATTTACTTTAATTCAACAGAATCAAAAGGTTTCAAAACAAATTATCACAAAATAAAAAACTTAAATGGCTGCATGGCATCTATACTTAATTCATCATACTAAATGCTCATACAAACATATAACTTGATAAATATTTAACTGGCCATGTTTAGCTTGTAGTTTTTCAGAGGATGGAAATCAGTTTACTAGTATTTACATGTATAACATATATGTTATAGTTTTATTATTGTACTTTTTGACATGGAAAATTTATTATTCTTAACATTCATGATTAATCGATTATACAATGTACATGTACAAAAACATGTAAGTTTTTTGTAGTTTTAAGAACAAATTTGTAATATAAACATTTTAAAATAATATCATTATTTATTAATTAACTATAGTAATATTGGTCTAATACAGGATTTTCTGCCCAAACGATATGAAATTCAAACTCGGCCAATATTGACAAAACTAAGCCAACATCGAAAAACTAAGCCAATATTGAAGTCGCGTGACCAAACAAAAATTCAAGTGAGAACGGCCGCCATTTCTTTTTCAAATCGAACCATACATGCATCTTTTCCATGTAGCATTGGCCTAGTTGGATTTAATTCATATTGGCTGGGTTAATTAATAATATGCTCATTAATCAGTGACTTCCATATTGGCCAAGTCATTGCACCTCGGTCTATGGTATTGACCTTTGGCTTCACCTCAGGTCAATACGACAGACCTCGACGCAATAAATAGGCCAATATGGAAATCACCGATTTATAACCCTATAGTATATTACCAACTCGCTCATCAAAAGAATCTTATCAATACCAGATATATATATATATATATATATATTTAACATAATATGTTTAGTATATGTTTCTGACATTAATATCAAGTCAAATGCTGGTAAATGCATTTAACCCTTATCCCACCACATTACATTGACTGACTCAGCTAGCCACTGCTGCATATGTATTACAATGTATACACACCACTGCCAGATTAAAACTGTGAATTTTTATCCATTTTAACTAGTCACTTTAAGTTGTAATTGTGTGTCAATTTGTGTAAACTGACCCACATATCCATATATAATTTTAATAAAAATGATTGCAATTAATGTTTTTGAAGTGTTTTATTTTTTTTTTAGATCAGGTATTCATTGTTAATTAACAGTTAAAGTTGTAATTTCTGCAACCGTAGTTGCTTTCCATGACTAGGCATGAAAGAAACTGACGCGATGTCCAACATTGTGGCTTTAGATGCTCACCAAAATTAATCAAATTTGAGACAGCAATTTGTCTCCTAAACAAAAGATTCCCACATTGTTTTTTTAAACAATAAATAAAATCTAAAAGATTACTGTTGCCAGGTTCATAGCACGCAAGTCCTGGTGTCGCAGTGAACTGAGTGTTTACTGGTAGCGAGTCAATGTTGGTCTAGTCGTCCTTGTCAATGCACAGAATAATCCTATCAGTCGGTGACTTATCCATAGGAGTTTTCTGAAAACTTGTGTTGAATTTACATCTAAGTTGCGTATTTCAAATCAGAGGAAATCGTATTCCTCCTCCGAGTTGTAACTACTGAAATATAACTCCAAATTCCATTATCGCACAGTGAACAAAGCGATGCAGACGCCATTTGTAATACTTTCGTTTTCTCGGAAGAGAGATTCTAAAGGTCGTTTAAGTCATTCAGTTTTTATTTTTAGTGATAAAAGTGTGTCAACCAATCAGATTAAAGACTTATCTATGAAGTGTCAGTATCTTTTTATATTCACCAATGGTTTTTTACATAGGATTCCATTGTATTGATAGCATACTTGGAAATCGTATATTGACGTACTTGGCAGCAAGCGCGGGTTTATGAAAATTGTATATTGACGTGTTTGGCAGTGGCAGAGGGTATTGTAAAATCGTATATTGACGTGTTTGGCGGGATAAGGGTTAATACATACGTATAGGTACGTTTAGAATCATAGCGAACTGGAATCGGTAAGAGTTCCATTTGGACCCCCACTCTTCTTACCTCAGAATGAATTAAACTGGATAATCTTTTCCAATATCCTGAATGAAACCTTCAAATAAGTCAGTTTCAGAGTCACAATACAATGCCTCCACGCGCACGTGCACACACACACAAATACCGATATATACATATACAGTTGACTCCCGATACCTTAAAGTCCAAGGGACCACCAAAACACTTCCGAGGTTTCGAAAGTTCCGGAAATCGAATTTTCGACCAATGTAGGTTCTTAATTCTACACAAAATAAGGTGGAAATGTGTTTTCGTAATTCAAATGAATTTTGTCATAAACAATTCCTGTTTTTAATCATAAAAACCGTGTAAATACGTTTTATTTATTATGTACATGTATCTGATTAGGATATAAATGGTGTTCGACATATAAGGCCTATAATATTGCAGTAGCCTACAGTACATACCGCTTGACCTAAAAGTGAAAACACTACTTGGCTGTGACACTTGTACTCGAAATCGTAGTCTATGACGCTCTGCGTATAATGCTGCCTTGAAACTTCTTCGCTGTTAAATGTTTGAGTTATCCGTCCGTCAGCATATCCGTCCCCTTCATAGGCATTTATGTAATAAAATGTATTTTATGATATAAATAGCTATGATGGGGACACATATGAGTGACATATTATTTGAATACATAGCCTAATGTCAGCGACCTTTGTATGTGATTGCGAGTGTGAAGTCGCGAAATTCTAACCCTAAAGAATTATCGATAAAACATTGACCTATTCCGATTAAACATCTTACTTCAATGTGTTCTTTGTCTTCCTAACAATCACTATTACTGAGACTATTATCCATTGACGTTTCAAGATGTATGCCGTTCTTGCAAATTGAAACTAATATTGCCTTGAAACTTCTTCCCTGTCAAATGTTTGGGTTATCCATGCGTCATTATATCTGTCCCCGCCATAGGCATTTATATAATAAATTGTATTTTATGATGTAAATATCTATGATGGGTACACATATGAATGACATATTATTTGAATAAAAATCCTACATGACTAATGTCAGCGGCCTGTGACTATGAGTGTGAAGTCGCGAAATTCTAACCCTAAAGAATTGTCGATAAAACATTGACCTATTCCGATTAAACATCTTACTTCTATGTGTTCTTTGTCTTCCTCAGAATCACTATTACTGGGACTGTTGCCCATTGACCTTTCAAAACGTACGCCGTTCTTGCAAATTGAAACTAATTCTGCCTTGAAACTTCTTCCCCGTCAAATGTTAGGTTTATTCGTCCGTCAGTGACTATCTTTTGAAGCGACAGTAAGGACTCCGAGCCCGATCAGACCGATTAGTAGTTCAGAAAAAGGAAGTTTTAAAAACAAATCTCACTGAGTTTGTTTAATTTATTCCCCAGATAGTGAACTCGACGCTGTTTAAAAATATTTATTTTTCTGCGGTGGTTTGAAAAAGGAAAAGTAATGCCAAACAAACATAAAAACAGAAGTTTGCCAAACAAACATAAAAACAGAAGTTTGCCAAACAAAGATAAAAACAGAAGTAATGATCAGTTAAAGTAAAGAAACGATTCCTTTTTGTTTGTTTTTCGTTTTAATTATTCTTTTACCTCATGTAAAAATGTCATGTCACTATATTTCCAAATTGCATATTCCATAGTACATTGATATCCATTTCAAGTTTTCTCTGTCTCAAAGATGACTAAAGATAGCTCAGATATTTTATACAAGGCATTTATGATCTATAAGAATCACTATCATGTAGGCTTACAAAAAGGTAACAAAAGAGAGTGCCTTTATGGTTTATAAAAATTACTAACATTTGCATTATGAAAATTATTTTCAAAGTTTAAGGGAGGGGGATACCATGGCCATGGTGGATTGGCGACCCTCTCAAATTGACTCTTTCTCAAAGATGACTAAAGAGTGTGGAAATATTGTTACAAGATGCCTTGATGGATCAATAAAAATAAATTTTGTGCATTTTGCAAGATATTTTCATTTTTTGGGGGTGGGGGAGGAGCGGGCAATTCACCATAGTCGTGGTAGATCTTCATTTCTTATATTTATCCAGCCAGAATCCAAAAATTATTTAGAAGTATAAAAGTCCTTTTTAATTTGAAACTGTTACTTTATTTCAAATGGCAAGGAAAAAATAGGGGTGAGGGTATCTACCATGTGGTGTTTAAATCAACGTGGCTGAAATTTATGGTAGATTAATTTGTGAATATATAACAGGTGTGAAATATATGTCAGATTTCACCATTATCTTTGATGAGATACATGATATAACAGAGTGAAATAAGTATGTCAAATTTCTCCTAATCTCTGATAAGATACATGATATAACAGGTATGTATGTCAAATTTCTCCTTCATCTCTGATGAGATACATGATATAACAGAGTGAAATCTGTATGTCAGATTTCTCCTTCATCTCTGATGAGATACATGATATAACAGGTATGTATGTCAGATTTCACCATTATCTCTCATGAGATACATAATATAACAGAGTAAAATATGTAAGTCAGATTTCTCCTTCATCTCTGATGAGATACATAACAGGTGTGTAACATGTATGTCAGATTTCTCCTAATCTCTGATGAGATACATGATATAACAGGTATGTATGTCAGATTTCACCATTATCTCTCATGAGATACATAATATAACAGAGTAAAATATGTAAGTCAGATTTCTCCTTCATCTCTGATGAGATACATAACAGGTGTGTAACATGTATGTCAGATTTCTCCTAATCTCTGATAAGATACATGATATAACAGGTATGTATGTCAAATTTCTCCTTCATCTCTGATGTGATACATGATATAACAGAGTGAAATATGTATGTCAGATTTCTTCTTCATATCTGATGAGATACATGATATAACAGAGTGAAATATGTATACAGATTTCTCCTAATCTCTGATAAGATACATGATATAACAGGTATGTATGTCAGATTTCTCCTTCATCTCTGATGAGATACATGATATAACAGGTTATGTATGTCAGATTTCTCCTTAATCTCTGATGAGATACATGATAAAACTGTGAAATATGTATGTCAGATTTCACCATTATCTCTGATGAGATACATGATATAACAGGTGTAAAATAATTATGTATGTCAGATTTCTCCTTCATCTCTGATGAGATACATGATATAACAGGTGTAAAATAATTATGTATGTCAGATTTCTCCTTCATCTCTGATGAGATACATGATATAACAGGTGTAAAATAATTATGTATGTCAGATTTCTCCTTAATCTCTGATGAGATACATGATATAACAGGTGTAAAATAATTATGTATGTCAGATTTCTCCTTCATCTCTGATGAGATACATGATATAACAGGTGTAAAATAATTATGTATGTCAGATTTCTCCTTCATCTCTGATGAGATACATGCTAGATGACTATAGAAATACTGGTACAAAAAGAGTCGTACAGATTTAACACAAGTTTATTCAACCAGGACACATAGAATACATAAATAACATTATGATAATTACAACCAATATACAATGCTAATAAGTATATTCTTAATCAATTAATTTGCGTCATGATTAATACAAACATCACACAATGCCAATACACACATGCATGAGTTGTACTGATAACCCTGAGTTATATATATATGTGTATACTGTAAACAAGAAACCACCAAAGGCGATATGGCCAAATTGTGAAACTCAGTTATGTACCTAAATACCCAGTACATTGAATGTCAAGGTCATGGGAAAAGTGAAGGTCATAGTCAACTACTGTCATCTAACTCGAATGATTCAAGCCCACTCTGTTTCCAATTCTATCCATCCTACGAGTGCTTGAATTCTCTTTACAATAAAATTGTTTGAGTTGTTCCCTGTCAAAGGGAACTAATCGCAGCGTCGCATTCCTTTGAGTTTGTGCAATAGGTATATCCAGTGAAAATTAAAACTTGGGAAACCTTTCCTCTTTGCTCTGTCTTCAAGTTATTTACATCAAATTAAACAAATGTTGACGATGCTTACAATTGGATCAATTTTTTTTTATATATCGCATCATTTTAAAAATAGGACAGCTTTATTTGCATTTATTTAATTTTAATTCCTTTTATTTTTCCCCACCAGCTGTAATACTGTATACTAATCCTACAATGCAACATGAAGTAATTTCCAGTCTGACACGTTTATATTGTAAATGCATTCAGGCGTTAATGCAGTGATCGTAGTGAATGGAATATAATGACTGAATTATTCTGGTTAACTGTCTTCATGTTCTGTCATCATCTGGAATTACAACATGACACTCAAAATGGTTTTCTTTTGTAAGAGCTATGGGCAACATCTAAATCATAATATAGATGCAGACACATGGATAGCCAGACCTGTATTTGCTTCACAATCCCAAAAATGACTAATGCATAGAGTATTTTTACTTGACAGATATATATTTAAAATTGAAATGACACTACATGTATTCAAATGACATATATATTATGTACACTGCATTTTCCCTGAAGTAGACAATGGCATATCACAATTATGGTAAGACACAAATACATGTACATGTATATGTGGATAAATATATTGTTAAACCGATCACATATCTGCAGGGTTTTCCCTTACGCATGATTCCATTCCTGCATCTCTGAGGCATAAAATATTTTCAGGATGCAAAACATGAATATTAGAAAGTCCCTAAGGACACACAAAAACTCAGTATTTTTTTTTCAACCTGAAACTGAAAATGTGTGCCTTTCTTTTCATGTATTCTCTTGAATTTCATTGACTTGGGGACTCGCAAATTTAATGAAGGACTCAGGACTTTTGTTCTTGTGGTCCCTTGGACTCGCTTAAGTATCTGTTGCACTAAAATACCTGCTTTAACCCATTCAATCCTACAAACTGTAAAAGACTGGTCAAAACAACAGGAAAAAAGTATTCCGTTCAGATATTTAGTGGTGAAAGGGTTAACAGAAACAGAAGAACACATTTCAGTTTCAATAAGATTTTTTAAATATTAAATGACAATAGATATTTTTGTAATAATGATTAAATTGCAAGTAAACTTGGTTACACAAATTTTACTCGTCACAAAGCAGACCAGGGCCTGGCAACATAAAACGTAAGAATTACTTTTTAAGTCTAAATAGTTTACTCAACTTTGGATAATCCTGATATCCGATTGCTGAGCAGAATGGGAAAAAAAATTCTTAGGTTTTATGGTGCCAGGCCACGAGCAATTCGTAGCACTTGATACCACCTTAACTTGGGATACAATTTTTAAAACAATGTAACAGATATGTTTTTTTTCGGTAATTGTTTACAATGAAATAAAATGATGAATATTTTTAAATCTAATGAAATTATTTGGGAGGCCACCTTTAAAGTGCATTAGTCTAATGTCTAAATTTATGTAACTTTTCGTTTACTGTCATATTCTGACATTCTTTTAGGTCTATCATTTTCCCATTTTTTAAAATCCCCTTTGGATAGTAAGTTCCTCATTATTTCCTTGAAAAAAACATCACAATCACCATATACACGGGATCCAAGCTGGTTTCCATATTTGTCTTCACGCATACAGACCCCATCTAGGTGAGTTTTTTGTCTGAAATACAAAAATACAATTTAGATAAGGAGCAAATGTGACATTATGATTAAAACAAGTGTTAGCCTGAATCACTTTCAGCAGTACATGTATTAAACCCACACATACTTTAAATCACTTTCATCAGCAGAACACTCTGAATCATTTTCAGCTGTATCATGATACAGGTACTACAGATTTCAGAATCTTTTTCAGCTATACTATGACACATCTGATTTCTGAACCACTTTCAGTAGTACCATGACACTGCAGATTTCAGAATCTTTTCCAGCTATACATGTACTATGACACTTCTGATTTCTGAATCACTTTCTACAGTACCATGACACTGCAGATTTCAGAATCTTTTTTCAGCAGTATCATGAATTCACAACAATCTGAATCCCTTTAAAAATTACAATGACACTACAGATTTCTAAATCACTTTCTGCAGTACCATGACCCACAATATTGAATCACTTTCTACATTGATGCATTATACTTCTCAATCACTTTCAGCATTACCATGATCTCACAACACTCTGAATCCATTTCAGAATCACATGTATCATGACACAAAATATATCTGAATCACTTATCAGCAGTATCATCACACTACAGATTTCTGAATCACTTTCACCATTACCATGACATTGGACAATTAAATGGACCCCTAATTTAAAAGAAACCTAATCTCTATCAAAACTACAGTAACTTTTTCACTTTTCAAGATTTCTTCACTGTGGAACTTGACCAACAGTCAGGTTAATGTGTCATTTTAAAATCACCATTCAGTTGACTCAAGTCTTGTGTTATAATACAGACCTGTTACACATAACGAGGTGTTGCGGTTTGGGAATGGACTCCACAAGTTCGTTGGCAGGAGTAACCAATAACGTCGAACCAAGACACAGCATCAAATCACATTTAAATACATTTTTCCAAGCCCTGTCCATGATTTCCCTCTCCAGATGGTCTCGGAAGTTGATGATTGTATCCATGAGGTAACCATTACATCCCTGTAATACAGAAAATATTAATATATTGTGAACGAATACAATGCCAGCTTTCATCTGGTACATGAATCAAGGTCAAGGTCAATGTGAAGAGTTCATGACCTCAATTCATAAGGTCACTGATGTGAAAAAAGTTATTTACATATTTGTATATTGCTTTAAGTCTATATACATGCTTAAATTTGTATAGTTTAAGAGATAATGTCAAACGTAAAATATTACCCTTTTCAATATACATGTAATTCATTAACCCCTGAAAAACAACAGACTCTCCTCTAAATTAATTTAGGCTAGTCCAAATGTGTCTTTTGGCGTGAATGAGTTAACAGCACAAGTCAAGTCATAAGCCTAATACATGTAGTACAAATGATAAACATAATGCAAAAATCATGTGAAAACAAGAGTATGACAAACGCTTCAGGATACATCCTTAGTGAATCTACCATGAAGGAATGAAAGCATTACAGCAATACAATGGAAAGTTAATAGACAACCAGTCAGATGGACTGGGGGTATACCAATACCATAATAATTATTAAGTCCTTCCCTAGTATAGTGAAAGAGAAACATAGTGCATGGAATTTGTTTTTATTTTTTTTTAAATTGTTGTTTTGCATCTCACCAAGAATTTTTCATGTATGTGGCTATGACAGCAGCTTCAGATGAAGTTCCAAAAATTTTGACCTGTGCTGTGATGGTTCTTTTAACGGTGTTATGTTTCATCTAAAAGACCTCCCCTAATGACAAATGCTTGGTGAAGGAACTGTCACTATATCTTTTTTTTTTAAAGTTTTAGGTATGACCCCATGACCTTTCACTTGTGAGTGGAACACTTTATCATGAGACAAATGCATGTAATCATGGAATTTGTAAGATGTCTCTGGTCAAAAGCTAAAATTTATGTGCATACACATGTGTGTTTATTTGTTAAATGCATTTCTGAATTGAAAAAAGTATAGTCCTATATATTTTAATCAATAAATATCTTCACCTTTTTCTGACATTTTCTGCCTGTCCTGTGCGACAGACTACACTTGAAGCACTGAGTCGCATGTTTTGGCTTTATAATGTCTGTTTCACCATGTTCCTCTAACTCTTCATAATATTCGCTGCTGATGTCGTCCATGACATAATATGGTCGGTCATACACTGTGCCACATTTCTCGCATTTCTCAATGAAAACGTTGCCATGGAGTTCAGACATTTTGTCATAAGGAATACCAGATAGACCATGAAGGCCATCACCATTCTGACTTATAACATACTTCAGAATATCCTCTGACATTAACTTAGCCAGTGATTCATGAGTGTAGGTTGGCCTCAATGACTCGTAAGGTACACCATCTAAAAATAAAGAAAGTTAATTGAAAAAAAATAAAATATATGTAATGTATACAACAAATGGGATCACCTTGAAGAAATATATGACAAAATGTGTAGTAATTCTATGTGGTCCTTGTTTGTCTATATAATTCTCTGATAATCTGATAGCTATCTGTCTTTTCATGAATCATGAAGGATAAAAAAAAAGAAGATGGGACAGATTCACCTCTTGAAAATAATAATAAACATAACGTATTTACACAGTTTTTTACTTTTGAAAATTAGGTACGGGGATTGTTTATGGCTAAATTCATATGAATTACGAAAACAAAATCCCTTGTTTTGTGTAGTATTAAGAACCTATATCAGTCAAAATGTCCATTTCCGGAACTCTCGAAACCTCGAACTCTTGAAACCTTGAAGTTTTTCGGTGGTCCCGAGGACTTTGAAGTATCGAGAGTCACCTGTATATTACCTTAAAATGAAAGTAATGGGAAAACTTGAAAGTGACAAATACTTTTGGCCTTCCACTGCTCTAAACCAAAATACTTAGAAGTTAGAAAAGATGGTAAACCTAATAACATTACTATATTTTTATAGTTTAAGGTTCTTTATATATTTTTATTAGTACCTTTTCTGCCAATTTTGGGAAAATGCCATTGGCGACACAATTGAGAATTCTAATGTAAGTTTGTGTCACATTCAGAAAAATAATTTTAGCACATACATTTTAATATAATGGAATCTCTGTATTAACCAATTTTTATCATGGTCATGGTCTGTACACCAAATTGGGATTTTTTTTTTTCAACAAATTGGGAAAAACACATGTATTTTACATTGGGAATGGGGTTGAATATCGTCCCCTAAGAAACTACAAAAAAAGGCCTGTACATTTTGACATAATTTTGACACAATGTATTATATGTACATGTATAATTCATGATATACTTTAATGTCTTGTATTATATATTACTGTACATTACCATACAATGCATCATAGATTGTCATACATACATATAAATGTACAGGTACATGTACGTGTCGCTTTTACTTGTGAAGTAGTGAATACGTTACTAAGTGACGGTCACCAGAGTTGTCGCGTCAACACTACATGTAGTGGTGATCCTATTTAGTCTACCACAATTTTGGAAGGTCTACATGCACCTATTGTTACATGTCCCATACAACTGTACATGTAGCAATAGGCCACCAAAAACAAAAAATAATTTCATAAAATGATTGATAAACAGATTTTAGCTCCATACAATAAAATGGTGTTATCACTGTTTTTTTCAATACTTCATTAGAAGGACCACTTGAAATTGAGAGGGACCACCCAATATGAAAATATGTTGGTCATTGATTAAAAATGTTAGTACCGGTACAATGTATTAATCCTTGGTCACCCTGTTAAAAATTTCTCAAAATAAATCATACCTTCTGTTTCCTCCTCATCTTCAAGTTTTTGTTTTTTCTGTGGAGGTTCATCATCAGAATCTGTTTTTAATTTTTCTCTGTCCATTTCAGTCCATTTCCCAGATTTACCTCGATAATCACCAATTCCAGCTGAAGTTGAAATGCCTGCTCCTAAAACATATTTTAATTGTATCAAAATACATTTATACATGTACATGCATTTCAAGTAAAATGAAAAGAAAAGTGAAGGTCGTCAATTACAGTAAAATCTGCTTTAGCGACCATCTGTGTATAAAGACTACCTGGTCACAAAGACCGTTTTTATTTTTGCTGTCCCCAATAGTACCATTTGTGTACAAATCAACCTCTATATAAAGACCACCTCCCTATAAAGACTGGTTTTGTTGTGTTATCGTACTTACAAGTACACCATATGCATGTAATGATGTATAAAGATTAAAGGGCCATTATTCTGACAAAAATCTCTTAATACTCGCCAGTTTTAAAAGTGTGGGGCTCTAACCACTGGGTAGTTGTGGTTTACAAATTTCCTATAAATATTGTAAATGTGGCCAGTTTTTAATGGTGGAGGAGAAAATCCGTTTACAATGTATCCAGGAAAAGACCACCAGTCTTCCGTAATTAAACGGACAAACTTTATCACAAAATCAGCTTACATGTACACAAAATATATTCATGTATATGCAGTAGTAGATACTAGAGGGTTTGTCGAATTGCTTACAAACAACGGAATGTTAATAATTTGCCCCGGTCAGACTTGTGGGACTAGAAATTCTCTATTGTACAAACAGAGTCACATGTACATGTATCTGGTCAGACACACCTAATCACTGTTACACACCCCAATCCCTTCTTTTCGAGACAGATCAGTAAGAAATTGAGAACGCTGAAACGAAATATTTATTAATATGTACAAATAATGAGCTATTGTACATGTAGTGGTGACATGGGTATTGTCCCTGATAGCACAGTTGGTAATTTATAAATGCAGGTAAGAGCGTCCAGCTAGTGTTCTGAAGATCATGGGTTTGATTCCCAGCCTGGTCGCACATAGCCCCCTGCTTGTTACAAATACAATTAATTGGGGCAATAAATAACCCACAGTGTACATGTGTAGTTATGAATCTCATGTGAGATTTCATTAACTCATCAACCCCTGACAAACAATGGACTCTTCTGTAAATCAAGGACTTAGACCAGTTCAAATGCATCTTTTGGGGTGAATGGGTTAAGGAATGAAATCTTAAAAAGTATAGGGAGGAAGAGTGTTAACAGTTACTGGGTACATGTATGTCAGACCAGGTAGCTCACTGGGTAGTGCAGCCTCATGGATTGTGGGAGGCCTGGGTTTGAATCCCAGTCTGGCACTACAACTTTTCCTAGCCTGTTACATTAATTTTAATATTAAATATCTTACCAGTGAATGTTACACAATGTTTGGAATCTTTCAAGAGTTTCGCAACCCGTTTAGCTTCATTTTTAATCGTTTCTAACGAATCAAAATGTTCTGCTGTTTTGGCTGCTTTTCGAACCATTGACTTTTCTTCTTTGCTCATGAATTTCCCTGCCAGATCCTTCTTTTTGTTTCTGGTTGCCTTTAATATTTCATCCCAGCATTTCATGTGAAAAACTGCCTCCCCGTTTTCTTCCCATTCAATAAGTAAATCGTCCCCCTCCGGCTTCTGTACAACAGTTTTTACTTCCACTCTCTCGTCTGATAATGCAATATCCTTCTTACAACTCAAAATGGAGCACTTCATGTTTGATCTTTCTCTTGTTTGAGGATCTGATGATCGAATTGTATCTATATATATATTACTCACGACTGCTTGCAATTGTGCAACATCCCTTTTTTGTTTTGTTTTGTTTTGATAGACTAAATTTTGTTTTCTTAGTTAGAGAGTTACATATTGCGGAAATACAATCGGGTACCGGTTTAATTGGTATAAATATTAAGGCTGGTGACGTAGTGATTATTTCGTTTTTATGACTTGATTATGAACGGAATGCGATTTTATTTTGTTTACGGAAGATAGATATAATATTACGGACATATAGAGATACCTTTCTGAGAAATAATGCAATAATTATATCGACTTTCATTTCGGCAATTCAATTAAACGTCTGTTTATTGATATATAACCAGCGATATATAAAGCTAATTAGCTTTATATATCGCTGATATAACATACAAAAACAAAACTAAGAAAAAATTCTAATATATATATATATATATATATATATATATATATATATATATATATATATATATATATATATATATATATATATATAACTCTTTGGTTTTTTTGGTTTGTGGGGTTCTGGAGGGGCGCTCCCCTTCCGTATAAAGAGGGAAAAATGTAATTTTAAACTACAATATCTGCCATTTTATGCATCTAAAATTGAATGATCGTCAATAATATTGATATAATTATCACATTTCAGTGTCGGATACAGAAAATTTTCAAAGGGGGTGAGGCTGGCGACACAGAAATATACTTTTTCAAAGCAACTTCTTTATCTTGAAAAAAAAAACCTCTCAGGTTCATATCTATTGCTTTGAGGCTTGAGTCAATCTTCTTAAATTTAGGTCCTGTCAATGGGATGCATTCCAGTCTTCTTAAAAGCAGAAATTGAATTTTCAGTTGTCATGGCTTCACTGTAGGCTTTGTATATCAAGTGGCACATTTTGTTTCTTACCACAGTACCATGTATTGCACATACGGATAAATATATGACAGTCATTGTTGAACATTTTTGTAAGTATAAAAATAATGCGAGTACCACTAGTTCTTACATTGGAAAAAAAAGTACAAAATATAAAAAATCTCAGATACCAAAGTATAAATCAATAGAATGTCCAGGACATAGATACAAATCCGGTAAAAATGGACAAACACGGACCTCTGGAAAACAAGAGGTGGGATCAGATGCCATGGAGGAGTAGGCATCCCCCGTCGACCGGTCACACCCGCCGTGAGTCCACAGTCAAGTCCAATGAAATAAGTGAGGAGTGAATCCTCGTCACAGTTGGTACAAACGTCTCAACAACCGCCAACGAAAAGGCAACTCAACATTTCACTTACTGAAACAGAGTAATCGCAAACAAGACTATTATACCGACCGTAAAATTTGCGGAACGTTGACATTAAACGCGGTTTTCGATATCACTGTGTCAATAATTTGTCAGTGAGTAGTTTACCTCTGTATATGAAATCTTCATAAAGGAAACATCGCACCGATTGAGGCTTGGTTTATAATACATGGTAATAAATCTAAAAGCTGTCTACGTTTGCCTATAGAGAAAAAAGAAATAATGGATTTGGTCCTTGGGTATTGAATTCAAAGATGATAAGCTATTGTCAGGGTTTGGACTTTTGCGTGTGTATTTTCTTGTGGCATCATCCAAGAGAATAATTATTGTCCAAAGAACTTCCTTGTAGTGTAAATCTGTTGCTATTTTAAAACGTATTATTTTACACAAGTGTGGCATGCAAATGTATTTCCTCTTACAGTACATGTATAAAATAAAAGTATAGTATATGTCTGCTGAAATGCTATGTTTATGTTTAGGGCCTTGTTATGTGTCAAATGCAAGAAAAATGCGGGACGGACACAAGGACCTTTAATTTTTCTATAAAAGGTCAGAAAATTCAAAACAAATTTCCCAGAATTATCGCGCATCTCTCCGCTCGGCGATATATTGCATTATCAAGGGTCATATGAAAACAAGTATTTTACTGGGAAAAACATTTTCATAAAAAAAAAACTCCAACTTTTGGTTTGCTTCCTAAGCCACTGCTTTAATGATTTATAACAAAATTAGTAACTGTCCAGTCATGTATACCAGTTGTTCCGGTTGGTTTCCTGTCTTTCGGATGAGACAGTAAAAACTGGAGGTCCCGTGTCACAGTAGGTGTCGGCACGTTAAAGAACCCTCACTGCTCAATGGCCGTAAGTGCCGAGCATAGGCCAAAATTTGAAGCCCTTCACCGGCATTTGGTGACGTCTCCATATGAGTGAAATATTCTTGAGTGGGACGTTAAACAACAATAAACAAACAAACAAACAAACAAACCAGTTGTTCCGGATCGCATGCACAGTTTCGCGCATTACTATCGATATGCAATTTTCTGCTATTGTAGAGGTTAATACTCACTCCCCTCCCATTAAAAAAATTCCTGGATCCGCCACACTGGATCTACCTTATTTTCACAAAATATATACAGTGATATAGGAATATAAGATTTTTATGCTTGTGTATTAGCTCTTATTTCTTATTGTATATCAAGTACAAGTAATAAATGCAGAAAAAATGGAAATAATTTTGCGTAAACACAGCTAATGCCCTCTAATCATCTACAATAGTTGACCATAAGTATGTTCCCATAATTTTATTTTCACTATATTTTCTTTGTTTTTTTTTTTTTTTTTTTTTTTGTTGTTTTTTTTTTTTTTTTTTTTTTTTTTTTTTTTTTTTTTTTTGGTACTCAGACAATGTAATATAAGGATGATGTCAGAGTTGAGTTGCTCTGGACTCACTACCGTACATAAATGTGCCGTTCTCCTAATATAAAAAGGGCACTACATAACTAATCATGCTTATCATTGCTAATAGTGAGGTACCATTTTTAAATAAAACAAAAAGACACTGACATCCACATTCTGACATAAGAAAAAAGGAGAGGAAAACAAACAAACAAACCTAAGAAAGAAAAAAAAATAATAATAAATATAGTGACAATCACAAGTGGACAAAGGACATGCCATTCACACCACCACGCTTACATGTAGGTATTATATTAGTTTTTAGAAAGGTGTAAGAAAAGGATATTTTTTACAAGTCATTATTAAGCCAACCCCATTTATGAAAAAAAATAATCACTTTGTAAATTTGTCTTTTATATATATTTTTCTGTATTTACTCAGGAAAATTTCAAAATTTATTGAGTGCATAAAAGAGAGAGTTTGTCCTCCGGGTTAAACGACCCGTAATTACTAATTTATTTTTCTGACTTGTACGCATGCGATGTATTAATCTATCGGAACTTACATTTTGTATATCTTCTCTACAATGTATCCTATTACGTTTATGAGAATAAAATTGTCATTGTCATTGTCATTGTTTTAGCATATTTAATTATATATTGTTTTGCACCTTGAAAGGTTGGTATGCATTTCATCAAGTTTTGTCTAATAAGTACTGCTTAATTAGGCAAATAATTACATTTAACATTTTTATAAAATTTATATTTTATATTAAACATTATTTCCATTTTACTTAAACTGATATCAATATTTAAACAAGATTGTAACCAGTTTTTAATATTACTCCATAGTGTAACAGAGTAGTTACAGTTGATAAACAGATGGGAAATAGATTCTGGAGAATTATTACAAAAAGTACACATATTGGAATCTTTTAGGCCAATTTTGTGAAGAAGTGAACTAGTACCTAGAATTCTATGAATTATTCTGTACTGAAACCATTTTGATACACAATCATTTGAAAATTTATTGACATTTTCATTAACTTTTTCCCACCATATTGCATTTTCCCTTATCTGAAATTCTTCCTTCCATTTTAGTTCACTTTTTGGTTTACAATAAAATTTCCTGATGAATATATGATAAAAATCCCTTGATCCCTTTTGACTTTTACAAAGTATTTTAATGTGTGAAGGAAAATAAGGTTGATTCATTCAAAATCAAAGATCCTTCCTTTTTTTCTAATACATAGAATGATCCCATAATAATTTGTTAATGGTGGAAAGAAATTAAATCTGGTACAAAATTCATTATAACTTTGTAAATTTCCATTTTCATTTATCATATATATATATATATATATATATATATATATATATATATATATATATATATATATATATATATATATATATATATATATATATATATATATTCTTAGTGAATTAATGTTTTTTCGTTAACTCTTAGATAATTTGCCATAAAAAGTTGAGGTTTTTGGTACTCATTTGGTAGGAAAAAAACATTTCAATCTGGGGTTTTTTTTCAGGAGAAATGCGTTATTCTTCGCAAGGGTTACATAATTTTTCTGTTTATTACAAAGATAATGTAATCTTTGTGATGTAATACATAAATACATTAATAAAAACCATTGATACTAAAGTAATTTATGGATGTCAACAAACAAAATTATTATCAAATTTAGGACCTGACTCCCGGGTTAAACTTGCCATTTTACATTTATTCTGGATGTCCACCAAATACAGAGGACAATATCAAACAAATGTAGAATTACTAAACATATATAGTGAAATTCATTTTTGAGAACATACCTACTGTATATCTTTTCAGGTATATTTATTTATTTATTTATTTAATTATCAAGTAATTATAGAAAAAAAATAAAATAAATTAAAAATTTACCCCTGACCTGACCATCATTCAACTAATTGTGACCTAGATTAATCATCGATACTCAAGGTTTGGTTTTCGGGTCGTGAAGCACGGACTGCAGTGGATTTACTCAGACAATCACCTGACTACGGGATTTTTTTTCCTTTTGGGTAAACATAATTCACGCATAGTATAAACATGGATGAAAGTATTACTAATGGTTGCAATGATTCGCCGAACTCAACGCCAAAGTTGTGCACGCTTGCCAACAGCTATGATCGTTTTATTCCGTTTCGACCAAATTTGAATTTAGATGCATCTCATGATAAGGTTTTGTCACCGGTGGTGCAAACAGAAGACGACAAGAAACCACAACAAAGTCGAAGTGAACAAAATCTGTATTACAACCGACTTCTTTCCGGGGCTTTGGAAATAACAGAAAATCAAAGAGTTCTCCCCACAATACAGAGACATGATTCAGGATTTTCAAGTAAATACTTTTTATTATTATTGATATGCCATTTGTAATTTAGAAATTTATCAAATTCGCCTTGAAATATATCAAACGGAACATTAGCTGTGTTTTTTTTTACTTTGTTTCTTTTCTTTACTACTTATATATTGATATACGATAAAAAAAAGGAAAAGTGAGATATAAGATATACACAGGCATAAAAATTCTGATATATTTTGTGAATATTGCTTGAGAAACCCAGTATGGCAATTATTCACTTGCAATTGATTAATTCAACCTTACTATTTGTGTATGCATACCACACTGGACCTAACCTTATTTTGACAAAATATATTGGAATATAATAATTTTATACCTGTGTATAGCTCTTATTTTTTTTTATTGTACATCCAAGTACATGTAAAAGTAGAAAAAAATCGATTTTTTTTTTAAACACGGCTATGTAATACCCTTTAACGTATGCCTATGGATCTATGAAATAAATGTGTAACCGGGATAGAAGAGATTGAAGCAGATTATCGTTTTCCAACTTTGCACACACACACACACACACAATATATATATATATATATATATATATATATATATATATATATATATATATATATATATATATATATATATATATATATATATATATATATACAGTAGAACTTCGATAAGTCGAAGTTCAAGGGACCACCTTGAAAAGTTCGATACATCGGGACTTCGACTTATGGATGGTAACTGAGAACCATACGTTTTTAGTTTCACAGGATCTATAAGGTGTACATGACTGCTTTGAAACCATTTAAGACATATACGTTCATAATAATTAATAATTAGAGCTAAATTTTCTTGAAAATAAAACATTGAGTATTTATGAGAAGGAGAAAAATCATTATGGGGCAATTTCGTACACATGCAAATTTTGACTTCGAATTATATGTAGGAATTCTCGTTCTTTTTATAGAAATGGGCCCCAAAATTTATTTTGTTATTCGAAACATCGAGAAATTCGACTCATAAAAACTCGAATTATAAAATGTTTATAAGTAGCGTTAAATAACAAAATCATTCGGGATTCGAAACATCGAGAAATTCGACGCATTGAAGTTCTACTATATATATATATATATATATATATATATATATATATATATATATATATATATATATATATATATATATATATATATATATATATATATATATATATATATATATATAATATACATACATACATACACATGTTCTCCTATTCACTCTATGTAAAGACGTCTTTCCTTCGTACTTGCATATCGGAAATTGATTCCCCTTGTGATCCGCGTATGTATACATACATGTAACGGAACAACTTGTGAGACTTTTTCTTCTTAAAGATATTCTGTTGAAAGTCATTAATAATTAATAGCAAATGTTGACATTATGTTTAACTGAAATTCGAAAATGTACTTTTAATTCATACAGCAGGAAATAAAAAATTAAAGTTGTGGACTATTTTATTATCTGTCATGTAGTTACCGTAAGCCGTTGCTATCCACCTATTATCAACATGGAATAATTGTCCCTGCAATGGAAAAATACGTCGAATACATGTAAATATAAGCTTTGCATTGTATTTTTATTGCCTTCATGTTTATATATCGGAAATTGGTATAGGGGCATTTTCAACATTAAAGCCCTACCGCGCTTCATTAAAAGTGCCCCTATTCCAATTTCCGATATAAAACATAAAGGCAATGAAAATTGAATTAAAACCTTATTTAGTACAGAGACTAGTTATATACAAAATATACATTTATATTGTTTCGGAAACGGAGCGGGCTTGAATTATTCGAGTTTCGTGTTGTCCTGCGTCGCACGGCTACGCCGAACTTTCTGCCCCGATTTTAAGCGATTCTTTTTTTTTTTTTTGTAAAATCGGGGGCAGAAGTCCTCCCATATACTCTCTTCACAGCAGTTTAGAGATCGTTTTAACCATCTATTTCTTATCGCTGACGTATGATATTTGTTGATATGCTTACTTGATCTTTAAGATTTATAGATCCATCGTCACTTAGTTATTTTACCCAAAAAAAAAAAAAAATAATAAGCAAATAAAAAAAAAAATAATAATAATAATAATAAAAAAATCGGGGCAGAAAATTCGACCTACAGTGAGCATATTTATAGCTTAGGCCATTCCATTTTTTCGACCGATGATAGATTGGTTTTGAAATCATAAAACAGAAAAAAACAATCATCTAGGGGGGATTTGGAACATATCCCTAAAATGAACAATTATTTTTATCCCTGTGAAAACTATAATTGCATAGATTATTTATTAATATGTGCCAAAAATGTTATTTTTAATCAGATTTTCGTTAAATGTCCATTAAATTGCATTTTTTCATGTGTGTGTGTGTTGTTTTTTTTAAATAGAAAGATACGTTTATTAGAATGGACGCTAAATATAAACAAATACTTTTAATCAGGTTTTTAAATGAAACAATAGCCGATTGTCACCAAATTCGGCATATACTACAGTGACGTGCCAAAATTTATTTAGTATTTTATTTTTCTCTATATATTTCATAAAAAATCCATATCTTAAAAATATTCAGGGAAATTCATTTTTTTATTTTCACTCTACCCAAACATATACCTAATACCATAAAACTCACAACATCTAATATTTTCCGACATTGTGTGGGCCTACTTGCTCATAATGTTCAAAATTTATTTCTAGATTCAACAATTTTAACAGGAAATTAATTTCTTTACGACGATTCTGATGTTCAGTACACATATTAGAAAGAGATATAAAAACACTGTTTTAAAATGTTCAGTACTATAAAACGAAACGTCGGAAATGATTTGTAACAAAACAAACACCCACACTTAAAATTATTAATAACTAACAGGGAGAATTGTATAGGAAATTACTTTGTATAGTAATGTTTTCTAAATTTGGTTTAATAGGGAATATACAGATATTAATTAGCGTTTTCAAAAGCCATTTTGTTATTATCTGAGATGTGTATAGGTATAAAATGATGGTTTCCATTTCATTTCTATACGTGTTTATGTCGTTTAGTTGTTTCCTATATTTTGACAAAATGCAATATATGTTTGCCACGATTACATTACATTATCGTTCGATGTTTATCAAAACCGATCGAATGCTAAAAGGTGATGGAGGGAGACCGTTTACCATCGCAGATACATACATTGTACGTTGAACTGGTCATGTTATCCGAAAATATATGATCCCCTAATTTCCGTTTTGAACCATGACCGATTCCAATTTTTTTTCCTGTTTTACACCCTGTCAATATTTTTCACTAACTTGGATAGGTATAGTTGAAGTACCACAAATTTTGGTCTTTTCTGTGGACCGGCACCAATGCAGCGAGGTCTTTTACGTGTCATACGTACCCGTGCCTGTTGAGTATGTCGTAAAACAAAAAAATCAAATCAAAAAAATCAAATCAATTTGTATAGTAGGCCAAGCAACAGTCGCAACTTTTTTTCAAAGTCTTTGGTAAGGGGGGGGGGGGGGGGGGGGGGGGGGGGGGGGGGGGGGGGGGGGGGGGGGGGGGGGGGGGGGGGGGGGGGGGGGGGGGGGGGGGGGGGGGGGGGGGGGGGGGGGGGGGGGGGGGGGGGGGGGGGGGGGGGGGGGGTGACCAAGTACCAAGAATTGAACCTGGAACCTCCCGGCGCTTGCGAGTCGAACACTCTACTACCACCAGACTACTGAAACCAGACCGGACATGACCGATTCCAACGTTCACATAGCTTTCTTGATATCTAGTTTTTTCTGTCCACTAGTTCATGACTGTTTATAAAAAAATTACACTTCTAAATGGACTTTACTAGATCCCGTAAACAACGTTGACTGCAACCGCACTTTGGCCATCTATAGGTGATTTTCAATATTTCAGACTTATCAGGACGCGGACAAATTTTCATATATTCAATCGTTATTTCGCTATGCGGTATACCTGGAAATTTTCGCTCCCGTTAAACATTCGCCATTTTCGTCCCTAGACGAGAGGTTAAATTTCAAATGAAATTGAGATTTTCAAGCTAAGTAATTGAAGCACGGACTTCCATGAAACTATGGTGATTTGGGGCAAACTAAAAGAGGGGGAGAATAGGTTTTCTGTCTTAAATGCCGGGGCCGAAATATCCAATCGCGAAATTTTCTCGTACACAGAAATAAGTGGGAGCGAGATATCAATATAATAATATATCGGGTTTTGAGAACGAGAAAACTAATTCGTTATAACGAGAAAACTAAGGATTGAAAACGAGATAAAATAAAATAATATTCGTATCTTAAACCCACTGGAGGGTTTGTAGGGGCACACAAACCCTAATAGAAAAAAAAAAAGAAAAGAAAGGCCAATCACAAAAAGAGTTTAATGGCAAGTAACTAACCAAACTTTAACAGAATATTACAATATTATTCGTTCACAGAATCTCATATACATGTACATGTAGTTTTGATTTGACTTCTTTAAGTCGCCATGTGTTTCTAAAATCAAGAATTTTCCAGAAATAAAAAAAGTTACGAAAACAAATGTGCGCGGATGAGGCATATATATTGAATATATTAAATCTCAGTCATAACTTTTTAACGTAAATGTAAGTGGTGCTGCATAATCATTGCACATCTGTTGTGATAAGACCTTTCCATTATAAAACAGTACCAAAATATTTCGTTGGCAGATCTAGCGGGGTGCACCCCCGCATTTGATTTTGTTAATCAACTGAAGTGAAGAAAAAAGATTGTTGCGATTTTTTAACATTGCGAAATAATAATAAGTTTTGTTTAATTGTAGATCTGGAGGCCAGGAAGTAGCATCGCATAGTTTTTAGAATTCCCCGATACCCCCCCCCCCCCTCATACATTGCTCTTGAAAAAATGTTTGCTGAAATCAATTCATTGTGGGGAAATAATAAATATTTTAATGAAATGCGTATGAGATAAAAATAGGTTCCAGTTGAATGTCTAGAGGTTATATAATGACCAATCTGTATTTGCAAACAGATATTTTTTTTCCAATGATGCGCCCCCTTAAATTGACAAATGTGTGAAAAAATTGAACTTTTATATTTCTATAAAAAGTTGGAAATTTCATACAAAATTACCAAAATTTTCGCGCATTACTCCACTCAGTGAAGGTAGTCTTGTCGTACGCCCCATTTGTTGTGAAATCCTGGTTCCACCTCTGCTGAGGTTTGTATTAAGTAACAGTGTAAATAATATAAATCTATGTTACCATCCTCGCCCCTTTTAAAAATTCAAGATCCACCACTGGTTAATTACTTGTAAGAACGAACGTGGTTAAAATAGAAATTACTTGAATTACCATGACAAGGACTGTAAAACGAATAACTTTTTTTTTTAAATATGTTTAAGACATTGATTTTTGCGAAACAGACTGCAGTGTAACGACGCATTTTGACAAGAACAAAGTTTGAAAAAGCAAAATGTTGCATTGTTTTTTTGTCTTTATTTTTATTTTTTTGGTATTTTTTTTTTTTTTTTTTTTTTTTTTTGCTTGACACTAATCGGCTTTCGTAGGAAGGTGTATATGGCCAATATATTCGAAAACGAGCACCATCGGATACTTTTTGTGGGAGTTACTGCCCTTATATTAGTTTTTCTTATCAACGTCATGCTTTTGTGGGAGTTACTCCCCTTGAGATAGTTTTTTTTACCTACCCACTTCTTGTTAGCGCTCTTAATTCTACATTTATCTACGGGATATTAATCCAAATGTTATGGAAGGGGTGTATGGGAACTACCTTGATCACCAATACTTTTTTCTACTTAATTAAAGGGGCATTACCTGTATTTTTGTTATTCCCCCCCCCCGTTTTTACTACTAAGATTGATATACAATAAAAGAAAAGAGATATACACAGGCATAAAAGTTCTTAAATTCTTGTATATTTTGTGAACATTGCTTGGGAAGCCCAGGTTTGGCACTTTTTCAATTGCAATTTATTAACTCAACCTTACTATTTGTGTATGGATACCACACTGGACCTGACCTTATTTTCACAAAATATATAGGAATATAAGATTTTTTTTTATGCCTGTGTATAGCTCTTATTTGCTATTGTACATCAAGTACAACTAGTAAAGGTAGGAAAAACTTAAATATTTTTTATGGTAAACACAGCTAATGCCCCTTTAAAATTACTCGGGTATGTTTTCTACTTTATAAAAATGACCCGGGTATATTTTCCACCATAAAAATGATTTATTTTTTTAAATTAGGTATACTTTTTTACCATATACATGTATAATGATCCAGGTATATATTTTACCTCAGAAAAAAAAACATTTAGCATAATTTAGATTTAACACGGGGTTTCTCCCAAGATATAATGGCAACTGTACCTGTGACATGGTCCTTTCAATGTGACTCGCGAAATGACCGTTTAATATTCTGGTCCACTTTTTGGTATCACTGAAGGCAAGTAGTGACCACTAGATGTTAGGTCCTTCATCGGGAAAGTAAGACGTACTCGTTCCCATATTCGACGTACACATTTGCAGACACACACACACACACACACACACACACACACACACACACACACACACACACACACACACATATATATATATATATATATATATATAATATATATATATATATATATATATATATATATTAATTAATAGATATCATATTTATATTTGTTGCCAGGCCCGACACAGAATTATTCTCCGTTATTCAACATTTCAATGGAAGATACGTTCAGGCCATCGGTCTGTGGCAGCAAGCGGAGGGTGATGACGTCACCAATCTGTATAATGGATATGCCACGATTACGAAACGACTTTTGTAAGTTTGAGAAGTAATTATATATAGATATCGCATGACAACTATTGCAATGTTATATTTATCGCATAACCATTATTATCATAGAATTTGAAAACCTACTTCGTTTAGAATGAGTTGTTTGCTTTAATCATCTTGTCATTAGGGGCTGAATCTTTGAAAAGTAGTTACATTTTGATAAAATAAATTACAGGTGTGAGCAAGTGAATAACCATTGATATTGACCTTTTCAAATTCATGTGATAAGAACTTCAATGATGGTTATGAGAATAACACGGAAATGACAGGAGGGACGGTTTTGGCCAATCACAGTGTCACTAGGATGACACGTGTAGTACCATATTTACCACAGGAACATACAAGTTACAACATATCCAAATGACCCAGCCATGTGATTAAAATGTTATACATCTTCGTATTTTCTTGCAATTTTATTGGTTAATAAGCAATGCATGTGTATTCAACTGGTGCGATATTCATAGTGTTTGGTTTAGCAGGATGACATTAAAATATTACATGCGCAAAAATGAATGCGCACAGAATGCCTATGCTTCGTCTTCCAGAGTGGTAAAAACTGGTAACCTCTGTTGAGATTACCTACCTAAACATTTAAATACCGACTGAAATGAATTGTGCGTGATCGCATGTAATTTATATTGATGCAGATGTTATAATGTTTTTTTTTCTTCTGGAGTTATCTATTACATGGAGAATACCTTTTTGAATGCATCGTATGGTATATCATTATCAATATTATAGTAACGATGTTCCTTATTAGGTGACAGTTGAACGTGCAAGTCTTTGAAAATCACAGGGGGATAAGTTTTTCATTTATTTGTTGCCAGTTACTGTAGATTAAATGTCCTTCAGAATATGGGGCTCGAAGATTTATTAAGTTTTTTCTATTGATCATGACTTACGACATTCATTTATTATCTAACATTCTTTTGTATATCGCGACATTGAGGTCTTTTGTGACATCTTATCATTTAACATTCTTTTGTATATCGCGACATTGAGGTCGTTCGTGACATCTTATCATTTAACATTCTTTTGTATATCGCGACATTGAGGTCTTTCGTGACATCTTATCATTTAACATTCTTTTGTATATCGCGACATTGAGGTCTTTCGTGATCATCATTATCATTCTTTTGTATACGCGATCGCGACATTCTTTTGTGACATATCATTTAACATTCTTTTGTATATCACGATCGCGACATTGAGGTCTTTTATGACATCTTATCATTTATATTCTTTTGTACGCGATCGCGACATCTTTCGTGACATATCATTTAACATTCTTTTGTATATCGCGACATTGAGGTCTTTTTATGACATCTTATCATTTAACATTCTTTTGTATATCGCGACATTGAGGTCTTTCGTGACATCTTATCATTTAACATTCTTTTGTATATCGCGACATTGAGGTCTTTCGTGACATTTTTATCATTTAACATTCTTTTGTATATCGCGACATTGAGGGTCTTTCGTGACATCTATCATTTAACATTCTTTTGCGCGACATTGAGGTCTTTTGTGACATCTTATCATTTAACATTCTTTTGTATATCGCGACATTGAGGTCTTTTGTGACATCTTATCATTTAACATTCTTTTGTATATCGCGACATTGAGGTCTTTCGTGACATCTTATCATTTAACATTCTTTTGTATATCGCGACATTGAGGTCTTTCGTGACATCTTATCATTTAACATTCTTTTGTATATCGCGATCGCGACATTGAGGTCTTTCGTGACATCTTATCATTTAACATTCTTTTGTATATCGCGACATTGAGGTCTTTCGTGACATCTTATCATTTAACATTCTTTTGTATATCGCGATCGCGACATTGAGGTCTTTTGTGACATCTTATCATTTAACATTCTTTTGTATATCACGATCGCGACATTGAGGTCTTTTATGACATCTTATCATTTAATTTTCTTTAGTATATCACTATCGCGACATTGAGGTCTTTTGTGAAAATCCTGTTATTTAACATTCTTTTGTATATCACGATCGCGACATTGAGGTCTTTCGTGGCATAAACTTTTGACGTCCATTTAATTGACAAATGATTTTAAGATGTGTTGAAATTTCTCAAATTGATCTGGCCAAAACATACACATTGCAATCTCTCTGCAATGCAAGGGATATTAACGATCTATAGCTCTACGCCTAATCTCCCGTGGTAACATCTTCATAAATCTGTATGTAGATGAAATGCTTCTGAAACTTGTCTTGTGTTTGTGTCAGGCGTATAACATACTTACTAGTCTTACATAAGAGATAATATTTAACGTTGGAGATAAAAAAAATTCTTACGCAAAAGATGATGTCTTTCGTTAGAGATACTAAGAATTACGTAGACGTTAATAGACCCTTTCACGTTCACGTGCGATTTTGATTGGCAAAAGGATACAGATATCTGCAAAAACATAGACGTCGTTATAGTAACTGATTGTTTTTAAAGGTCATTTTCCGGGAATTTGTATTATTTTGCCGCTCAAAGTTACAGGACCGCAGTTATCGTGAAAGGGTCTATAAGTCTTACGTTGGAGATGAAAAGTGTTACGAAGAGATACTAGGTCTGAACCTGGAGATAAAAAAAATCTTACGCAAGAGATGATAAGTCTTTCGTAAGAGATACTAAGACTTACGTAAGAGTTGAGAAGTCTAACGGAAGAGATACTAAGTCTTAAGCTGGAGATAAAACAATCTTACACAGGAGATAATAAGTCTTAATCAAGAGATACTAAGTCTTACGTTGGATATGACGGAGATTATGTTGGATATAATAATAAATCTTACGTAAGAGGTGAAGTCTAAAATGTCTAAAGTTGATACTAATATGCTGCCATAGTTAAGTATAGTCACAATGCGTAGATCTATCCTAACTTCTGACAAAAACACGGATATCACAGGACTGAGAATATTTATTAGTCCCACAACGGTGAAACGGGGTGGGAGGAAGTGGAGGGGGGGCTATAGGTGTTGTTGATTGCTTCTGTATGTCAGTCCGTTCGGTTAAGGTTTTTTTTAAGTTTTGTAAATGTTCACCATTCACCTAAAAATGATATCACAGGTAATTAACATAATTGATTCATGATTCCTCTCATAATATTTGTTTTTATTTATGTGTAGGTACTTGTAACCCCCTCTTGTAACCCTCCGTGGATACTAGTATATATATAATATGCAATTTTTTGCTATATTTTGTGTCAGATACTAATGTTCTGGACTGGGGAAGAACGAACAAAATAGCAGTAGCGTTGTACCAAACAGCTTATATATGGAATGTGGAGACAGAAGTAAGGAACAAAATAGCGCGGTCGTCAGATCAGGTAGAGAATTATTATCTCTCGTCATTAACATGGGATGAATCCGGCGATTTGGTGGCCCTTGCAGATAATCAAGGACAAATTGTGGTGAGTTTTGCAACATTGACCCCGGGAACACCCATATTCTTCAGTAAATAACCAAACTCAACTCATTTTTATTAATGTTTGTTACTGGTGTTTAATTACGGCACACTCAACAACAGACCGGGAAGAGACCAGCAACCTTCCACAAGTAAATCATTTTTTATGAATTTGAGATAAAGACGTACAACATTCATGCTGTAACGGCAAATTTTTGGACGGATTGCGAAGAAAAGTCCGGTCCATATAAATGGCGGTGTCTGTCCGCCTGTCTGTTCTTGTTTTGTTTTAACACGCCACATTCAACAATGTTTCAGTCATACTGTGGCGGCTAGTGTTAAGTGGTGGAACAGAGAACCCGGCTACAGTGTACCCGGTAAGAGACCACTGGCCTTTCACAAGCCAACTGGCAAACTTTCTCATAAATTCAATAAAAAATTTAGGCTCCAACTTGGCACAAATTGACGTGAAGTGAGCCACTTCATGATTTAAAGCGCAATGCTCTAAGCACTCGAGCACAGAGGCCCCTGTCTGTCTGCGCCAACAGTTTGCTTTACTTCTTGCGTTTAGTACATTAATAATAATTGATACCTCTTTGAAACCATATCGCGATAGACCTTGATCAGAGCTTTGTTAGCCTTTGTTTTTGTTTTACCTTGAATTTGAACATTTCCAGTCTCAACGTTAAATGTATGTTTCAGTTACCAACAGAATCATTGAGTTAGACTTTTGGATTTTATGGATTGATGAATATGGAAGAATTCCCTTGGCAACACATCTTATTTTAAATTTCTCTCGGTGATTTGCAAACCGGGCACACCGCCTTAGCGGTTTTTTGTTGTATATATATTGCACACTATTATAAATAATTATGAAAATTATTGCTCACCTAAAGAAGCTAGTACTGCGAAATGTCTGACACGTGGCTCTCAATGTGCATTTTTGACATCTTTCGATTGTGACGTCATAAGCAGACACATGTTTAACAGACTATTTAATTGTGAAGTCATAATGAAAAAAAAATGCCAAAAGGTGCCGTGTCAGGCATTTGGCAATAGGTCAATTGTCTAGCGAATTAGATATTAAAGATACCACAAAACAAGAACAAATGCCTCTTAGACATTTTTTATTTACATGGTATGGTCATGTACTGCAAACATAATTGTATATTATAAATGAATCCGGCTTTCCTATTGTCAACATTCCACATTATATTTCCCATATTGTTATACCTCTATGTTAGACCAGGACCAGGTACAGTCTCCATTACGCGCTACAGTTTCCCTGTCATATTTCCTCCCATTCGGAACCCGTTCTTGATACTAATCACCTATGGATCATCAAAGTGAATTTTTTTTTATAATTTTCTTGGAAAATGTTGTTTTGAATAAAATATTCTTGAAAATTTAAGGGTAGTTCTTTACTTTTTGAATTGTTCATATCGGTATAATTAACAATTTATTGCCCTTGTATGAGGAAGATATGAAGATTGGTTCACCCTAAGCCAAATGTTAGACTTTGTTTGCAATAACCATGTTTTACTACTGAAATAATGTTGAAATACCTGATTGAAATGCAGTTGTTGTTGATTCGCCTTTTTAGACCCCCCCCCCCGCCAATTTGTTTTATATGACTTCGTTAGAGAGGTCGACAAAAGATACTAACTCCCAGAGCTGATTTTTTCCGGAAGTTCGTCTTTGTCCAATGTTCACTACGTCTGTATATTTTCAGGGAACTTCTTATGGGTAACATTTTCACACCTAAGGAGAAAGTAATGAATTTCAGCATTAAATATTCCATTTTCTCTTTTTTTTAAATACAGATTTGTGATGCGGATCAACAGAAGGAAGTGCACGAGTTTTGTTTGAAAGATAAAATTCCAATAGGAGTTACACGGTGGAAAGAAAACCTCATTTTTGGGTTTGTTTCTATATTTGATTAACTGACTCTACCCACTGCTATTGCCTTGTGATATTTATTGTACCCACTCATGTTGTTGGAAAAATTTTCACCTCTATCCATCACTGTTTCATCACTAACCCTGGAAAAATTTTCACTAACACTCTAGCCATCTGTGACCCTCTTGTGATTTTGATATTCACTAATCCTCTCTGTTGCCTTTTGATCTTTATCTAACCCTTTCTGATCTTTTTGATCTTCATCACTAAGCCTCTCTGATGCCTTTTGATCTTTGATATACAATCCTCTCTGTTGCCTTTTGATCTTTATTTAACCCTCTCTGTTGCCTTTTGTTCTTTATCACTAACCGTCTGATGCTGTTGCCATCACTTTCTGTTGCCTTCATCTTTATCACTAACCTCTCTGTTACCTCTGATCACTAAGCCTCTATTTGATCTTTGATCTTTACAAACCGTCTCTGTTGCCTTTGTTCATCCTTTCTGATGATCTTCATCACTAACCCTCTGTTGCCTTTTGTTGCCTCTGTTGCCTTTTGATCTTTATCACTAACCCTCTCTGTTGCCTTTTGACCTTCATTACTAACCATTTCTGATGCCTTTTGATCTTCATCACTAAGCCTCTCTGTTGCCTTTTGATCTTTATCACTAACCCTTTCTGATGCCTTTTGATCTTCATTACTAACCCTTTCTGATGCCTTTTGATCTTCATCACTAAGCCTCTCTGTTGCCTTTTGATCTTTATCGATAACCCTCTCTTTTGCCTTTTGATATTTATCACTAACCCTTTCTGTTACCTTTGTGCCTTTTGATATTTATAATTAACCCTTCCTGTTACCTTTTGAGTTTTATCACTTACCCACCCCCTGTTGCCTTGTACTCTTCACTGTAGCTATCTATGTTGTCTCTATATACTTGTACACTGCAACTCTCTGTGTTGTCTTTATATACTTGTACACTGTAACTCTCTGTGTTGTCTTTATATACTTGTACACTGTAACTCTCTGTGTTGTCTTTATATACTTGTACACTGTAACTCTCTGTGTTGTCTTTATATACTTGTACACTGCAACTCTCTGTGTTGTCTTTATATACTTGTACACTGTAACTCTCTGTGTTGTCTTTATATACTTGTACACTGTAACTCTGTGTTTGTACATACTGTCACTGTAACTCTGTGTTGTCTTTATATACTTGTACACTGTAACTCTCTGTGTTGTCTTTATATACTTGTACACTGTAACTCTCTGTGTTGTCTTTATATACTTGTACACTGCAACTCTCTGTGTTGTCTTTATATACTTGTACACTGCAACTCTCTGTGTTGTCTTTATATACTTGTACACTGTAACTCTCTGTGTTGTCTTTATATACTTGTACACTGTAGCTCTGTGTTGTCTTTATATACTTGTACACTGTAACTCTCTGTGTTGTCTTTATATACTTGTACACTGTAGCTCTGTGTTGTCTTTATATACTTGTACACTAACTCTCTGTGTTGTCTTTATATACTTGTACACTGTAGCTCTGTGTTGTCTTTATATACTTGTACACTGTAGCTCTGTGTTGTCTTTATATACTTGTACACTGTAGCTCTGTGTTGTCTTTATATACTTGTACACTGTAACTCTCTGTGTTGTCTTTATATACTTGTACACTGTAACTCTGTGTTGTCTTTATATACTTGTACACTGTAACTCTTTATTTGATTGTCTTGCAATATACTGTTGTCTTTACTGTAACTCAAATCTCTGTGTTGTCTTTATATACTTGTACACTGTAACTCTCTGTGTTGTCTTTATATACTTGTACACTGTAGCTCTGTGTTGTCTTTATATACTTGTACACTGTAACTCTCTATGTTGTCTTTATATACTTGTACACTGTAACTCTCTGTGTTGTCTTTATATACTTGTACACTGTAACTCTCTTTGTTGTCTTTATATACTTGTACTGTAACTGTAACTCTCTTATATACTTGTACACTGTAACTCTCTTTGTTGTCTTTATATACTTGTACACTGTAACTCTGTGTTGTCTTTATTTACTTGTACACTGTAACTCTCTGTGTTGTCTTTATATACTTGTACACTGTAACTCTCTGTGTTGTCTTTATATACTTGTACACTGTAACTCTCTCTGTGTTGTCTTTATATACTTGTACACTGTAACTCTCTGTGTTGTCTTTATATACTTGTACACTGTAACTCTCTGTGTTGTCTTTATATACTTGTACACTGTAACTCTCTGTGTTGTCTTTATATACTTGTACACTGTAACTCTGTGTTGTCTTTATATACTTGTACACTGCAACTCTCTGTGTTGTCTTTATATACTTGTACACTGTAACTCTGTGTTGTCTTTATATACTTGTACACTGTAACTCTGTGTTGTCTTTATATACTTGTACACTGTAACTCTCTGTGTTGTCTTTATATACTTGTACACTGTAACTCTCTGTGTTGTCTTTATATACTTGTACACTGCAACTCTCTGTGTTGTCTTTATATACTTGTACACTGCAACTCTCTGTGTTGTCTTTATATACTTGTACACTGTAGCTCTGTGTTGTCTTTATATACTTGTACACTGTAACTCTGTGTTGTCTTTATATACTTGTACACTGTAGCTCTGTGTTGTCTTTATATACTTGTACACTGCAACTCTCTGTGTTGTCTTTATATACTTGTACACTGTAACTCTGTGTTGTCTTTATATACTTGTACACTGTAACTCTCTGTGTTGTCTTTATATACCTGTACACTGTAACTCTCTGTGTTGTCTTTATATACTTGTACACTGTAACTCTGTGTTGTCTTTATATACTTGTACACTGTAGCTCTGTGTTGTCTTTACATACCTGTACACTGCAACTCTCTGTGTTGTCTTTATATACTTGTACACTGCAACTCTCTTTGTTGTCTTTATATACTTGTGTACACTGTAACTCTCTGTTTTGTCTTTTGTCGTTACGGAGTTTTTGGGCGTTATCCGTTAACGTTTGATAAAAAAAATACGTTTTACTATAATCCATGTTTGCTATCACAAATCCTTACGCAATTTTTACTCAGTGTTTGGTTCCATAAAAACTGGACATCTTTCAGTTCTTTCCATCATGAATTTTTTTGTTTGACTTTAGATAAGGTTTTCTAGGTACAGGTAGTTACTTTTACCTAGACTGTTGAATGAGTCGTGCTCCTCACTCCAAATCAAAGATAATTTTGTCACAATTTATTATGGTTAATAGGACGAGCGTGTCTTGCGCCACTAGCGCAACTGCGTTTATCTCTGTCTTCATTGTTATGGATAATGGTGGTGTCCTCATTTGCTGAGCGTTAGTTTTGTCTGTGATATATATGGCGGTGTTATGAATAGCCACGTTATGCCATTTTGCACTATTCCAACTTCATGTTTTCCAGTGGAACGAGCAAAGGAACTATCTATATATATGATATCCGATGTCCGGAACCTGTGGGGAGTTTGATTGGACATACAAAAGAAGTATGCGGAATGCAAATAAAATCGTCGTATATGGCCAGTGGAGGAGAAGAAGGGTTAGTGAAAATTTGGGACCTGAAAACCCACAAATGCTACAGAACTATTTCTGCACATTCAGCCTGCTCTAAGGTTGGTGAACCTATATCAAACGTACATTATTTACCTTGTAATATATGAAATATTTTGTTATCAAATATGTCTGACAAGTAGTAAACTGATATACATTCACGTCCAATCCAAGTTCCCATTCGCAAATTCATATACATTCTCGTCAGACGTATAATAAAAAAGTGTAAGATTGAACGTCTTATAAGTATTTTGAGTCATTCATACTAAATTACTCACACATATATTTGTAATTCTAAACTACATCAATAGCTATCACATCATGTATTATTTGAGCACACTGTGGGTAAAAACGACCACACTATGTAACTTATATTGGCTTATAAAATGTTTGCAGTGGTCTAGAAATATTGACTCACAAGCAGAATTTTCTTGGATTGAACCTATGTGAGACATCATGGCTTTTGAACATATTTAATAACTGTGCCTTCAGCATATGTATTAGAAGTCACGAGTCTTTCGAAAAAGACATGATAACATTCAATACATTGACATTCGTCCATAGCACGTGTTAAAATTCGTGGCACTTCACCTGTAGTTGGTGACCTTTCCAAAATATTAGTGAAGACAATCATGAAAGATTATTGAAACACAAAAATACATACATTGTATTGACTTTTTATGATTTGCAGGCGCTTGCATGGTGTCCGTGGCGAATGAGTGTTTTAGCAAGTGGGGGAGGTGCAAGTGATGGACATATCAGACTATGGCACATACATACTGGTGAAATGATGGGCGAGATATACACAAAGTCACAGGTATGTAGAGCATTGTTACATAGCTCTCTCTTAGATACCTTCTTTAACGGCTCTCTCTTAGATAACTTCTTTAACGGAATTATTATAGCAAACATTTGAATCACTAACTACATGTATAATAACTACTAAAGAAAAACTATAGTAAATCTGACGGGGTAAAAACTTTGATTTGAAGGTAAACTTTGATATCAAAGATGTGTGTATAGAAGATAAAATTGAAGATTGCATGGGGGGGGGGGGGGGGGGGGGGGGGGGGGGGGGGGGGGGGGGGGGGGGGGGGGGGGGGGGGGGGGGGGGGGGGGGGGGGGGGGAGGAAATACAATGAGAAAGAGACAGAGGCTATGTGCCCGAAGAATATTATCTGTATTCCAGTTTTCAGCTCACCTCAACAAAGTTGAGAGCTTAGGCTATCGTGTCGGCGTCCGATGAAGAAGATTTGTTGGCCATGTTTACCATGTCGCATACATTTCATGCTGTGCTTCAGATTCTAGATTGATCTAGAATGTTTTGCAACAGTGACAATGTTTCGACTTAGCCTGTTTTCAATGCTGTGGTTTAGACAATCTAATAGATAACCGGACTCTAATCGATCCCATTTTTTATATGTCGCGTGTAGGATGTAACGCAATCCGCTATGGGGTCACGTGCGAATGACCTCATAGGTGTCATTTTCGACAATGAAAATGTAAGCGATCCAATGGCAAAGAGATGTTGACATTGTAAAAATTATAAGGGTACGACCATTTGATTCTGAGGGGGGGGGGTAGCTGGTAAATTTTGTCGAGTCAGATTATTTATTTTCATACCTTCGCAGGACAGAATATTTATTTTCAAGCAAACCGGGGACAGACTATTTATTTTCTTCATTTTTTCCACTATTGTCATGTGTCAGAAATATAATACATTGCAGTGTCGGATCTAGAATTTTTCAAACGGGGAGTTGAGGTTGAGGGGGTAACATAAGCATATACTATTCAAAAGTTATAAAATACAAACCTGACTGCACACTGGATTATTATGAGGCAAGATTATGATAGGGAACCCATAGAAAGGTAACAGTTTAAACGCTATCCCATTTCAGTAATTTGGAAGCCTTTGTGGATAAGTGGTTAGAGCATTGGGCTTTGAACCATGAAGTCTCTCACTTCTGATCAGCGCAGATGCGAGCCCCGCTGGAAACTAAACTGATATTTGTGAGAAAGTTTGCCAGTTTACTTGCAGAAGTCTGGTGGTCTCTCCCGGTACATTGTTAACAAGTTCTGTCCGCCACTAATAAAAACTGGCCACCACCATATAACTGAAAATTTGTTGAGCGTGACATAAAACACTATTCAAAATTCAATTTCTAGTATTTGGTAAGTGTACAGACACACACAAATGGATGGAGACAGTCATTGAAGTATGTCCTCAACCAAACTTTGTTGTTCTCAATTACAGGGGTGGATCCAGGAATTTTCAATGAGGGGGGGGTGTAAAAATTTTCTTGGAGTGGGGAGGGGGGTGACCAGATGCTGTACATGTACGTGTGAAAATGGTGCGTCCATCCATTCGGTGTAAAGAATTGGATATCATCGATGATTAAATTTTTATATATCTAGCTGATAATAACACAATGTATGGAAAATCATATACATTTTGATATAATGCAAATTTTGTTCATATACATACTTAGGAAACGCAAATAAAAATTTATTTACTGATATGTTAGGGCAAACACTTTTGAGATAAACTGAAATAAAACTAAGCGTAGTCAAAAGCCATGAAATTCAAAATATATAGGCAAATCCAAGGTGGATCTATGCTTTGAAGTTAGAGGGAAGGAAGAGTATAAAGTTGGTTTTGCCGAGCGTAACGAGGGAAGAAAATTATGGTTATATATTTTTATTAATTTTCCAACTTCTTATTTAAAAATACAGCGAGACTTCACCATTAAGACCACTTATCTGACTCAAAGTGGTCTGATTAGTGAGGTGGTCTCTTAAGTAAGGTTCTGTACTGATTCAACATTAAATATGAGACTGGAAATTCATGGTCTTAATTGTGAAGTGGTCTCCTAAGCGAGGTGTTTTTTAGGCGTGGTTCCACTGTGTAGAGGTTTTAATCATTTTTGTCATATTCTGGGCTTTTGAGTTTATTTCAATATACTGTACATATAGTAAATCCATATAACCTGGCGGGATGGAGTCTTATGAACCCTTTCTTGACCTGGACGAGTTTAACTATTAGGTAACATTTAAAATAACACTGACTACAGTTATAGTATCTACTTTTTGTCATACATATTAGAGTATCTTCTACAACAAAAATATGGTGAGCCTAGCGAGCGGAAAAAATTAAAGAATGAAATATGGCGAGAGTGAAGCGAGCCAAGAAATTTTAAACATTAATTAATTTTTACCACAACTTTGGCACCAGTTAAGGTCAGATTATTTATTTCCTTGCTAGTCGAGGACAGATTATTTATTTTCAATGTTTTCAAGGTCAGAATATTTATTTCCAAAATCTGCCAGCCCCCCCCCCCCCCCCTCAGAATCAAATGGTCGTCCACTAAACGACACTGAGCACACAAAATCCGGAATTACAGTATTATTTTATGACCTTGGATAAATTCGATGGGATTTTCTTAAACTACAGTTTCATTTTAGCTCGCCGGGAAGAGAGGTAATGTCATACCCCCGGCGTCATCGTCGTCGGCGTCCGTGGACAAAAACTTGGCCTATAACTTTTTAACTGTAAGGGACAGGGCTATGATATTTCACATATAGATTCCTTATGAGCTTTCAGTTGATACCTTGACTTTTGACCTAGTGACCTTGACCTACTTTTCAAAAACTTTAACCTTGGTCATATCTTTTAAACCATGAGGGATAGGGCTTTGATATTTCAGATATAATTTTCTTATGACCAGAGCTTTCATTTGGTACCTAGACTTTTGACCTAGTGACCTCAACCTTGGACTTTGACCTGCTTTTCAGAATTCTTAACCTGAGCTGAAGGAATTTGTGGGTCAAATATCTATTTTGAAAATTTACACCCATTTCGGCGAGCTTTGTTGTCTTCTGTCAACTCTTATTATAAAATAAATTACATATCTTTGCCATTCAATAAACTTTAATTTTGTAAATCGTATTTTCATGGGTCTAACATTACACATCTACGAGTGGTCATCCGCAAGTGACCCCATAGAGTATGGGGTCCTCTACGCTGCATTTTGATTAGATTGTGTAAAAGATCGGTTTAGGTGAGGTTAAATGGAATTGTAAACTTTGCTGACATATGCTGAGCTTTGTAATCTTCAAACCAATGTATAAAAGATAATAAAAACCGTTGTGTATATTTGTGGATGTTTTGTTTCTTAGGTTTGTAGTATGTTGTGGTCTGAGGAGTATTACGAATTAGCGTCCAGTCATAGTACAATCACCGCAGATGAAAATGACATCATTCTGTGGAAAATGAAAACCTTCAACTTTGAACCCATTGCAAAGCTGCAGCAACATTTGGGTAGACCTTTGCATCTCTCTCTAAGTCCAGACAAAACGACCATAGGTATGTCTATTATCACCTTAAGATGTTCTTTCGTATAATGTATATAATAAGCTTTGGTTAATTTTATGTAGGTAAGTAATTTAGGTAAACGAAAGTCTGGAGAGCTAATGTCATACCCCCTTTCCGGCGCCGTTGTTAAACCTGGCCAATATCTTTTTAACCGAAAAGGACAGGGCCTTTATATTTCCCATATATAGATTCCTTATGACCAGAGCTTTTTTTTAGCTAGTGACATTGACCTACTTTTTAAAAAATTAAAAATGAGCTGAAGGAATCAAAATAATTAATATAGCTTGACCTTAAAACCTGACAGCTGTGGGTCAAAATCCTGAAAATTTAAACCCATTTCCGGCGAGCTTTGTTGTCTTCTGACATACCAAAGTATTAACAATGTATCAAGACTACTGATGACATCTCGGAGAAATAAATGAAACTTGCGTGCGTAACATCGATGACTGTGTTACCCTTATTCAGATTTAATAGTGCAGTTAATGTTTTTCCTTCTACTATGGTGGAATATTCTTCATTGTCAGTTAAGGCAATGCACTATACAGTGAGTTGACATTATGTACTTATCAATTGTAAAGTTCCACCGTACGTTCATGTGGAAGATTGATAAATCGATTGAGGTATAGATACAGTGTGTTTGAGAAAACATATGTTAAAACTTGATATCTCTCAATAGATTAAGATGTACATAAAAAGTGTCAAATATGCTGCTGCTGCTGCTGCTTCTGCTTCTTCTGCTTCTGCTTCTTCTTCTTCTACACCAGATTCTCAGCGTGTTGCATTGCATTCTATACCCAATTGAATTCTTGAATTACAAATCCCCATTTTACACTTTACTGAAACTTTGAGCATTTTGACATGTGAATGTTTGTTTATATCATCTGTCATTACACCATCTGTTATTTGACAATTTCCGGAAAAACGAATCCGAAACTAATCCAATTTTAGTTGTCATAGGATTGATCACGTGACACCAGGTGGCAGTTCATCTTTTGCATTTCTAAAATCTCTTAGTTTACTTTTTGTCTTTAATAATTTTACTCGATTTACACATATCGTATATCGATATTTGGACGATGACGACACAGAATTTCGTCATAAATGGACCATCGAAACTTCCATTTTGTCATGTGGTGAATAATCCAAATACAGACATTCAATTGTCATTGTTTAAATATATTTATTTTTTTAACTAAATATTATAGTGTTCAGATTAGATGAAATAATATCTTCTGTAACATTTACCGTTTCAGCATCTGCAGGAGCTGATGAAGCTATGTGTTTGTGGAAATGTTTTCCGTCCCAGCGGAAAGCGTCCCATGGATCACGGAATTCATCACCACTATCCTTGGATAGAAAAATTAGATAAAAATAACATTCACATGAACATGGTTTATCAATGTTAAAATCTTACCTAGCCTGCAGCTTCCTCTGAAATATGCATCTAGTAGAAAAACTTCGGACTCAAGGGTTTTAATGGATAAAAGAGGTTTTACTTAGACAAAGTGACTTGAAAAGGAGATACTGATACATTTAATAGTTACATGTCATTGATGAGTGGATTTCAGCTGGTTTATTATCTTCTGTAAAAGCGACGAACAGGTACACCCTACCTAAATATATCATTTTATGCCCTCAGGGTGGGGATATTATGGGCATATTACTTTTAGTGGTCCCTGTGTTTGTTCGTTTGTCTGTTTGCAATGTTTTGGCTTCTATTATATAACAAGTTTGTTTCTCCCATTTCAACCAAATTTGGTATGCTAATATAGAAATAAGATCTCGGAAAATCCCCTCTTACATGACGTAGCTCTCGAGAACAAAGTGTTTTTGAAACACATCATGTTTAATTTATATTGTTTTTGTCCGTTACTTGTAGGTATAGTTGCAAAGCAACACACACATGATTTTTGTAACATGGTAATTATATGTTATGTTTGTGAATTGTGTATTTATGTAAAAGTCTCCGATTCCAAGGAAGTTTGTAAAAGTTTAGCTTGGTATTTCCAATATCCAATCTATTGTGTTAAACAAAAGCTGACAAAAGATGACACTTGACCTTGTTCATGTTACTTTATATCGATCAAATGAATATAACAGTAGTATAATGTTACTATATATAAGTCAAATGACTACAAAATGATAGCACACGACAGATTTTGTCTCTGATAAATTGTGATGCAATTTTGATACATTATTTTTCATTTGTCTTCTGTTATTATTTTATTGTGGTAACAATAAAATTCTGATGAAATGACTTTTTGTTTTTGCTGTATGTTATACAGTGGTTGATATCAAGTTGCGAAGGGACACCGTGGTTTAGTGGTTAGAGCATTGCGCGTTTAACCATGAAGTCTCTCACTTCTGGTCAGCGCAGCTTTTAGTCTTGCTGGAGCCTAAACTGATTTTTGTGAGGTTCTCTCCTCCACCATTAAAAACTGGCCGCCACAATACAACTGAAAAATTGTTGAGTGTGGCTATTCAAAAAACCAAAATTTTAAAATCAAGTTGCGTTCGTCAGTATAACACGAATTATAATTTTTGAGATATTTTTATAGGCAGTCGTTGCCTATAACTCCTCACAATTTCCAGAGGTCAATGTTTGTCCAATATTCACCGTTCTTATAGATTGTCAATTTGACTTTCTTATGGTCAACGCTTCACCGCTAATCAGCACAGGTTCAAACCAAGTTGGAACCTAAACTGATTTTGTGAGAAAGTATTCCATTTTCATTGCTGATGGTCGACGATCTCTTTCCTGGTACATGGTAACTGGGGTTCTCTTCTTCACTTAAAAAAACCAGAAATTGTTCACTGTGGTCTAAAACACCATTAATTTTTTTTAATCAAAAGCGAAATGGGTTCAAGGGCATTTGATACAGTTAATACTTTTGGTGCTCATTATGATGTCAGGTGGTTTTTTATTCATCTTTCAGGGGAATGGGCAATAACATTATTTAAACATCATTATTTTGGTTCGATTCCCGGTACCGGTTCATACCATATACTTTGTTCCTTCGTCAAATGCTTGTCATATGAAGTGAACGTCATGGGTCTTTCAGATAAAATAATCATCACTGCATTAGGGTCAGTCTTTAGCACAAGTAAAACATTTTGCACCTCTCCTACACCTGGTTACATCTACATATAAGCGAAATGGCGAGATGTAACACAATAATACACAAAATTCAATATAAATGGTGTTTGCATAAGTAAAATGTACCATATTTTAGAGCCTGCAAAACGTACAAACATTTCATATGCAGAGGTAACTACTTAGTGGAAAGGATCAATAGCTTAATTGAGGATACACTAATGTTAGATGTTGTATGAATATACATACAGTCACATACAGGACTTTTTATCTGTAAAACCGATTCAAACTAGCTGTTGCCTCAAAATTTCCATATAAACCCCCTTATTACCTAATCATACATTTATCCATTTGAACTGAAATTGTACAATTTTTTATGTTTCTTTAATTGGGGGACTTATGAAATGATAATAATGATTATTTTTTTCTGTGAAAATTCAAATACATGGAGCATTGTTAACTTGTAATTGATCATAAATTACAAAGTGCTGGTGGCAAGAATGTTCCTTACAGAATATACAAACATTAAATATTTGATAAACACAGACATTTGGAATATGTAGGAGTTTGGTCAGGTGCCTTGGATTGTTAAACGTCCTATGCCAACCTTTCATAGAGTTCATGTTCATATCATTTTATTGGTCCATTTACTTGTTTCTAAGATAGCTATAGGTTCAGGGTGCTTTAGAATTCACTTTGTACCTTTATCTATACTTATATAAATTTTGTCTGGTTGGTTAAATCACTAATTTAATTTGAGTTTAATTTGCAAGGGAACAAAATTAAATGCTCGTTGACACATAATCAGTTTTATTATATTTCTTCCTATTGGTCCATTCTTATTTATTTCCTGCAAATAAAGCATTTTTCCAATTCAAAGTGTGTGTCACCCGGAACTACAAAAATTGATTTATTGGTAACTTGTCATAGAAAAATAATCACAGAAATGCGCTGGATAAAATGCAATTAGATAGAACAATTACTGAGGCAAACCCCTAAAATTTGCATAAAAATGGATATATAATAGTATGTAATCAAAGTCGTGTGTCAAAATGCATTGTGCAAGCGATACCAATCATCCGAGATGCATAAAATAGTAGAAACGGAACAAGAAATCGTATACATTTATACGTTTGTTTCGCGTTAATATTGTGTACTTTGTGTAAATGGAATGAAATATTTTATAGATCTACAGTAATTAGAAGATTATCTTATCACCAGTGCATTTAATTACTTTAGAGTAAGCCGGATATGTTCACGTAAAGATAGCATTTATTTATCGTTTGAGGTTTGATAATGCAATTTGCTTTTGACGCAAACAGTTGGTGTGCTTTTATCGCCTACTTTAAAAATCCCAACAAAGTCATTCTTCCTGTAAAACTGGACAATCCTCCTTATGACGTCAGCGGGCTTCCTTTGAAACATGGCGTAATTAATGAACAATTGAGAAAATGACCTAAAATATCTAGTATCCGACAAAAAAAGAACTGTGATCAGAAGCGACTGTTTATGATTACTTAAATATATAAACTTAGCACATGTACAACGTATTCTCACTATATGTGTTTATGATAAAACTTAATTGTTATGAACATAATATATCTACTCAAAGTCACATTTTATAACGCTCGTAATAATTTTAAAACACTTGCCACATCCACACAACAATCCATCCATACAATCATATTGATATACGTACTTAAAGTCTTAAATACGTGATCGTTTTTCAATGTTCGAGTGGTGATACAGATATATCATCATCATCATCATCATCATCATCATCATCATCGTCATCTATGTAAGTATGCAATTTTCGAAATAAAAAAAAAATTCTTTACTTCGAATTTACATTTCGCAGTCAAAGTTTTCTTTTTGTAAGCAAAGGCGTATAATCAATTATCTGTTTACCGGTAAAATCAGGGGTCAAAGTACCTATTAATGAGTGAAGACGAGACGTTTATTATCCCCTCGCAAACTAAGTTTGGAGGGGATATAGGATTAGACTTGTACGTACGTCAGCTCTCTAATAATTTTATTTCTGAATGGAATTTCACGAAACTTGATACAAGGGTTTGCTATAGTCATATCTTAGACTACTTTGTGTTCGTAATCCGCGCTGCTTTATTTACAGAGTTACTGCCCTTTGAGTATTTAATTGAAATATTTTTTGTCAGCTCTCTAACGAGTTTGTTTCTCAACGGAAAGGTTTACTTTGATAATATCTCGGACGAGTTTGCATTTCGTAACCCACGCTCCCTTATTACTAGAGTTATTGCCCTTTGTTTATTTCATTGAAATATTTCTGTCAGCGCTCTAACTTCGTACGAATATAGGTTTCGGTGTGCAGATGTGCCCAATGTATGTTGTGTCTCCATAAAACGATGGCGTCATGGCAGTCCGAGGCTACTGATTGGTCGAAATTTCAACAATATAAGATTTTGATAAAATTTGGAATTAATAGGTATTAAGGGACTACAATTTAAATGATATGGGTTTTGTTGCTGTCTATGGTAAACTGAGGGTTCTGATTGGTCGAAATTTAAACATTGTCCGATTTTTATGAAATTTAGAATTTATAGGTATCGACGGATTGTAATTTCTTTGATGTGGGTTTTTTTGCCGTCTATAGCAAACTGAGGCGTCTGATTGATCAAATTTTCAACATTGTGAGATTTTTATGAAATTTGGAATTATTTCTCAACGGAATTTCACGAAACTTATATTGTTCAAGTATACAGGGCCCGGCACCATAAAGCCTGAGGAATTTGCTCAAGTCTGAGAATATTCTCAAATTTGCCTGCTCAGCCAATCAGATTTCAGGATTTGCCACACTTGAGTAAAATTTCTAGACTTAAGTAATTCTTAAGTTTTATGGTGCTGGGCCCAGGTATTTTACAATATTTGCATTGCGAAGGGATTATTTTCACTTGTGATGCCTTGTTAATAATATCTTTAATCCAATTTGAATTAAGCAGTTATTGTAGCTTGAGAATGTCTATTCACTGTCCAATAAGGAAATTGTCCGTTATATTTATATGCTAAGGCCAAGAGCAATCAATGAGTGGTCACTATCCAATATCTAAGTGTATTGTGACACATAGTATTTATGACGCGTGTGTGAATTATACTTTTATGCCAATTAGGATACACATGTTAAAAGGCTATAACTCGGTAATACATTGAAATCCCGATGTACGTCATGTAGGCTTTTAATTAGTACTCAGGTAAATTATATATATATATACTAGCGGAAAAAAGAAACGGTACACTTAAAAGTTAAATAGAAACATAAAAAGTATTCTATATATTCTATATATATTCTATATATATATATATATATATATATATATATATATATATATATATATATATATATATATATATATATATATATATATATATATATATATATATATTCTATATATGTTCTTGAAAAATTAAAATTTGTTGAAGCAAATATTCCTTGCTTAATTCATTTAATTCACTTCAGAAATGTAAAACTGATACTTTTATTGAAATCAATTAACTTAATTTGCAAGCTGTACTGTTTGTATATGATAAAAAGATTATAACATGGTAAAATTTATATCACATATCATATCAGCCCTTGGGCAATATCAGACCTCGAGCAAAAGCCCTCGGTCTGATATTGAGCCCTTGGGCAGATATGATATATGATATAAATTTTACCATGTAATAATATCTATTTATCCGATTTGAAAAGTATAGCAAACTGGTCACTAAGCCAAGGCATAATAGCAACATGATATGTCATTTTTATATGCATGTCATATTCAGACGAATCTGGTAAAAATTATTTGATATTTGAATAACAAACTGTTAATATAAACTGAAATATTCGGCGGAACATTTCAAGATATCCGCTCATGTTATAAGGAAATGGCGAATATTTGATAACTTCATACCAATTGAGTTACTACGTGTGCACGTAAAAGTAGTACTTGAACATTTAAAAGATCATATTACGTGAGCACTAAATGTTATTTCTTGAGCACGTAATATTTTACGTGAGAATGTAAACGGTATTACTTTAGTGTATACTATGTATACCAAATATTATCATCCTATCTCAAATACACAGTTATGTTCTGCTACAGTATTTAGTAACAAAGGGCAATAACTCTGTAATACAAGGGTCGATCCCTGTAATTTTTGTTCGTGAAATATTGTCTAGATGAAAAAATTACCATGTATACCAAGTATTATCGTCCTATCTTCCAAATATAATCACCCTATCTCAACATACTCAAATACATATAGTTATGCTCTGGACAGTATTTATTTTTACAAATTACTGTAATAAAAGGGTCAATCCCCGTAATTTTTGTTCAGGACATATCGTCTGGATGTCATTACTATTTATACCAAATATAATCATCCTATCTCAAACACAAATAGAGTTATGCTCTGGACAGTATTTTTTAACAAAGGACAATAACTCTGTAATAAAAGATTCGATCCCTTTAATTCTCTATCATGACACCTCACCTTTATGAATACCAAATATCACCCTCCTATCTCAAACACATAGAAAGTTACGCTCTGGACTATATTTTTAACAAAGTGAAATGACTGTAATAAAAAGGTCGATCCCTGTAATCTTTGTACATGTCACATCGTCTTGATGTCATTACAATGCATACCAAATATTATCATCCCATCTTCCAAATATCACCATCCTATCTCAAATGCATAGAGTCATGCTCTAGATAGTACTTTTTATTTACAAACAGCAATAACTTTAAATAAAGGGTCGATCCCCGTAATTTTTGTTCATGTCTCATCATCTTGATGTCATGTATACCAAATATGAAGATTTCATATACAGAGGTAAACTACTCACTGACAAATTATTGACACAGGGATATCGAAAACCGCGTTTAATGTCAACGTTCCGCAAATTTTATGGTCGGTATAAAAAGTCCTGTTTGCGACTACTCTGTTTCACTAAGTGAAATGTTGAGTTGCCTTTTCGATGGCGGTTGTTGAGACGTCTGTACCAATTGTGACGAGGATACACTCCTCACGTGTTTCATTGGACTTGACTGTGGACTCACGGGCGGGTGTGACCGGTCGACAGGGGATGCTTTTACTCCTCCATGGCACCTGATCCCACCTCTTGGTTTCCAGAGGTCCGTGTTTGTCCATTTCTACCGGATTTGTATCTATGTCCTGGACATCCTATTGATTTATACTTTGGTATCTGAGATTTTTATATATTATCATCCTCTCTTCCAAATATCATGATCCTATCTCAAATGCATAGAGAGGTATGTACCGGACAGTATTTTTTTTTACAAAGTGCAGTAACTGAAATAAAAGGACCAATCCCCGTATTTTTGTCCATGACACCGTCGTCTTGATGTCATTACTGTCTATACTAAATATCATCATCCTATCTTAAATACAAAGACAGTTATGCTCTGGACATTTTTTTTTTACCAAAGGGCAACAATTCTGTATTAAAATGGTCAACCCCAGTAATTTTTGTTCATGACACGTCGTCTTGGTGTCATTACTATGTATACCAAGTATCATGATCTAATCTCAAATACATAGAGAGTTATGTTCAGGACAATATTTTTTAACAAAGGGTAATAACTCTGTAATTAAGAAGAAGAAGAAACTTGCACAAATCAATATGTTTCCCTTCGACATAACAAGATAGGCAATATGCTTCCTACTGCCATTCGGCCATTGAGTCATGCAAGTTTCTTTTTTCGGTAAACAGCGAGGTGTTCCGATAACCGGAAGAAGAAACATGGGTCATTGGCCGAAGGACAGTAGGAAGCAGATCGTTTTATTTTAGTTTTGGAAGGTGCTTGATATTTAGTGTAATGGAATAGATCTTAGATTTATTATGGATGAACTAACCATTCTCTGTTTGTTGCTGTTTGTACGTTGCAGAAAACTTCACTCGAGGAACAGATGTTTATTTTTGTAGAGAAGTACAGTTAAGACTGGGACTTCGCACGTTTCGCGTTGAGAGTACAGATATATAATGACGACCAATATAGGTAATCCACCTTTTATACCTGTTGCTTTACTTGATTTTTCGGTGTAACAATTTCAAATATGTCTGCTGTGTAGGGAGATGAAGTGGGAATATTTCAACACACATTTTTTATATTCAAAGTTCAAAAGCTTTTTATCTTCCTAGTTCAATTTTAATTACCAGTCTAGAAATAGCCGGGTTGGTGGATTCACGAAATATGTGAATACGTGTAGATGATTTTGGGGATTAAATAACATTGCAGCTGAATATATGGCTTTGCTGTACAATTAGTAATAATTATGCGTCTGTGTTTAATCAAACTGATATGTTTTGTAAATTAGTGAATGGTACTCTCATGTTTTCACCAAGATATTAAAAACCTAATTACAATGTATGTGTTTTACTTGCTTGTTCAAATGTTATTGGTGTTGATGGATTCAAGATCAATTTCATCAAAAGTAAAAAAAAAAATGATATTACGTAATTTGAGAATGCTGACTTGAATTCAGAAGAACATAAGAAAGACGCCGGTTTTATCACTTTTGCTGAAATATGCGTTCTAATATCAGAAGGAAATAACGATCGAAACATAATGACCAACTCATAGCATGTTTCCAGTACCCGGAAGCAACAGAAGCAGTGACTCTTGAGCAACGCAGTCCGGCAACATTGTTTGGGATGGTGTACAACACCAGTAAACAGCAGAGATAATGATAAGATATCCATTTAGCTAAGACCTAACACCAGTATATGGTAAAACTAATTACCTGGAAACATATGTTATTCAAAGGCGGTGACATTTTTTATACCTGGAAACGTGTTATACAACGGCAGTGAAATTTTTACTAAAACTGTGGGTGGTGATATAGTCAATATGACAATGTCTGGGATAGATCCTAGCACCAGGCAACAACAGAGATAGTGATGGAAGATCCATCGACACTAATATATGATGGAACAATTTCGACCAACTCTGGACAAGTTTTCAACTTTTTTATTCACATTTTGTGAATAAGGTTCCAGGACTTAACGGACACAGTGATGAAAGAACCGAACCGATATGACCAACTTCAGCCTAGTTTTTAACAACTCACAAGAGCAGGCGGTAGTAGTGAGGTTTCCAATTTCGGAACGACAGACCCAAACACAAAACATGTAATTAAAATTCTGACCGAATTGAAACAGTAATGCCGGAAGACATTGTATCGATCAACTTTGAATTAATGGAACAATCATCCCCCCCAAAAATACATTAATATTTCAGGAAAGTAAATTCATGTTTTCTATCACTCAAAATGTTTCTATCTATTACAAAAGATTACATTCAATACATTGTTTCAGTTGCCGTCACGGGGCACAGCCCAAGGTGAAAATTGCTATACCTTTTCGAACGCTTTTTGAGTTCCTTATATATATATATTATTAACATAATACTAAAGTTATAATGCTCAAGATGATTGTTTTTGTCAATTAGACTTCATCAGTTAAGCTCCAATTTATAAAAGATATATAAAGATCACATGATACTAAGATATGAACCGTAATGAAGTCCAATAGAAAATATTCAAATTTGGTGAACCTTAGACGTACAAGGACATCCTGAAGACCCAAAGTTGGGATCAGAGGAGTAGAGGAGTAAATATCACCGTTCGAACGGTTACAACCGCCATGAGTCTAAACTGTATACTAGTTCATGATTTGTGAGAAAAAAATTGTTTTCCTATTGTAATTACATGGCGGGTTTAACACAGCTACAAGTATTGTAAAAATCAATACATTCAACTGAAAATATATATATTTCGGCATTTTTTCTGTTATGTTTTATATAGAAACGTAAAACTTCTTAGATGTTTTAGCTATCTACCGCCCCGAATGGATCTAATTTGGCTATGTCGTGTTTAAATGCAGTGAATGATATTTTGTCAATAGATAGAAATATCCAATGATAAAAAAAAAACCACGGAATTCGGTGAAAAAAGAATCATAAAATATGATTAATACAATGCAACTATCCGGTTCATTTGAGAAAACCTGATATATTTGAGAGATGTATAGGGTTACCAACATAAACTGGCACATCCGGGATCCGTCAAAAGCAAAACAATACGGTCCAAATACAGGGTGAACAGATAAAGCATTCTGTCTTGCACGGATTCCATACATTACTGTAGTTCTAATATTTTGTACCGACAGGTAGGCTGTCACCCCTGTTATAATTTAATGTGGACTCGTTGTGTTTGTAAGCATGTACCAATTTACCTGGGTAGACCTATAGTTAGAACTATTGTATTTCAGCTTAAGGCATTAATGCTCTGCTACATTGTATTGAGTGTGATGAAACATGACAACCAAAAATCTTGGACAAAAGTGTATTCTGAAATTTTAATTTGACCAGTGGTATAATTAATTAATTAAATCAATATTAATTACCTGAATTTTGTGCGCAACTACAGCTTAGAATAATGATTAAAATCTATAAAAAAAAAAAAGATTGTTGATGGTCATATTTTTTACACTCAACAGAGTGTAGCAGAGCACAAATGCCTTCATACATCAACATTTTAAAAATGTTTCCATCGCTGTTTCTATCGTTGTTAAAGTTTTCAGAATAAGAGTGATAATAACATGTGTAGACCAACATTCATTTTTGTTTATTTAGTTTGTTTAGTGCTGTAAGCATTGTGCTGCTGTTACCACTTTCGTATCCATGTTCTAAGCACTTTTGATTCGACAGCATTATATATTGATCCTTCAACTTGTAAATTTACCGGATACAAAGTCGTAAACGAACCGGATGAAACGTCTTTACCCTGCGTCCTAAAAAGGGACAGGACATTTGGAAATTTGATAATATATTGACAGTTCATTTCGTTAATGAAACTGAACAGAAAGAAAAACAATCACTTTCGGTGTACAAGATACTATAGATTTATCTGATGAAACAGGTTTTATTCCTTTTCAGTAACAAATTTCTTATATATATAATATCATAATTTAATCACATATATAAACAGAAATTTTAGATATTATACCCAATTATATTCATGTCTGTAAATAAATGCCATACATTCGGATACACAACTTGCATCTATTGAATAAGCCATATGCTACATAATATAATGCAAGTCACAAGCGTAGGATTGTTTTTGTTTCCGAACAATTCCTGATCATTTGCTTTTATGACAAACTGGCATTCTTTTGTGAACTGTATATAATATTTTATTGTTGATGGCATTATCGACGACATTTTGTTTACAGGGCGTACAAAACTCGTGAACAACTCCCACTTTTATTGATTTTTATGGTAGTTAAGTATATAAACTCCAGTTATCCTCTGCAACTCTGGCAGAAAATTAGACGCATGCTGACTGATATTTCGAATCATCACAGTAAAATCTGAGAAATGCCATGCTGAAATAGAAAAAACAGGAGTGACTTTAAACAAATATTTTTTGAATTTGCCACTGGAACAGAAATTTTTACCACAAAAATTGGAACTTAACCTTCGAGGCAGGTAAGTAATTTTTGCATTTTGGACTTTTGAAACACAACTTTTTATTGCCTTATGAATAATCTTGTCTTTTGAATTATTTTTAATCAGAATAACTGTAGGTATATTTGAATCATTTCAGAATTAATCTTTTAACATCAATTCTAGTTATCGAAAAATAACTTTCACTTGAAGATGAATGAGACAATGAAATTAATATTCTCTATTGCTAACGTCATCTGAAATGAAAGAAATTCGCCATAAAGCTAACATAATCCATATTGGAGCATTTGCAGAATGAAACTACAAATATTTCTAATCTCATAATGTTTTTAATTCATGTAACAAACTTGTACAACTTGTGTCTTAAATATATCAATAAGTTGAGCTTTTCTGTCAAAATTCATTCGTATTTGATCATACGATATTTATTCATTAGACAATTTATATACATTTCATAATAATTATAAACATATGATAATAATCTCATACGGAATGTACTGTTGTAAAATTGATAAAATTTGCAGACGCGAGTTGCTACAGATCAATTATAACATCTTATCAAATTTCTTTAATTTAAGTGCTAAAATATTAAGCCGGCCTGGCTCAGTCGGTATCGCGCTCGACTCTTGGTCGTGAGGTCGCGAGTTCGAGTCCAGCCAGCGGCAGGTTGGTTTCCTGTCCTTCGGACTGAGACAGTGAAAACCGAGGTCCCGTGTCACAGTAGGTGTCGGCACGTTAAAGAACTCTCACTGCTCAATTCCCGTAATTAGGCCAAAATTTGAAGTCCTTCACCGGCATTTGGTGACGTCTACATATCAGTGAAAGATTCTTGAGTGGGACGTTAAACAACAATAAACAAACAAACAAAATATTGTTTTACATGTTCTGGTGGGGCCTCCGTAGCTGAGTAGTTAGCGCATTGCGCTTTAAATCACGAAGTCTCTCACCTCTAGTCAGCGTGGGTTCGAGTCCCGCGGGAACCTAAGCTGATTTTGTGAGAATGTTTAGCAGTTTACTTATGGAAAGTCGGTGGTTTCTTCCCGGGTACCACTGTAGCCGAGTTCTCTCCTCCACCACTAAAAATTGGCCTCCACCATATGACTAAAAAATTGTTCCGTTTGACGTAAAACAACATTTCAAATTAAAAATCCAAATACAGGGTCTGATTTTCCGTCTTTCAATTACTAAATTGATCTTCGAAATATTAAGCAATGTAAGAGATTCAGAGCAACTGTTCTTACTATCTGAGGTCAAACATGGTATTGCCACAGTGAATCATTAATTAAGACACTCACTGAATCGCAGCATAGATCGTGATATAACGCTGATTTGTTGCACAAAATTACTTCCTCCAGTGAGTATAGAATTTTCCAACTTTTCCTGTAGTTAAAAGGCAAATATCATTGATTACAACTCAATCCAGCACAATCCAGCACGCCATTAAAAATATTTATCTTTAAAATGAGAAACAATGAGACAGAAAACAATACAAAATCCTACGAATCTTATCTTTGTATTTTTGCAGCCAGAATTTTTTTTTGAAATAATTTTCATAATTTTAATTTAAAATTTTTTTTTCCGAGTACATTGTAATGCTGATTGACTCATCTGTCCTCACACATTTCATAAAGTCAACGCCTTGTCACGTCAATTTGGAATTTGCTTTTGAAACGTGCTATTTCACAGAAATTTTATAGATATTTTATTCATCAATTTTTTTGTCACGAAATATTTCTCATTTCTGAAAATAATAGATAAAAATAATAGCATTTCCGATTAATATGCACAAGTTTGGAAGTAAATTTGTGAGCGTAAATTTACCGGATACGATGCAAATTATACTAATCTACTTTTAATGGAGATATAGGGCTTCAAGATACTTGGGACCAAAATATGAACAGTATGAACTTGTTACTACAAAATTCTGGTAATTACCACTGTTGTTGTTGTCATCATAATCGTGTTGATAATGACCATGTCACGATTTTAGTCTGTTTTCACATAAATCTCTCAACAGAAGGTGAAATATCGCAAATTGAGAACAATGCTTTTATTACATGATGCCAGTAATTATATTATACGAACTGAATGTGAGAAAGGACAGTTTACATCTCAGACAATAACTGTTAACCATGCTCATTAATATAAATGACACAGATAAACATGTTAAAGATTCTGTGATGTCCAGGTATCTAAAGCCCACTTTCAAACGACGAAATCCTTCAAAATAATATTACCAAGTTCGTTTTGTATACATTGTACCGTCGAATAGTCCTGGTTGCTTTCAAGCTATCACAACTACATTGGATTCCTAAATTTCAAAACAAACAGCCCATAAAAAGATATGTAAATTGAACTGGTAAATGTTTATCTAAAATAGTATTTAGCGTTCCATACCAAAGTACTTGTTCAGGAGAAATTTCTAATATACCGTACAACCGCTAAAGTCAGGAGCGGTATAATTCGACAATAATAGCGCATAGGCGAAATTACATTCTGCGTTCTATTTCTAGCCGACCTGTTCCTTTAGTTAAGCAAAACGAACTTCTTTCAAAAGTCGTTAAGTTTAAAACTAGAAGAAAAAGCCTTGCTTGTTAAAAACGACGTGTACATAAATCGAAGTTGTTTTTTTTATACTTAACCCTGTCTGTGCTTCAAATTAGGACTGGCGTTTGCAAGGAAATCTGATGTAAACTATACAATAAATCTGATGAAATCCCAATATTTGACTTACTACATTTATGGAGTAATGACCCAATATCACCCGAATCACGTATCTAGGTCTCCCCATATCTACAATATATGCTAGAACATCCTCAAATTGTACAATTATTTCATATTAACCCTTTCAAACCTGAGTATCTGAGTGGTATGCTCTTTGTACTGTCTAAGACCAGTGTATTATGGTCTGTAGTCTTGACAGGATTAACTAGCAAATCATAAGTTGCAGCCACAACAAATAAGAGGCAGTTGAGTTCGAATTGTATATTCATGTGGAATTCCGAAAGAAGAAAGTGGTGTGAGACAGGGACAAACACTAAATCTAAATGTATTTTTAAAACTCGCAAGCAAGCGTAAAAACATTATGAATTATACCTCCTCACTTCATTTCTAACTCACGTTAATTCTGTTAGGTATGTTTAATCATTCCTGGTAAATGATTCCACATCTGAGAGCCGTTTGGCCTTGTGTTTGTGTAACGCGAAATCTATTTTGAATTTATGAATGTTTTGGTGATTTTCATTTGTATGTTACCGATCATATCCTGCTAAGATCTAGCAGCTAAATCTTAAATTTCACGCAAATAAAGATAAAAATTTTCAGTATTTATCTAAAAAACACACGTAAACTATAAAACCGCCAGTATATTTCAGCTTTCGTGTACCATTACAATATATTTATTTTAAGGTCCTTTCCTCAGATATTTAGGATGAAAAATCAAATTTCTATTTTCATGCTGAACTATAAGGTTGGTGAGCTGTACGTAAACATATCGCCTTCAACTTTCCGCACGCTTTTCACAACATTTGACATTTTGTTTTCTGTTAAACACTTTAAAATCAAGCTATATGATATTGATTAGTGAAATAGCATTTCTCAATTCATTTTCATGATATGATATAAAAGAACAGATCTGAATGTAAAGTAATGTTTTAAAGACAAAGAGGCTATTTACAATTACGGTTAACCTCTCCAGCTTATCAATTCGATACTTTGATAACTGACAATATATCGCTTGAATGACTTCGATGTTCAATTATTGAGATGAACATTAAGAAATATAACACATTAAATGCAAACAGATTTTGAAGGCGATATGTCTACGTACAATAACAATATATACATATGTAAATAAGCTATTAGCCTACAATTCTACATTGTTGTACATGGGTTTGAACAAGTTGCATACAAAAACCAAATCACCAAGCGTCGGAGACGCCATTGATCCTTTACATCCATTAGCGTCAAAATTGGGGATGCATTTTTTCAAACATTGCAATGAATGATATCTTTCATTTGATAGATATATTGTATGAAGTTAAAAGTAATAAAATTATTTTTAGGATATTCAATGAAAGAGCGTCTTTTTGAACGACAGATTGTATGCGGTTTTTTTAAAAATATCATATTGTATCACGCGTTGCTGATATTTCAGTTTGTCAGAAATCGAAGGACAATTTGTTACTACAGATAAAAAAAATTCATCTGGATTGCGAATACTGTAAAAGCTTCAGTACCTAATTGATTAATGCAAAATGATTCAAGTTTAACTATCTCAATAAAAGAAGTCTCGTCATCTATCAAAACCATCTAGCATAGATCAACCGAAGTGAATGAATTAAGTGATTTAGCCAATTCAATTTAACTCGTTATTCTCGTTTTATTTTTATAGCTAATTATACAAACTACTAATTTCAATATGGATTTGCTTTTCAGAAATCGCTATGTCTTTCATCCACATGATCACTCTGGCAGGCAACTTATATCTT